>WUAM01000287.1:20547694-20572215 GCA_024336885.1 Actenoides hombroni
TGTCAGCCACTCCTCCCAGTTTTGTATCATCAGCAAACTTGCTGACAGCGCGCTCTGTTCCCTCATCCAGATCACTGATGAATATATTGAACAGTACTGGCTCCAGTACCGACCCATGAGGGACTCCACTAGATACAGGCCTCCAACTAGATTTTGCCACACTGACAACTCTCTGACTTCTTTCCTTCAATCAGTTCTCAATCCGCCTTGCTACCTGATCATCGAGACCACACTTTCTCAGTTTAGCTGCAAGGATGCTGTGGGAGATGGTGTCAAATGCTTTACTGAAGTCAAGATAAACCACAACCACTGCACTACCATCATCTATCCACCTGGCTATTTCTTCATAGAAGGCTATCAGGTTGGTCAGCATGACTTCACCTTGGTAAAACCATATTGACTGCTCCTGATGACCCCTCTGTCCTTGATACACCTAGCGACAGTGCTAAGGATAAGTTGTTCCATCACCTTTCTGGGGATGGAGGTGAGGCTGACTGGTCGGTAGTTACTTCCTTGCCAGGTGGACTGACTCTGTGAAGATGTCTAGGTTAGACATCTTCAAGGGACTAGAAATCATTCAGTCTCTATCTCCAATCAAACCACAGACGGTAGACCAGAAGATCTTGTCTCCTGTGGCCTTATAACAGCCCACACAGAGGTAGCCTCTGGCCTTGCATTGCCTGTGGAGGCAATGAGATCCATCATAAAGTAACAGCAAAACAGCACTCCTTAAGCTGGAGGCCAGGGCTGCCCAGTTCTCCCATGCCATTGAGCAGGCATGCTCAATGGTAGGTTTTTCATGCCAAGAAGCTGTATAGGTGAGAATAGACTTTTCTCGCTAATGAGAAACATGCATAAACTGGGGAAATCAGCCCATGCTGAGCCATGGGTGATGCAGGCAAATTGTTATCTGTGTCTGAGTGAGGCTAATTTGAGCATAACTAGGGTAGCTCTACATCTTCAGAGCTGTCACACAGACACACCGTCAGCAGCAACAGGAACTGCTTTAAAAGATAACATTCATCAGTCGGCTCCCCTTGATAGCTAGGTGTCTATCCCACTGAGCAGGAGTCATATACTATGGGGAAAACAGGATACTAGCCTGTGTGCTCAGAGGCCTCCTAATATGCAGCTTAAGGTTAACTACATATTCAGCTTTTACAGCCTACCCTGCTGAAAATACACAAACATTTATTCATCGACTGGCTAACCCTTGAAAAAAAGCAATCTTGGACACGTTCTGCTGCTGAAATATATTATTTGCTTAATTGAGAGGGAATTAGGGAAATCAGCCATTTTTGTTAAGAGAACAGAAAAGGGATCTTCTCTCCCAAGGGCTTTGAGAAGTCTGCTGTTATTTTTTGACAACACATTTCTGCTTTTTTTCAGACTAGTTAGGCACAGAGCTGACAACAGTTTCTTACTTTGCCTCAACCACACACTGCATCATGCAATGATGAAGGAAAACATTCCTCTGAAGTAAAACAGAAAAATTGGTTTCCCTCTCAGTATAGCAGCAGAGTTGCCTGTCAGGGTATACAGAAAACATACTAAAAAGTGTCTGGAGAGTAGTACTAGTACCTCAGGGCTGAGCAAAGTCAAGTGCTTGGCAGGCAAAGAGCCTCTCTGCAGCCTGGTAGATTCAGTGCTAGCTGGGACCTGGGCTTGTTAAGGGCCAGTGGTGTGTGGCTGGCCAAGCCCCTTCAGCAACCTGTGCCTCAGCTCTCAGTCTATAAAATGGGTGCAATGACGGTGACTTACCTGAGAAAATTCAGCTGAATTCAGCTTGGCAGGGAGGGGAATGGGCAGCTCCTTGACACACTGCCAGCGATGTTCTGCCTCAAGGAGTTTGGCTGCCATGGGGCAAGTTGGCCATGGTCTTACACAGACTTCCCACCCTTCCCAATGGTGCTTGCCCCCTGCCTGCAGACTCCTCTCCTTGCACCATGGGGCAGATCTGCTGGGCTCTTGCTTCCATGGGCAGCCTCCATTCAGCTTTGCCCAGGCTATCTTGGAGGCTCATGCAGTCATCCAGCACTACAGCATGTGACCTCAGCTGCCTACTGCCCCTCTCCATTCTGTTCCCAGACCTCTGTCTCCAGTCTGCCACCCACCCCCTCCGCAGTCACTATCTGCCCCTCTATCCCCATATCACTGCCTTCTTTCCAGGCTTTGTTTCACATAACTCAGCACGTGGCAGCATCTCTAAAGAAAGACTGCCCCCCACACCATCCTGCTTTCACATCCGTGTCTGTGCTGCTCACTCCTTCCCAGCCATAACCTGCATGAGGGAGAGGAAGACGGAGACCAGAGGGGCATGAGGACACAGACACCCATGGCAGGTGGATGAGGAATGGTGTGTGTCTCATGACAGTGTGTGACAGCATAAAGTTACAGCCTGAACTCACCTAACATCTGGCTCCTGCCTACCTCCTAGGGACAGTGTCCACATTCTTTTCCATCTACTTTACTTGTGGTCTTGAGGTTGCAGTACCCTAACTACTAGTTACTGGGACTACTGATTTATTTGCAATACATATATATATTCAATAGTATATAGCATATTCTATAGTAAACCTGAAGCTGAAGATGCTTAATGACCTTTCTGGCTGCCAGACAAGTCTCCAGGATGGTTCATGAGGTGGTTGCCATGGCAGTCCCATCTCTGCCTGCTTTACTGCTGAATAGCAGCACAGAGTATCATAAAAAATATAAATAACTTGATCTTTTCACTCTGTAATGTCAAGTTTAGCCTCTCACCTATTCAGAGGAAATCAGGGCTATAAATAGTCCCACCCTGCTCTTCATGCCTTAGTTTACAGTATGAAGAATTCTTTCTGGTATTGAAGGCTGCAGAGTTTCCATTCAAGGAGGCCAACAATTTAGGTTAAACTGACCATTTAAAAAATAATTGTGGTACAGTTATAGTGGTAACAGAAGCTACTTTCTGATGGGCCCTTCTGCCTGCCCTCTGATGAGCCAAAGGTTGTATTGAAAGGTTCATCCTGGGAAGGATGGGATGTACATTTATTTCTTGGATTGTCCTATTCAAACTGAAAAGTCCCTTTACGATCTGTGCAACAATGGTTTAGAAGCTTTGCACTGCTAAACTCCACATGATGAAGTCTACCTCAGCCCATAGCAAGCTCAGCTCTGCAATATGCTGAGGGGCATAAAATTGCATCTATAGGGCATTACTGGGCCTTTTCAAGCATGTTGAGATACCTCATATGACTTAATTCAACTGGAAGTCTGCACTGATTAAATAGAGTGAGCACATTCTCTCCTTTACCCCATACACAAGATATGTACCAAAGAAAGGAAGGTTATGGGTTTTGGGAGATCACAGGTGAGAAACTAACCCAATTTATGGTTGGGTTTTTTTTCCACCACCAACACTCTGTAAATCTTAGCAGTATTACTCCCAGAGCCTGGGTCTTAGAGAATGGGAACTGCTTTTGCTGCTGCTCTGAGACATCTCTTCTGAGAACCGCCATCTGCCCTGAGCTTGCCCACAGACTGACTCAGTCTCACTGACTGGTTTCTTCTCATGGGATCACTCAGGCTGCAGGGATCCCAGGAGATCTCTAGCCCAAACACCTGCTCACAGCAGGGTCAGCCATGAGGTCAAACCAAGTTGCTCAAGACTTCATCCAGCCCTGTCTTGAAAACCTCCTGTGAAAATCTGGAAGTGCTACCCAATGAAACGGCTTCATCTTAGAAGTCAGTGTCACAAACACCAGCACATACTTCAGTTCATTCACTTTAGTTATGACATGAAAGATTCCATGTTTCTGGCCTCAGTCAGTACCACGGATTTCCACCTTTTCCATCTCCATTCCAGTTCAAAAGAGATCCAAAATAAATGAAATTAAAAATAAATTTTAAAATAGGAGATTGTCTTCCTATAGGTTCTTTCCCTATATCTTTTGTTTTCTGAGTCTTTAAGGTTACATCTTTATCTTTTTTTTCTGTGAAATTGTGGGGGTTATTTCTCTTTCTGAAAAAAAACCCCAAAACTTATGTCTATCTTGACTTTACTTCCTGATTCCAGCAGGCAAAGTGTTAGCAAAAAGACTTGCAAAACTGAGGAAGCTATTGGAAGAGCTGCCAACACTTCCACAAAAATATTTATATCACAAGGATCATCTGAACAACTGGCCACTGTCATTAAAGAAGCTAAATTGTGAGTAGGCTGCTGTCACTGAACTATCCTCCCATTTTTTCCCATAACTTAATTCGTGCAGTACTTCAGTGCAGTTCATGTGGGAAAATACTACCTGACCATGCTGTGCCATGTTAGCAACGAGGACTTTGATCTCTGAATTTGATAATCCAGCCCCAGCAACATGTACTAAAAGAAACGTTAACAAAATAAAACAGGGAAATCTGCCACAAAGGACCATATCTGGACATAGTGGCCAGGGTACCAGCAGAGTGTCCTAGTCAGTTTGCCTCAGCACTGGGACCTACTGACCCGTGCAGGGACACAGGCAGGAATTTGAATCCTTTGCATCTGAGCTCCACCATCATGCCAGGCATACTCACAGCCCTCACCTCAAGCTGGCTGGGCTGTAAAGACCAGGGCTTTCAGCAGCTTTGTTTAGAGCTAAGCCTGCAAAGATGAACAAAGTCCATCCCCATGTTACGCTAATGCCCCTCTGTAAACATGCTGCTGCCTGATTACTGTTGTTTAATTACCATCTGTTACTGCTACAGGACAGTCAGAATGACTGCACATGTCATTTTTATCTTCTGGAAATGGCATTAGTCTATAATAATTTTTTTTTCCTCGTATGTGCTTGGGAAGGAGGAATGGAAGTGTAGAAGTGGCTGAAGTAACTTTATAATGATGGACAAAGTTGGCTTTGAGAGTTAAACTTGCTTTCACAGTGTTAGACTGCACCTGTTTGGGATTAATAAGGCACAAAAGTAGACTGTGAAATCTTAGCCCTTAAATAATCTCTTCCCTTTTCTGATTGATTTCACCCTTCCTAAAATCCTCATGAACCTTCATGGTGAACAGATTTCCTTTAGTAAAAGCAGTTAGAGAATTAACCAGGCAGGTAAACTGCTGCCATGTGTTTTGACTGAGTTGTGGTCTTCTAAATTCCTACTGATTGTCTCAAGCATTTTGTATCAGGCTCCAGCCTGCACTTCCTGAGCTCAGTGTAACTTTAAGAAAGGGCAAAGAAGGTGACTGGGACAGGACACTGGGTGTCTTTATCAACATGTTTTTTGCTACCAGACTAGCAACTTTGCAGCAATACTCAGTGACTGCTCTTAAACTGCTTTTGAATGCAGTAATTACCTGTATCTTTTCCTTCAAGGTATATTGTGGGTCCTTACCACAAGTCCATACCATATAACCTGAAGTACAGCTGCTGTCCATAAACCAGAAATTGAGTATAACCTACCACATCCAGCAGCACTGTCTCTTATCTTTCAAAGGTGGTGTTAATTGTGATCTGGACATTTTTGCATTACTGGGAGAGAATTTATTTTGGCTTTCCTATTTGATTATGTTAAGGTTATTACAAGACCTCCATTATGCTCCAGTTCATTCAGTGTTTGTCTCCAGAGAAGCTGGGAAGGTCAGAGCAAGCCGAGTTTTAATTTAAGGATCAGAGTTTTCCTGTAATAAACAAAGTAACCATACTACAGACAAGGCTTCACTACAAAAATCTCCTTTAGCTGTTTACTCATTGATTTGGGGGACTCAACTCAGCCGTGGCCCAATGCGTTGGAAGAGATGCTTCTGAACATCTACACCTGGAGGCAGATTGTCCCACACAGGTACAGTTTAAGTAAGAAAAAAGGAGAGCATCTCCACAACATGGGCTCATGTGAACAGCCTGAGGTAAACAAACCTCCAAGTGAGCAAAGCCAGCCACAACAATGAGGGAGGCAGGAGGCAGAAGCATGATGACAAGAGCAGGCATTCCTGGCAGGATCAGGCCAGCCTCAAAGCCCTTAGGACATGAGCCTGAGGAGCTCAGTACTGACTTGACAATTCAATTCTATAGTTAATGCTATCAAATTTCTAGTAATATGAATAATACATTCTTATTTATTCTGTGCAATTGTGGATACTTCTCCTGTTTATGTCCTTTGAATATTTGGAAAGAAATAACATCCTCTTTTTTGGTACTGAAGAGTTTGGAAAACAACTACTACACACTCTGCACCAGAGCATATGTGCAATACTCCTGAGAAGTATATGGCTAACTCTTGTGCTTCATGAAATCAAATTATTTTCAGCTATAATTCACAAGATTTTTCAGAAAAAAAGGAAATCATTACACTCACTATATGGTGCTAGAGCATTCTTCTATTAAAGGACTTCACCCCTGTGGCATGCGTCTTCATAAATCTTTGTGAAAGTAAAAGCTAAAAATGATTTCTCACTGTATAAACATAAAGGAGAAGGAGAATCAGGACCTGAGGTTACAATTGCTTTGCTGAGAAGAACCAAGGGTAGGAGTCAGCTAAGCAAGCGGTGCTCAGTTCTTGAGGTATGTGAGGCTAGTGCTCCATTTTGGGATGAAGCTGAAGGGACAACTCTCAGAACTGAAAAGTAGTTGAGATTTTAGCAGGGCTTGCAAGGTATCTTCCAACACTGCATCTCTAATTGGAAGGAATCTTTTAACGAGCCTTCTCTCTGGAAGATCACCACTGTTCTAAGATCTAGGGGAACCTTCAGGCTGAGAAGCAAAGCCACAGAGATCCAAAGCTTTGAAAGTTGACAGGTTTCTCAACTTTCTGATTAACTACATGGTATCTGCTGTTGGATCCCTGCAATACCTGCTGCTGTGACTAGGTTCTAGCCTTCCTGTCTCTGGAGGAATTACAAACAAAGGTGAAGAACCAGAAGAATTTATTTTTTTTTAAATCCACTCTCTTCATTCTCCTGTTCTATGATTCTAAGGGCTACTTCACTGAACAGGTTAAAATTTCCCATGAAAAAACGGAAAGAGGTTTCATTTCTTGACCCTCCTACCTAGTGGGTTCTTTGGGGATTTCCATTTTAAAAAAAATATCACAATTAAGTCCGGTCTTTCCCTCAGAAAGCTATACTTCCCTAAATATTTCATCAAATGTCAACAAAGTAAATCTGATATGGGGAAAAGAAAGAGAAAACAAATCCATTATTTTGCAGTGCAATGCTATGAAGTTTCCACTCTTTTGTACTTCATTGAATGGCCATCTATATATGGATCTCAGGGGCTGGGCCACAACCTCCATCTGTCAATATGATACTCTCTGAAAAGTAGGACAGGATGAGAACAACTTTTTACAGAGACATGAGCAGTAAAACTTGCTGCTTAAAGCTGCATATGGTAAAAGTAGGAGATGGACATCACTACAGAAACGGCACAGAGGCAGAATGTCATCACTAAGGATAGTGCATCCTTCTTTGTGTCACTTGTGAAGTTGAGATTGCACTAAGTCCTCATGAGAAGGACAAGAAGCAGTTGGCAAGGTCCTCCAAAATAGTAAGCTGGGAAGGGTTGTAACTTGAATTTTTACTGTAAAATCTGAACTATATATGTCAGGGCAAATTCAGCTTTCAGTTTACATCTGAATGCATGAAGTCCATGAAGTCTTAACAAGCTGAACTGTGGTAACAGGGAGAAGAATCATAGAATCATTAAGGTTGGAAAAGATGTCTAAGATCATCAAGTCCAACTGTCAACCCAACACTACCATGACCACTAAACCATGTCCTGAAAGTGACACATCTACAATATTTTTAACACCACCAGGGATGGTGATTCCACCACCTCCCTGGGCAGCCTGTTCCACTGCTTCACTGCTCTTTCAGTAAAGAAATTTTTTCTAATATCCAACCTAAACCTCCCCTGGCACAACTTAAGCCCACTTCCTCTCATCCTATCACTGGTTACCTGGGAGAAGAGACCAACACCCCCATCACTACAACCTCCTTTCAGGTATTTGTAGAGAGCAATAAGGTCTCCCTTCAGCCTCCTCTTCTCCAGACTAAACAAACTCCAGAACTAACCTGTTCCCAGTTCTTCAAACCATTTAGGAGGATTCAGCTCTCAGAAAGGGACAGACAACTCTCCATGGGGCACATTACACAGACCATTGCTTATTTGTCAACTCAGAAAGGAAATAGCAGGAGCAGGCCAGCAAAACCAAAGCTCCTTGTCCCCAGCACAGCTGTAAAGGGGGATTCACAAAGGGCAGGGGAATTACAGCTGCTGCTTTTGAAGGGCACTGGAAGGGCACCAGCTCTACTCCACTTCATGCTGACTCAAAAACAGGTAGTTATCAGGAGGATTCATCTCTCTGTTTTTACTGTTCAGTGTCAAGCTGAAGCGTCCTTTTAGCAAGAACAGAAGAACTAAAGAGGGACTTTCTGAAGTTAAAGACTCTATGTCTTGAGAGACCCTGCCAGTCTACAGTGGTCCTCAGGCTATGCAGCTGGCATGCTTTACACACTCTCGGGAAGTATAACACTGAACTTTAAACAGACTTGCATTCCACAGCAAGATAACATCTCTGGGGCTTCTCAGAGGTCTCCCACCCTGACATTTACAGAACACCAGGGAAGAGTGAAGGGCATTTCATTAAGTTAAAGCAGTCTAGACGTACCAGGGTACTTAGAACGGAAGCTCAGGTTCTAGTCTTTATTCTTTTAAAACATTTGGACATCATAATTTTATTTCCTAAAGAGTTTAGAAAGCAGTTGGAGCAATACAGAGATCATAAATCAAAGCTAATGTATTAGGTTATTCCAAGATATAGAAGATTTACCATCTTCCTTTGCAACAGATACAGTCCTTTGGCTGTACTAACTGGAATTAATGTGATTTCTTCTAAACAAAAAAGCCAGTCTACTTACCCTAAATGAGAAAGGAAGCAAAAGCATGACCATTTCCATGCCCAGCATGTTCCTGTCAAAATGGTGAAGCATGGAGAACCGAGAAGCTTTCTGTAGCCCAACACTGACAGAACTCAAGCTAAAAATAATGTGAATAGGAATGCATAAGCCTCATGGACACAGGGATTGCTGCACATGCAATGGCAGTTCTCCTGCTTTCTGAATGATAGTTTATTTTTAATTACCCTCCTCCACTTACTTGGATAAAATGGTGAAAACTGATTTAATTCTTTTTCCTACCAGAAAGCTGTGTCTCTGAACACATCCTTTGTGTTAAGTTAGTGATAAACTAGAAATAGCAAGCAAGTCTGAGAAACATGGCAGGAAAATCTTTCCTGCTAGGCTAGCTCACAGTGAAAGTTTTGTACTACATTTTACTTTGTCTGTCCTCAAAGAAACCAGATTGTATGGCACAGGACACAAATCAAGAAGTAACATTTCTATAAATGACATTTTTAGGATGGCAGGATTCTTTTTTTTTTTATCCAAAAGAAAATCTGAATCATCAAATACCAATTCCCCACCATGCAAAACCTAAGCCCTAGGTCAACTTCAAAGAACTAAATAAAGAAAAAAGTTTCCCCACCCTGCAGCTAACTCTTGCCCTTGTACTGGACACCTGAGGTTGTGGCAAAAGGTTTGCTGCTCCTGCCCTGGAGGAGCACTGACCACGTGTGACATCCCTGCAATAGCACCTTCCAAGGCTCACGCAGATGAGAGAGAAAGCTTTCCTGGGGGGCATGCAGCAGCCAGGCAGGTGGCTGTGCTCTCTGCAGAAGCAACACTGAGACAGCCTGTGGTCCGTGCTTCAGATTAGAGCAGATTAAGAGATTCACTTCTCCCTCTGGCTTTAAAGTCTGTTTACGTTGCAAAGAAACATATGAGAAGGAAAAAAAATTATTTAGAGTAACTGTCAAGAGGGAAGAAATAAGCCACAACGTTGGTCAACGGAAACATGAGTGTTTTACAGAGAGTAAAACATACCTTGGGGAGCTGGCTTTGGGGCAGAGCTCAGAGACAGAGGATTTGGATGGGTTCGTATAAATAAATAGTGTGGGGTTATTCTGATGAACTCTTTGAAGTGCATGTTTCTACGACTATGCTCAAGTTCCTGTGTTTACAAATATTTCTTGGAAAGTGGAAATCATATGCCTTATTTACACAGCCATTTACACAAGGGCTGCATCAGACACGGCTGACTGTGAACTGGGTTCATTTTCACTCGCTCACAGCAGACTTGGGTGTCCGATCAGGAACAGCACTGAGGCCACCAGCCTCGAGATCCAGCTGCTTCCCAGAAACAGCGAGGTGTTGAAAAGAGTCAAACAGTTTAGGAGTAACTGGTTGTTCAGTATGACTGCATGAGGTGCATGAGAAGGGAATGCAGCAGATGTCAGGTGCCTGGTGGGCCCCAAATTCAGCGGCAGAAATAGAGACAGGGTCAGCAAGTTAACGAGGCTTAGTCTGTCAGTGCCTAGTGCTTTGCTCAGGACTTCCACCTGGTGAAAGGCAGCTCCTCTCGCTTGATCAAAGCCCTGGCCTGCTCGTCTGGGGGTGCTTTATTTTCCTGTTACAAGTCTGTAAATGATAACACAAGGTGCAGAACCACAGGAGAGCTGAGGTAACGCAGCTGCAGGAAATAGTAACTGAACTACATTGTAAAAGCAAGATCTGCTGCTGGTCACAAGAGGAACCTCCTCATTGCAAGTGAGTTTACATAAATGCAGATGATCACAAGAGGATTCAGTACAATAATCAGGCTAAGAACAAAAAACGTGAAGAACTTACTTGATTTTTCTTCTTTAATGTTGTATTCCAGCACACCGGGAGCCTCGTTCTGCACTGGCAGGCGGACGGCAAGGACCATGTTGTTCACATTACCCTCTTTCCTAACCAAGAATATCTGAAAAGGGAGAAATGAATCAAGAACTTAGCTACATTATGTGAGCTTCTGAACTTTATATTTGGTCATTGGCAATGAAGTTTTTTATCGGTACAATCCACCTTTAAATGATCTTATTTTAGCTTTGCTCCACTTGGTTGAACTTTACACAACAGAAATAATGAATAAAGGGACATTTCATCTGAGTGAAATTTAGATCTGTGAAGGAACCAGCAAAATTTCTGTGTATCACTGATGTCCCATTTAAGTCTAAGGCAAACTACTTCACTAACCGAAGAGTATAAAGCTGCACTCACAATTTGTCAAGTGATACTCCTCAAATAAGTGCCTTAAATCATGGAAAATTCACCCTAGGTTGTCCCAGTCCAGGTCTTAAGCAAGGGATTTACTTGTACATTGGGAGGGGAAGGATTCAAGTGTCCAGGAGTGGAACATAAGGCCAAAGGCTC
This sequence comes from Actenoides hombroni, assembly GCA_024336885.1. Classification (NCBI taxonomy): domain Eukaryota; kingdom Metazoa; phylum Chordata; class Aves; order Coraciiformes; family Alcedinidae; genus Actenoides; species Actenoides hombroni. The sequence continues at coordinate 20,558,955 of WUAM01000287.1, forward strand.
TGGTGGCCACAATGTCTCATTGCGGAGTCTCTTTTCATGGGATCAGAAGATTATTCAAGCTGGCAGGGACTCCAGAAACTCTCATCCAACCCCCTGGGTGAAGCTATGAGGCCAGAACAGTTTGCTCAGGGCTTTGTCCAGACAGGTCTGGAGAACCTCCAAGAGTGGGCACTGCACAACATCTCCAAGCAAGCCGTCCTACCACTTACTGTCCTCACAGGGAGAAAGTGTTTCCCTGTACCCAGTCTGAACCCTTCTGCTTTCAATGTAAGCCTCTCATCTCTTGTCCTCCCATCATGCAGTGCTGAACAGAGCCTGGTTCCATCTTCTCCATGACCTCCCTGTAGGTACCAGGTAGTTGCTGTGTGGTCCCCCTGAAGCTCCTGGTTGAACAAACCCTGGTCCCACAGCCTCTCCTCAGTAGGTCTGTGTCCAGCTTGCTGTCCTCCATCCCTGCTGGGCCTTTCCAGCAGAGCTGCCCAGACAGGCAGTGCCAGCTTGGATGGCTGCTGGGGGTCTGCATTCCTGGAATAAGTGTTTTGCCTTTGCCCTTGTTGAATTTCAGAAGGTTCCTACCAGCCCTGTCCCCCTAGCTTGTCTAAGATCCCCCTGGATGGCAGCACTGACTGTAAGCACTTTGACAGGTCCCAAAATCACAGAGCAGATGTTGTTGGAAGGAACTCTCAAGATCATATAGTCCAACCCCCACCTTGTCAGGTTTTTATTATCTCCAAGGATGGAGGCTTCACAGCCTCTTGGGCAACCTATTTCAATGTTTGATCGTTCTGACAGTAAAAAAGCTTTTCTTAATGTTTAAACAGAAACTGCAGTGTTTCAATTTATGCCCATTGCACCTCACCTATTCATGGGATACCACTGGCTCAATCTTCTGTACCACCTGGCTCAATTTTTTGTACTCTCTCCCATCTCTATACACATTGATAAGAAGCGCCTGAGTCTTTAATTGGAACCAGTGGAAGCAATGTAGCCATTGGTTCTCACCAATGGGACCAGTGAAATTAAAAAGAAAAAGAAAAAAGTAAGAGGAAAAGGGAAAGAAGAAAGAGAAAAGAAAAATGAAAATAGAAAGAAGAAAGAGAGAAGACAACAGAAAAAAGAAAGATAAAAAAAAAAGATACAAGAAAAAAGAAGAAAAAAAATCTCATTCTATTGTGTGAGCTCGTAAGTGTGCTTCTAATTAAAGCTCATTGTCAAGGATATTTTTAGCTTGTACCTTGAAGCTCCAAATACAAAGACAATGTAATCTCCACCTTTATCTGTTCTTTGACAGCAGGTTTTTGCATGAGAGAGTAAAGATATTTTTATAAAAACTGAATAATAATATAGCGGTAATTCTGGAGTCCGGATATTGATATTAGAAAGAAGTGTGAATTGATAAAATTATTAATTGACTATAATGCAGTGGAAATCTATCAAGAAAACACTGAATTCTTAGACAAAGGAATTAAATAAAGCTTGTCTTGAAGCCAGAAGCCAGGACCATTCTTTGCATGAATCCCAGTCATAAGGGCATCCCTTGTCACTTTGCAGCACCCATGCTAAACACACAGCTTTGGGGCAGCTTCACAGCCTCACACAGTGTCATCATCTTGGCTTCTGCCATGCAAAAGAAATTGAGCCCCACGAGCTCATGTCCACCAGCAGTGCAGAGAAAATCCAAACAGATGCATGGCAAACAGGTACGTGCCTGAAACAGGCCTATTTCTAACACAGGGCAGCCTCCCCCATCTCCAAAACAGTAAGTATCTGCAGGTAGGAAGAATGCATCCAGGCTCTCCCTTCCCCAGATCCTACCACTCACGTGGCAGCATGGCCTCTCTATCCTATTTCAAGAGACCTTTGTGACCTTGGGTCTCAGATGGCATTATCTCACGTTGCATCCATCAAGTGCTTCATCTGAAATTAAATTTAAGCAATGAGAGAAGTGAAACCTGGAAATGAATCACTTCTATTTTCCTGATCAGCATGACTGGTTGCCATGGCTCCAAAAGGCTAAAATTGGACCATGGCTGTTCAGATGAGAGGGAGGTAGGTTTTCTGAGCTGTACCTAACCCTACTGCCAAGGTCAGGACTGGTATGCAAACCAGCCTCTTTCATTTTCACTGGTGGTGGGAAACATTCAGTGGTGATTCAGGTTCAGGTGGGCTCAGAGTGGGCAGAAGAGCTTGCCCTTGCTGTGGGACATCTCTGACGTGTCAGCTCTTCTCCTGCCTACTTTCAGCTGCAGCTGAAGACCATGATTGAGGACATGTGAGCTGGAGGAACAGAGGCAAGATTTAACCCTGAAGCTGCTCCGAGGTGGGGAACGGCCCTGCCTGCAGGGAGTGGCTAATGACAGAGGAGGCTTAGGGTCATAGGTGGCTGTATCAGAGACAGTCACTCAGGTCTCCCTTTACAGTCAGTGCAGAAAACCAAAGAGAATTATTTGCACAACTTATTTGAGAAGTCTGGTTCAGGGTGAGGTGCTCTGCACAGTCCAGGCTGGTCAGGGGAGTCTCACTGGAGGTTGTCATTTGGCTATGCCAGATTTTATCCCTGGGATAAATTGATTCAGCCAAAGGACAGGTTCAAACCTCCTCAGAGCAAGAGTGAGTGAATTCCCCTTGTGCTCTGGCATCAGCTCAGGTTATTTGCACCTGCCCTCCCCAGAGCCGACAAGGACACCTACTCCCTACCATGTCTCACCTCTGAGACCCTGGGAATGGAGTTGTCTCTTTCTTAGAGAGCTGTTTTCACTAAGCAAGCTCTGAGCTTTGCATGAGTCTGCCATTTTTTAATACTCAGCTTATGGGGACCAGATACCAATTACTGCAATAAAAATGACACCCAGTAGCTCTCAGAATTTAATGGACTTTTCTTCAGGGATTATTTTTTTTATTGCTCCAAATTAGGACAGTCAACATACCTGTGGGTATGGTGCTAAATAGGAAGGCATCTCCATGTGTCTACACGCTAAGTAAATGAACCCAGAAACAAGATTTCTTGCTTTCCCAAAGTCATTATATCTGTCTTGTGCCACTGTGAGTCGTTGAAGCATCAAAAGATAATGGAAACACAGAGCATAGTCTGCTAAATATTTTTGCTTCCACATGAAAAAAAGTGCTGCTCTCCTAACCAGCTCCACCAAGAACAGGAAATGTGGTTGTCTGAACCGAAACCACTTTGTACTTACCCCTGCTGTTTCTTTGCCAAGTATCGCCCCGGCCCTTTCCTGGTTCATGTTCAGCTGAAGCCAGACGGGACAGGTCTTGATGAGTTTATCAAGGATGCTGATCCCTGGAAGCGGGAGGCAGTTACGCAGGGCAGCGGCCTGACAGAGATGTGTTTCTTTTCCCTCTTCACTGATATCTCTGATTGGGCTGAAACATAGCAAGGGAGTCCCTTGTAAGCAGAACTGCAAATGGAAAACTTGGATAGAGTAAGGACTGTAAATGCAAACACACAGGCACACACACAGGCCCTTACACACCAGGAGGGTTCCTTGAGGGGCATCACACCACAGACACCTTGCTATGACAGAGGCAAACTTTCATAGACCTCAACAGATACACCCCATCCTAAGGACTATGGACTCATGTAATTGATGACATGGGTGTCAGACCACAGGCTTGCAGGGTGCTTTGTGCTGAGGTCTGTTGGTTTCAGCTTATCTATCTATCTATCTATCTATCTATCTATCTATCTATCTATCTATCTATGTTGTCTAAGTCAGGTACCCAGAGACAGAGGTAAGGGATGCAGAGAGGCAGCCAGCACTGTGGAGGGTAGAGCATGCCTACCCCATCCTCCAGCAGAAGGGTCAGAGCAATGTTTCATGGCTTCAAAGAGTGTGATGTGGCAGAAGAAAGGGGCTGCAGACAGGAATATGCACACACTGAGCCACAGTGTCCACCTGAGGTGTACAGGGGCCAGGCAGCCTGTTGCTCACCCTGTGACCATGCCATTGTCAGCACTTCTTTGACCATGAAGGAGTTGTGATGGGCACCAGTGTGGTATCTCACCCCGCTCTTGGAGGAAGCCTGACAGCAGCAGCCAGAGGCACCAACAGCTGCTTTCACATTTTGGCAGCCACCCTCTGCGCACAGGTTACGTAGTCTGCAAAAACGCAGACTAAGACAACTCACTGCTTAAAAATAACACTGAACACTCCCTGTCCACTGATGAGTCTGTGCTGGTGTTGGTAGTTGCAGAAATGGATGCTCCTCCAAGTCTGCATCCTGGGAGCCACTGGTGGCTGCACTTGAGGACAGGGAAATCCTCCACGTCCATTGTCACTCACAGAGTACAGGAGGCAGAGGATGTGTTCAGATGCATTTAGCAGCAACTTATATACTACAGCAGAGGCACCTTTGTTGATTCCCAAAGGCTGATCTGCAGCAGAAGAATAATTCAGGGTGAAGCCCTGCAAACAGCCCTCGGTTGCTCAGCATAACACAGCAAATCCTGCAGAACAAGACTCAAATGACATAGACAGTGATCCCTTTCCTGCACTGAGGAAAAGGAATGGGAGGGAGCACAGGAAACATGTAGAGAAACACCAGAGGGACCTTCAGGAGGAAGGAAATTAAGACTCTTCTTTTTCTGGCATATTTGTAATTTTTACCAGTTCTAAAGACATAATTGAAAGCTCCAAAAAGATGCATGGGAAGTGCTGAGCAACAAGAGAGGGGCCATTCTGCAGCACACGTTAGCAAAGCAACGGAAATTATCCCATTGAGAATACTAAAGATCTGGGACATGTTCTCCTTTAGATTCCCTTTCTGATCACAGACACAAAGAACTAATTCTATTCATTTTTAGACTCACAGTCTAATGACAGGCTGGTATTAAATGCTATGTTCCTAGCTATAGCACTAGTTCAGCGGACTATTTATGCATGTGCTTGGCACTGCAGTCAGTGCAAATACTTGTGCTGAAAGGCCTGGACATAAGAGCTCAACTGAATAAGGCTACAGACTCATGGATACAGACTTGTCATTCATTTGCTTAATAGATTTTTAAAATAAAGAATACATAGGAGAACATACACAAAGTATGTTTTTCTGTACCATCTTTGGTGCTTATATGTCAGGGATAAAAAGAGAAGGACTCTCACTTTTGATTTGGTCTTATTTCAAGTCTTTTTTTCTCTCAAGACACCAAGTTAGGTGGGAGGGTTGATCTGCTTGAAGTCAGGGAAACTCTACAGAGGGATCTGGACAGGCTGGATCAATGGGCTGAAGCCAATGGTATGAGGTTCAACAAGGCCAACTGCTGGGTCCTGCACTTGGGTCACAACAACCCCATGCGACACTACAGGCTTGGGGAAGAGTGGCTGGAAAGCTGCCCAGTGGAAAAGGATGTGGGGGTGTTGATTGATAGCTGACTGTATATGAGCCAGCAGTGTGCCCAGGTGGCCAAGAAGGCCAACTGCATCCTGGCTTGTATCAGAAACTGTCTGGCCAGCAGGATTAGTGAAATGATTGTCCTCCTGTACTCAGCGCTGGTGAGGCTGCACCTTGAAATTGTGTTCAGTTTTGGGCCCCTCACTACAAGAAGGACATCGAGATGCTGGAGCATGTCCAAGAAAGGGCAATGAAGCTGGTGAAGGGCCTGGAGCACATGTCTTTTGAGAAGTAGCTGAGGGAACTGGGGTTGTTTAGCCTGGAAGAAAGGAGGCTCAGGGACACCTTATTGCTGTCTACAACTACCTGAAAAGAGGTTGTAGTTAGGTGGGGATCTGTCTGTCTCCCAGGAAGCAAGAGATAACACAAGAGAAAATGGCCTCAAGTTGCTCCAGGAAAAGTTTAGATTGAATATTAGAAAAAATTTCTTCACAGAAAGGATTGTAAAGCACTGGAACAGGCTGCCTAGGGAAGTGGTGGACTCACCATCCCTGGAAGGATTTAAAAGACATGTAGTGTTGGGTTAATGGTTGGACTTGATGATTTTGAAGGTCTCTTCCAACCAGAACAATTCTATGATTCTATATTATTTTAATCAGTATCGTCTGAACATACAGAGTAACACGGTAGAGGAGAGCCTTTGGAAGTTAACTGATTAGTCTCTCAGTTTCTTTCTTTACAGTAGAAACCAAAAGAAATGCCTAGTAACCACATGAATGGAAAACATATGTTGGATGGCAACATTCATACTCAGTAATGGGAAAGAAGTGATGAGCTGAAGGAAAAGAAAGGTGAGTTATAATGAAATGTTCCATAACACTGTAAGCAGAAGGTAATCCCCAAATTAGTCACAGAATCACGAATCTGATCTTGTCAATGACGTGTAAAACCTTCATCAAAAGGATATGATGATACGATGCTGATAATGTCTTGCTGTGGCACCAGAAGGTTACATGCACTGCAATAGCTCCAGTGATGCTGAACTTTGTTATCCATTAATTATGTAAGGCAAAAAGAAAAGGGCCAACAAAGCTCTGATGCTCAGGAATCCTATTGCCTGGAGGGAAATGAGGGATATCAACAAAGACAAGGATGCAATACAAACCAGCTTAGACCTGCTGAGCACCAGACCTGTAGTGACAGTGGCATGGTGTTCCCCATGGGGGACCCAGGCTTGATGCAGGCAGACAGGCATGTCCTCTGGACAGAGCCCTGCACACAGAAGGAATGAAAGTTTGGCAACAAGAACAACAAACTGGTGAAGAAAAATAACAGAACTGACGTTCCAAAGCATGCGGCTGCACATAGGGCTCATAGTCTTAAGCTTTGGAGAATGGATGAAAAAAAGAAAATAATTACAAATGTAGACATACAAGATAAAACCAAAGATTCTGAAAATATTTGTCTTAATGGAAACATGTAATGATTTGAGGGTGGGGGTGTGTGTGTTTTAGTGCAGCTAATTAAGGGGAGTGGATGAGGCTTTTTGGCAGAACGGGAACCCAGCCTTTTGAGGGCTCTCAGGGATGAGAGCCCTAGTGTGAGGTATCCTCCCCTCAAAAGCCAGCCCAGCCTGGAAGGAACTAAGCAGGCTATTGTACCTGTACAGAGGGAGGAAAGGACAGCTCAGCAAAAGAAGAGACTGCTAAAAAGGAAAGACAAGAAGAGTCATTAATGAGATCATGTTAAAACAAAGGAATGTTAGGTTGGATGCTTCCTGGTAGCAAGTTATAACAGATGATAGATAAGTTCCCAAGAGAAGGGGAAGAGGATTGCATTGCCCAAGTCTCTTAAAATGCCATGTTTACAGCAGTAGCAAACACTTACTGAGTCAAATCCTGTGCTGGCTAAGAAAAGGGAATGAATGACCTAACAGACCTTTTCCAGCTGTAATGCCGTGACCCACGACACATTAGTTGACGCAGTTATGGCACCGATGCTTGACTTCTTTCCTGGGCACAGCTGTCACAAAGATCCAGATGCTGGGCTGTGGGAGTGCTTAATCCAGCAATTTAATCTGGCTCTGCATCGAGGGAGCCCAGACAGCTCTCGGGTTCTTGCTGTGCTGCCAGTTGAAGGGATTTGCGGGGCCACCGCGGTGAGCAGCTGGCCTTTGCTATTTCACTCAGAATTCACGCATCAGATGATTTCAAAGCTTATGGTTTTCAGAAATATCACACAACTCTCTCTTCCTTCTTCCGCAGTCCTGCAAAACCCTTTGAGTGATACAAGCAGGTGATCATTTTTGATAGGTGTGACGCAAAGCTGAAAAGCTGGCCCTAGAGCTGCCTGCTTCTCGTTTTTTTAATTGAGTTCCTATTGCAAAGTACTATTAAATCCTGCAGCAGCCCTGCTAAACTGAACTCAGCTGAGATGCAGGGAGCTGTGTGTTGCACACTGACTGGCAACACAGGTTAATTAATTGCACAGTGATCACATTCACACACCTGCCCCAGTTTGGCAGAAGGTATCAGGTTGCTCATTGGAAGTAATAATAATGACAAAGGTGATTTGAATTATTGCACAGTGATGGTACACTGACATGACTCATTGCTTTAGAAATGAAGAGATGAACGTTCCCAGAAATCATCAGAACTGTAAGGGGATATAATCCACTGAATTTCATGAAGGTGCAGGCCGGGGCACACCGCTGCAAAGGACCTCAGAAATACTGCCACAAACTTGCTGACACTGAGGGCTTCCTGGCTGTACTACCTAGGCCTGGGTGACTCTGAATTTCCCTGAGGCAGCTGAGACACGCAGAAATTGTGTGCAATAGCAGCAGGGACTGTCAGAGGAATTCTTCACTCCTGCACATCTGCAGCTTCTGCCTGTCACCAGAACAGATCTGAGAAGACGCATCAGATGTTATTGAATCCGAATCTTAAATTGAAACCAAATGCTCTGCAGTGGACTCATAAGTAAAGGCTGAGGGCCTTAATGTTGTTTAAATAGACCAGATGTAAAAATTAGGAGCTAGCTTTTTATTATTATGTTTTATTGATTTTATTTCTCCCCCTGAATACTAGAAGACATCAAAAGAGTACAAGAGTAAGGGCTTACTGTGATGTCCTCAAAGAAAGAGGTACTCTGGTGTATTTATATTTGTAGCAGAGCAGGCACCACGGATCTTAAAATGTGTGCCAGCTGGCTTGCTACTAATGGGGAAAGATGGACAAGTGGCCATAAACTCCATGTGCCAGGTGAAAAGCAACTATTTGCACCAAAGCCACCTGGTACCTGAAGTGATAACATTCAAGACAAGCCAGCTTGTGTCTGCTGAGCTTCAGACACAAGTGGAAACCCTTCAAGCACAGCAACACAGCTTACAAGGAGCACATGAAGCAGGAGGAGAAGATACAAGCTCCTGAAGCTGATGCACTAGTCCCAGTGTAAGCAGATGGACAGTGGTGGTAATTGCTGTGGTTACAGAGAGTTGAGAGCACAGGGCTTTTTGCAGATGGGTCAGATGATGGTGCTGAGACTGAAAAGCTGCCAGAACACTCACAGCCCTGTTTTACATCCCGTGTCACAACCAACCTAGTTGGACTCAGTTGCAGGGCTCTGTGCCACTGGTGATAGAGGCAGATCTCTCTATACCTTTTTTTCATAGCTATCATGGCTGAGAAGAGCATGAAGTTCTGAACCCAGCACACAGGAGAAGGAATAATCAGAGTTAACATGAGTAGAAACAAAAAAAGTGTAACAAGGTTTCATCAGTTAGACCCTTGCTATATACATAGCTACCTCTGCTTTCCTTGGTTAGATATAAATTCTGATTAGATAGACTCATTACAAATTTTTGTTCAGACACATGTGAATTCATGTGCTGTTATTTTCAGTTCACTGGGAGGGAAGTCCCAGCTAGAGGACATCAGGCTTCATTCTGCTTCCATCTTAGATGTGATCATTTCTTGATGACTTCTCATTATTCTCATAAGCCAGCCCATCTTTGCTCACTTGAACAGTTCAGATCAAACTAATTCAAGATGAAAAAGAAGGATTTATTTGCTTTCTGGAGCTGGCTTGGGTCATCTTGCTGGATTCTCATTTCTTTCTTTGAACAGGTGGTGGAACTGAGGCACTGCACCCAATCTAGCTACAGGAAGAGATTTGTCATCTGTAATCTTCTGGAGTCATTTAATCATTGAGTATTAGGAAGATGGGAAGGCAGAAAAGTGTCACAAGGAAAAACCCACAGCACAACAGCTACCTTTGTGCACCAAATGTTAACACTGCCTCATAGAAAATTCAGGATTTAATAAAAACTTTTTCATAACAGAGCCAAGAGACCTAACAAAAATCAGACCAACAATGAGGAAATGAACACAATGTAAAACCCAAAAAAAGCAGAAAGAGAAGAAAGTTCTTGAGGTCTCCAGAGAACACACCTAGCTGATTGCCACCCTTTAGTCAGAAATACAAAACAAGTTTCATTTCTGATAGATGAAAGGCAAAAGATGTAGGGTGTTAAGCAAGCCATGGGAGCTTCCTGCATTTTAAGGTTCTCAGATGTACAGAAATATCAAATAATGGAAGTGACATGACAGGCCCAGTGTGTCGCATGAGGCTGGCTTGCCTGTTCAGTAGTCCTTCTTGCCTTACAGAATGCTTGTGCTACTGGTCCACTTTGGTGACAAACGCATAGCTCAGGAAGTTGTGCTTCTCAAACTGTGGTCTGCGGACAGCCTGTGGTTGGCAGAGCACTTCCTCTTGCTCGCTGCTCTCCTTGTTTCCACTCTACTTTTATGTCCACCCTTTGTTTGGTCTTTGATCTATATTTTATGCTCTGCATGTCCAGGCTGCTCAGCCTGGAAAGTGCCATGCTTAATAGCTAAGGCAGCAGCTATTCTAGCTGCCAAAAGGTAAAGTAAACCAAGAGTTTCCTAAATACCCTGACACCTCATAGCTCAGCAAACCTCTCTGTTCTTCACCTACTCCTCTTTCCATTACAGGTATTCTTAATTTCAGCAGTGAAGTCTGGCATGCTGCAATTGAAGGCTCACTTCTGTGAGATCTCCTGTACCTGCCAGGGATTTCCAAACTGCTCATCTCTGTGAAGGTAAGCAGAAGTTTGCACACACAGACTGCACACATCCACCTCTCCCCAGCTGGACCCTGCTGCACATATTCACATATATTTGCCAAAGTAGAGCAAGTCATCACCCTGCCTGCGAGCTCCACTAACGAGGAGGTGCAGGACAGCTCATCTGCCCTTAAACCCCTTACCACCTCACCAAGCCCTCACCTCACCAGTTACAGAAACCCAGCAGAGGAAATCACAAAAATGAGCAAATGTTATTATGCTAGTGAGGGGAAGGTGTAATGGCCACTTGTGCAGGTGGAAGAACTCTAATTCATGTGCCAATCTGTGAAGTAGTAAGTGGCCACAGAAGGTTTTCCACTCACATATGACACCAGTTTGCTTTCTACAGTGCAGGGCTCAGGTTGAAGGTACGCTAGACCGGCACCACGCCGAAGTAACTGTGGACTTGCACTGGTGCCTGCAGAGCACAGCACGGCTAGCTGAGCTGGCTTTAATGCTGTTAGCAGGACCACAGGCATGCGCTCTACACAGAACATGGAGCTTGCTGGCAGAATAACTTAGCTTGTCCTAAGCACTGGTGCCCTGGCCGCTGCTGTTATGATGTTTAAAGCTAACAAATATATCTTTCCTCTTTAATGTCATCGTGCAGTCAAAGGACGTGACCTCAGCTTCTGGATTTTGTTTGGAGCAGAATCTTGCCCTCGTTCAAAAGTCAGGAATCGGGTCAGCTCTGAAGAAGACTTGCAGGATGGGAACCACTGATATTGGGAGGGACATGGAATCACCATCACTCATTAGAGTGCTTACCCAGTGTAATTAAGCCTAATGATTGTTCTCTAATGGCATGAGCAGCAGGAGTGGAGGAGGGGGTGCGTGCAGTGCTTCCCATAAACCTCCCAACTGCAGCAGCTGTGTTAACTTGCTTGGGTTTCTGCTCTAGTCACTCAGAGAGAGCTCCTATTGCATGGGTGCCCATCTCAGGTGTTAGGGGCCAGCTCTCAGCTCCTCTAGAAGAGCTGCTCTTCCTCCTAAATTAGTCAACCTTAGTTGTAAGTGTCTACAGTGAAGCAGTGGCAATAGCGACATCAAAGCCTCTTCTTTCACCCTGTCAACAATCTTTCAGTGCAGGAGTGCTCTCAAGGAGCAGGGACATGAAACCAAATGTTTATTAAGTTGCTAGCTTCACTATGTTTCCTAGGTTCATTAGGTCTGTCCCTCCATTAACATACAAAAAGGTATGCATATTATAAAGAACTGCATATGCATAAAAACTCAAACAAAATACAAGCCAGGTCAGCTCTACTAACAAACAAGCCATGACATGGGCAAACAAGAAAAAAAACAAACATCAAAAACTCTCTGAAGGAAGAGGCCTTCTTTCAAAGCTCTAAGAGAGTAGCTCTTTTCAAAGCTACTATATCCTGTTGGTGAAACGTGACTTATGTGACTTGGCTTGGATTCACCTCACAAATTATACTGCTATCTATGTGTAACCTTGTACATTACATATTTTGCATTCAACAATTTGTCTCAAAATAGCTTATCAACCATCCTTCTCTTTTTACTCAGTCAAAACATACTTTTGCAAGTCAAAACCGCTTCACAAGTTTTATTAACTTACTCCCTTAGTCACAACAGACAGTCACTGTGTTAAAGATAAGCCTTCTCCCCCGTATTCACAATCAGAGCTTTTCAGGTCATTTGTCCTTTGCCTATTTCAAACCCAAATTACTCTCTTACGAATTTCAGCATGTCAGCAATACTAAAGATTTTTCTTCACATGCAGGCAATAAAGGATAATTTACACTTCTACAAGGCCCTTTCCCTGCAAAGAAGTGAGCTTCTGAAATGCAGGCCTAGCCAGGAGTCATTTTTGGCACAGTCAGAGGAGGCAAAGAAAACGTATTTTCCTTAACAAAAAGCTGCAAAAGTGTTTCCTGGATAATTCTACTTTGACTTCTCTGGAAAGGCTTGTTAGGTGCAGGAAGCAGAAGCAAATGTTTGGAAGAGAAACAATTTCTTAAGCTGTAAGAACGTAAATAAGCCACAGATCTTGCTCACCCTTGGGTGCCAGTGCACTACACAGGCCCAGCAGAGCCACCAGCTGGACAGAAGACAGATGGGTTTGTTCTGTGCCTTTGAAAACTGCCGGAGGTTTTGAAAGCCCAGAGCACTCCCGTTTTGACCGCAGGGCCAAGGTTATTGACAGAGGTTTTGCCCTTTTCCAGCTCATCTGGCCAGGAAGGAAGGCAGGACTGAAAACCTGGGGAATGCTTTTCTATATTGTACTCACTTAACAAAGCGAGGAAAGGGAAATGGAAAACAAAGGGGAAGGAGAAATTCCCAAATTCAAACTTCATTTAGAATATGCTGTAGTTTTGTTTAAATAAAGCCATTCTGCTTCACACCCTATACATTAAAAAATATTTGAAGCTGCGTGATGTGTCAGAGCCAAAAACTCTGGGCAAAATATTAAGAGACATCAGACTAGTTGTAAAAAGCAATGGCTTTCCTCACCCTGTGAGTGAATTTACTGTAGACATATGATACACACAGGATACAACGTGCAAACCACACAGACTTGCATAAAGATTGTGATAAATTGTGGGCTGTTTGTTCATCAAACCTTGCCAGGACAATGGGAAGTTACATTGTTACATGAATTGTACAAGGCTAATTGCAAGCATCCAGCTATGTAAAACTTATAACAAAAAGTACCAAATCAGGTACGGAAAGGTACCAAATGTATTTTGCCCTACTGGGGACTCGGCCCTCCAGGACATCATCCCTGCCCCCACGAGACACAGT
>WUAM01000287.1:20576123-20601829 GCA_024336885.1 Actenoides hombroni
TCAGGTTTGTAACTTATTCCTTAGAAGTTCCTTCCATGTAAGGGCCCAGATCAGCACAGTGATCAGTGATCTGTGATCTGGTTGGTGCTCTGAACACCAGTGCTGCCAAAACTGGGTCCACCCTGCCCACTTTGACTGTAGGACCACCCTATACTGATGATAATATGGCAAGAAGGATTATAACCTCTCCTTGGTCTTCTAGAGAACATGTGCTAAATCAGCAGATTTAGCTATTTCCCACAGTTCTTTCTAATTCTAAATCTCATCATGACTTGTTAAATACCTACATTCATTGTCACTGATTTGCAATTCCTCACAAAGGGCAACCTAAACAATCACAAGCTACACAGGACCCTTCCCTACAGAGGGAGAATTCTTTTGTGATACAGCTGGAAAAGTACTGATAGTCTTCCAGGACATCACAGGGTTTTGATGATCAGAATTACCCTCTACTCACAGATGTATCTGCACTAGAATTTGGGCAGACATTCCAAACAGCTGCCTTTTCTTCCTAATTACCTTTCTAAAGAACTATTTTTTTACTCCCAAATGCAAAAATCCTCCTCCCTTCCAAAATTATAATGGCTAAAGGCCTGCAATGGGCAATATATTTTGCCCTAGTTTCACTATGACACTTTGGGGTTTCTGTTCTCTTTAGCAATCAAAGCAGGCAAGCATTTAAAACTCTGGGAAGTGAATCTTATGGCAGCTTCTGTTTCCAATGGAGTTGGTTTAGGTATTAGCTTTTATGTCTATTTTCCAGGTGGTTTTAGAGATACTTCTGAGTCTTACAGGCATATATTGTTGATCTCAGAGAAGCCACCTGTATTTACTGAGGGATATAAAATATATTCCTGCCATCATCTGGAAAAATGCTGTAAAATAGATAATCTCTGAGATATCTGGACTATGTACATAGGGTTTCATAAGGGATAGAGCCAGCCAAAATTTGTGCCAAGGAAGCCTCACAGCTACTCACCAGAACACACTGTTCTACTTGTATACCTGTACACACAGAGTAAGAAAGATGCATCCACACATATGCGTGTATGTTTTTCAGCCTATACTGCCTATAGATTTCAAAGTCAACAATACAAACCAGCATGCAGCTGTTTAGGACAGGAGGTGAAAACTGTTATCTAGCTGAAATTGTAGTGGAAAGGACATGAGCAGAATATTGCTTAAGTTCATGTCCATATTCCCGTGAACACTGGTGTGAGACCGTCTGCAATAATGATGGGTTCTCTACTCAGGGGCACTATTCCCAGTACGGTCTACCCTCTAGAAAACAAAGGGCCAGTTGCCTTCCCCACTACCACTGGTGTCACTGCACAACGTGCTCAAAGCATCCATTGAGTTTGGTGAGTGCTCACTGAGAAGCACTGGAAAGATCACAGGACAAATCAGCGTGGTTGTAAACATGCTTTTCCATCGAATGAATCTCAGGAGACTTTGTCTCCTCTCCAAATGCAGGTATATTTTGAGAGCACTTCCTTCTTTGCATCTTTACAGTACTATGTGTACGATCTTGGTGAAATGCATCTTGAGCACAGGTATTTCCTTCCTGAGAAGCACCATCTCCCAGGAATGGAAGGTGTATCCCTTATCAGAACTGACAGACAGCAGAGAGATTTGATGACAGATTTGTTTCCAGTTGCCTGAAGTGTCCCTTCCCCACTTAAACACCATGTATCACATGTACTATGTTGGGGTTTTCTTTGAGTAGTGCTTTGCATTGGGTCAAAGACAACCTGAGGCTAACAGGACTTGTTCCACAGATTCAAATAAACTTATACTAAGTCTTTGACAAAGGACAGCTCTTGAGTTCTTTTAAATCCTTTTCTCAGTTCAAACCTGTAATGTTGGTATCAGATTTATATACCACACTGCAGACATAGATACGGAGCCTGGGCAGAAGAGTCATTTGATAAGAAAGCTGTTGTGGACAGCAGGTATCTAAAAGCTCCCATTCCAGAAGACATGGGTTTGACAAGGTGTTTACGAAAGCAGTTCTCTGGTCTGTTCTACACAGGAGATCAGGCTAGATAATCAAAACAGTCTCTTTTGAAGCTAAAATCTGCGAATCTATGAGAGCTGTTCAGTTTCCAGATTCCTCCAGTGCTTGATCTCATTATGTCTACATTCATCCCATGAAATCTGTCACCTGTGATGGTGGGTTTTGTGCCAAAAAGACACGCCATTGAAAGGAGGCACAATCATTACTTCATTAGGCAGCGTGACTGCCCAGAAATGAGAACCAGTGCAACCTATCCCAGCTACCTTAACCAGCTATTATCCCAAAGGACTATTTAATATTTGCTTATTGTGTCTCTGTCTCGGCTCCTGTCTGCTCTTCTCATCATCTACTCCATACATTTGCCAGATGTTGGAATGAAGGCATATACCTTTTCATGAAACTGTGGTCACCAGGCTCAGTGAGCTCACATTTCCCCAGATGTTTTGTGATCTCACCACTTACTAATGTTCCTAGGAGTTAAACTGACTCTAGGTCAGAATTACTGGTTAAATTTCCATGTTTCTCTCTCATTTTGGAAGAATTTGATTAGATCGATTTCTATCCAGCCCCTAGCAACACTTCTCCCCATATTCCTCTCTGAGGAGCTCCTAATTCTGGAGGCTGATTTTGCCAGTGTCCTTCTGACATTTCAGACATGTAAATCAGCAAAACCTCCTTATTGATTTGCTGTGTGCAGAATAGACCCTTCAGTCATTACTAGGAATGGATACATGGATACTTTCCAAGTGGCTAGGGTACTTCTATGGTCATTTGCATTGTCATGGTTTCTGTGCATGTGAGTAACCTTTCCCATTTAATTAATACCCTGAAGACTATGGTGAATGAAGGTCAGAAATCTCAGCAATTGCTCATGTAATTTTTGTACATCGAATTTTAAAATCAGGTCCAACAGCTTGCCTTACGTTACCATCTCTTTTGAAAGCTACTAATTCTATTTACACATACTTTGTGGAACTGGCACTTAATTCAATGTCATCGTAACAGGAAATTAGCTAAACAGCACTTAGACATGTTTCTAATTCTGTCATGTGCTGGAGACCACAAGGTACGTGTGATGAAGTGTAATTTTGAGGATCTTCAGCAATATTGTAGCATATAAACAGAGAGAGTTAAAACAGATTTTTTAAATACCCAAGTTCCACTCATACAAATATGAGTGGGAGATAGATTGAAATTAATGACTGTCAGTTAAGGAAATAAAAGGCTGTTCTGTTAAATTGTTCAGATGCTTACGAAGGATGCATACATCACAGCCATTCATGCTTCAATATTCCAGCAACCACTTGACTTACAGTCCAAATCTAGGACTGTGGGCTGTTTACTTTCTCCTGCAAGTCTAAACTGAAAGCAAACCTTTGCAAGCATGTGGCTCCTTTCAGACAAGCTGAGAAAGAGATAAACAGTATGTATCTTTCTGTTTCTCAGTACTTGTCATCTTAACTATCACAAATGCAGGGAGTATCTGCAAAGTGCAAGTTCTTTGGATTACCACCTACTAAGTTCTTCTTGCCAGTCTACAGGGATTGGATTATTTCATTTCTTCCTTATGGCTGCATGATCTTTGTTCCTCAGTGTTTTACATTAAGTGGAACTGAGGAGTTGTACCTTGGAACAGGAGTGTCATTGTTCCACTTCATGTAAACAACTGAACAAGGCGAAAGCAGTGACAGCTGTAATGCACGGCTCTCCCTCCATCCCCTGCACTCCATGCGTGTATTTGGGAACAGCGCTAGGGTGAAACTGTAGCACACTAGCCTGTCAGCAGCAATTTTATCAAAGGGAACTGACTTGCAGCATGCTTAAGTCACTGAAAATGCAAATGTCCCATATCCACCTATACAGCTTCTTCTGCCGCACCCATCACAGACACATCTGGGACCTTTTAGTCATGGGAAACAGGCTAAGCGTGTCAGACAGATAAGAAACACTCTTCATATCTGGTATTATATGTTTTTCCAAGGGGGGTGACCGAAGGTTTCAGCAGCTATGTCATTTTCCCCTGATTGTTTTCAACAGGAAACAGAAACACTGAGCTTCAGCATGGGCTTTATGATACAACTGAGCCTTGGGCAGATTCCAGCCAGAACCTGGAATCCCAGCAGCTGTTTGTCCTCACAGTCAAAACTCATTTTCTCTCCCACTATGTTTTCTTGGGGCTTGATCCTGCAAGGTGCAGTGTCTGACAGCCAGAAGCAAGGAAAGCCTGGAGCTTTTCCTAACAGATAGCACATCTGAAGTCTCCTGGGAGTCTGTGGGCTGTGTTGGTGCATACCTTAGCGTGCTGGAGCTGCAGTGACCATCATCTCCTAGGCACGTGCCTTCACCCACTTCTCAGCATTTCAGGAGGAACAAAGAAAGCCTCCCAGAAAAGATCTGTCACGTTTCCAAAAGCACAGAACTCCCTTATTCTTTCCTTTGCCCTAAACTGCAGCTTGGAATTCATCATTCTTTTCCCCTAAATAGCCAAGACTCAAGCTAAATAAAGGTATTGCAGTTTGTTTTCAGCTGGAACATGTTAGCTTAAGGAAATACTGTAAACTACAGTACAATTATGCCACACCATCGTGACTGTGTAGCTGATAACTCGGCAACCAGCTTGCAAATACAGCTGAGAGCTCTTTAAGTAGAAGAAGGAAAGCGACAGTTATTAAACATGAGCAGTCACTAAAGATTCAGGACTTACCCTGAGTCATCCCTGGCTCCCTTGTCTCCTGCTGATGTTTTCATCATTACAGCAAACTTTAAGGCACTTTCTGTTTCACAGTGGCTTTAGAGTTCCTTGGTAAAGAAAGCAATTCCTTTCCATCGCTGAACAGAACCTCCACATCCTTAGGCTTTGTACTGAAGATGATATTTCAAGGGGCAGCAGGGGGAGGATGTTTAAACCCAGCTTTGGGCTCAGCAGTATCGCAGGGCGGCGAACTAAACACGCACTGTAATGAAAGCAAACTACCAAGAAGGTCTGATTTTAGCCTCTCTTATTTCTACTTCCTGTATTTATATGAATGGGGGATTTCAGGAAGAGGCAGTCTTTGGTGGTCAAGGGTGTGCGTGTGCATGCGTGCGTGTGTATTACAAAGCCATATTTAGTAGTGAAGGCAGGTTAACCTTATTAGAAAGAAGGGCCTGAGACTGTCAGCTTATTTGCTTCTCTAACTTAAGTTTTGGGGGAAATTGTTCTACAGACTACAGGTATATCAGGAGGCAACAGAGCATGGTGAACTTTGTAAAGGATTTTATAAGGCAGCAAAGCAGTAAGTCTCAGTCTGCAAATTCCTGAAGCATGTGTATTTCTATTGCTTGAGTAACTGGAACCAGATGGAGCTTGGAAACCTTTATATTTACACAGGACCTACGAAAATTAAATGTCTATCACTGGCAGAGGACAGCTTTGCAAAAAAATAAATAAATTCCCATTTAAAGCAAAAGCTAATGATAAGGTTGTAAGACTGCTAGTAAACGAACATCTATCAACGGTGTGAAGCTCCAGTCAGTCTCAGAGCACATTTGACCTGGAGTTACTTAAGTGGTCAAGTAGTGTTTGCTGTACTGGAAACTCAACTGAATATAGACCAGCTGTGGAGGCTGGGGACTGACAAATGTGCTGTTAGACAGGGCTGGTGGCACTCCCATTTGGCAGCTTTACTGTTCTGGAAATACTTGATTTTAGGAGAATATAAAAAAATAAGGCAAAATTATGAAGAAGAGGCAGAGAGAAGCAACTGCATGCAATGGAAGGGGAGATAAAGGTATCTTTGCCCCTTTTACCTTTAGAAGGCATTTCCCAGCTTTCTAAGAGTCAGTAGACTGTGCCAAACAGCCCACAGTGGAAATGGAAATGCCAGGCAGCTGTCAGTGTATCTGCACAAGGGAAACAGACCTCAGTGTAGAACATGGAGCCAATTCTGCTGCCACTTCAGTTAGGGGGAGTCAGAGGAACCTTTACGATCATCAAGACACACTTTCTGTGTAACACAAGACAAACTTCTCTTAGTTTTTTGTGATCAAGCCTGCAACTTCTGCTCTTCTAGCTTTTAGAAGTATTTATCATAGAAAATCAGAAAGTCTGACTGAAAGGCTGCATGATGGAAAATTCACCAACCTTCTATGTAAGGTATCTTAGTGGCCAATTGCTGATATTATTTAAGTTCACATCTGACTTTTTGCCTTGTCCAGTTCTAAATTTTCAGCTACTGTTTCTCGTAATATTTGAGCTCTTTGCTCCAAGTCACATAGTCACTTTCAGATGATGATGATGAACTCGCATGAAGAAGACTTCAGCCCTCTTAGACAAACTCATTGGCTGATATTCACTCATCCCTCACTGCAGGCTTGTCAGATCTCAGTTCTGAATCCTCCCATTGGTTCAGGGCACAGAGATCCAAGAAAAAAATACACTCTAGATTTGTTCACCAGCTGGGCACCTTTGAAATGCACCTTGGCTATCGCCATAAGAACAATCTCATAGATACATTACACAAATTCAACTCTACCCCAGGTTCTCATTTCCTTCACTACAATTAAACAAGGACCAGGCCCATCCAGAGTTTACCTTTGCTGTGCTAGAAAATACATTTGCTGAGACAAAAAACTGCCAAGGTGTGCTGTTCTGCATTGACCTGCCTAGATGGGGGAAATCCGTGTTCACACAAATACGCAGCCATCATAGGCAAAGACCTAAGATTCTGCAAGTGCAGAACATCAGGTTTTAAAGAGTGTCAAATGTTTCCAAAGGTGCTGTTAGGGAAGAAGAAACAAAAGGACTAGAACTGTTAAAAAGACCCAGGAAAAAAAACCCCAAAAAATACAGAATACAAAAATCCAGTATTGTGGTGCTATTTCAATTTCACATGATTTGAGAGAAGCACTTTTTTTGTGTGAGATCTTTCAGACTACTTGCAGTTTAAAGAATGTAGAGTTTCAGAAATATGAAGTTTTAAAATTACTTTTATAAACGATATTGACCAAACTTCATGAAAAAAATCCCATATTTTTCTTCAAGATATTTAGTAGTTTTGTAACATAGTTAAGTATGTTTGTAAAATATTTAATATACGAAAATCAAGACAAATTTTAACATAAGAAATTCTATCTGAGCTTTGCTGGGTGCTTTTTAATCCAGAGATCTGACAGGCTTGGAATGTGAAACTATGTTCTAGTATCAAGCTTTGGAAGCAAACAATTACACAAAAGCTAAATGACAAAATAATATCCAGATACTGCAAATGCCACTTCTCTGTGATAGATCAAAGACAAACAAGGGAATTCTTGTCTTTTCTAGGACAGATTCACCCTTCCCATCTTAAGCCACAGCATGTTGCAGCCCTTTTATTTTTTATGCAGCTGAGTTGGAAAGATTTAAAAATGGCTTATAAGGGAAGCCCTTAAGTACAATGATCACTGGCTATAACAAAATGCTTTCAGCATATGCACAGATTATACAACAGTTTTGCTCTCCATACAGTAGGAAGTGTTTGCATCAATAATATGGCATGTGATAAGAGCCCATAGGAATTGTCATGCCTATTGTGTCACTAATCCATAGATTATGTGACTTTTATAGAGCCTATTACATAACAGATCATGATGGGTCATCATGTCAAACCTATGGGGGATTAAAAGAGGTACTTTCCACATTCAAATTTTGATTTTTAAAAGTTAATTCTGTGTGTAAGAAGGAGTATTTTCCTTCCCCCAGCTTAGAAAAAGTTATCCTAGGATATACTAAAGAATGAACCCCGACAAAAAATGCAGGATATCCCTTTTCCCCATTCCACTAGGACTCTTCTGTAGATGCAGAAAACCCACAGTGTCTAATGACAGGTTTATACAGCAACAGGGATTCCGAAAGCATGCACTGTGGTTAAGGAAAATCAAGTCAAGCATTATGTTAACTTGTATCTCCTGGTAGTCTATTGACTGGAAGTATTCATGAGAAGACTACTGTCTAATTACACTGTTAACTCACCAGCACATGCAATGAAGTTAACTCTTAGCTCCCATTTTGTCAAGAACTGCATTTGAAAGCTTTATGTCAGCCCAGAACAGACTGTACCAGAGACTATGTACATATAACCAGAAGTTATCATATACCCTGAGGTGGACTATGAGGACGTTGGAAATGGACAATCAAGAGGGATTATTCCTTCTCTTCACAGTATCTCCAAAGCCTAGGTAGCTGGGAAAGGAATAGTACTGTGCAGCTTTTGGACCTTGTTTCCATCCCCTCTACTCAGCATCCAGTACTCAGTGTGAACCTGCTGGCTACCACTATACCATGGGACAAAGCAGCCAAAATACCCTTGTTCAGCTTGTTACTGAAACTGCCGTAACTAATTCTGGATCAGTGCCTTTACAACAAACTGCATTCTCAGCAAACCACACACGTCTAGTCCCAAAAGAGCAAATCGTGTCTTTCAGAATTGCTGCAAACCAAACTGATACACTTAACTCACCCAAAATAATGGCTTGATCCAGGTGCTACTCCCTGGAATAGATGAAAATGTGGGTCCTCTGTCATTCAGCTCAGCAGGGTTCAGACTTCACCAAGAAAGTGCAGGCACATGTCCTAGTTGGATCCTGAAATTTTAGATTTACAACAATAAATGATAGAATGTTTCAGACGTTCTCATCATCTGAGAAAAAAACAACAAACACTCTAGTTGTTCATATAATTTATTGATAGTGTACATATTTTTATATAGTGCATTACAATACTGACTGCTATAATCTTTTATAAATGATGAATTAACTATTTTTTTAAATTTTCACAACAAAAATAATCAAATATCATGCCAACATTTTGTAATAAATTATCACATTAAATCCATTTGGATTTCATGACATATTTATCTGTACAAAGGACCCCATATCACAGAGCATTCACAGTGCATAAGGTCACAGTCATTGAAAAAATAAATAACATGATAAATAGATTTCTGTTATTTACAGTTTACAAACCCATCCCTTTCTGTTTTCAAAGTAAGCAGTTCTAGAAAGTTTTAATAGTATTTCAAGAGGTATAGCACCTCCTCAGGGTGCACTGCAAATGCCTACAAGTATGAAACACAGGGAAATGTAAAAAGGTTCAGTAGTTGAACCTTCAGCGATCATAAATGATTTCAAATACTTTCTTGCAATGCAGAAGATAGTGGGAGTCAAATTCTACTCTCAGTTCCACGGATACAAATTTGTGCCAACTACCAGGACATTAATGAGCACTGGCACTGCTCTCAAGAATGTGAAGGCAAAAATTTGCTCATAACTTTGCTGCAGAGTTTCAGCCATTAAAAACACAGATGCTGCTGGGAGGCAGATGTACAAGTGTTCTTTGCATACACAACTGGTATATGAATCAAGGCCATAATCTTGCTGTAAAAACCCTCTGAAAGGAAGCATGTCAGTTGGTATTGGTCTTTCTAGAGATTATACCTGTCTGGTTTTGATGTATTTTGATACTTTTAGATTCTGTCACAATTCCGTGTTGCTATAAATCAACCTTTATATTTGTCTTTCAAGTTTACCAAGATCATCTCAGCAATAAGATGGTAATGATCATTTACATTCTTTGAGTAAATAAAAAATAGATGGAATTAAATGCAAACTGGTAATTCTTGTAGGAAAATACCCAAATGGCATTAGTTTCCCATAATCATTCATTTTTTTCAGACAGTGCTCTGTATGTCAGCAGTACGGTAGCAAGCAGAAAAACATGATGTACAAATTGCCACAATCACTACACATCTCAGCCTGTGGAGAGGGAGCTATATACATCTCACATTTCAGGGCAGGGATGCATAGGATTTCACAGCTTTCTCTGGAAGAAAAATCAAGACCCCACACACGGGGGAAATATGAAAAAAAGTGTTCAAAGGGAGGTTTTTAAACATGTACACAGCAGGTCAGAAACAGGAATGCATGTGTAAGTTGAATGACATTCTTCTCTTCAGCAGAATATGGATCATTTGGATACAGAGTTTTCAACTTAGTTCAATGGACTCATGAAAAATTTGGTACAGAATTGCTGGAACTAAATGCTGTCACTCACCTGTGTAACCATCGTACAAATCTCACCACCCAACAAAATGAAAAATCTGGAGTTCAAAGTCAAAGAAACAGAAAGGAAACTGTGTAGGAAATGCATGAAGTGCAGAGATTTTCTTCTGAGTGCTAAAGAACAAATAACTGAGAGATCGGAGGCTTGCAATCACAGAACGTCATGCTCAAATGTGAGGCATTTAAATTCAGAAGATTCTTTGGTTTCACCTGGCTGTCACTGTTGTTTTAGTGTCTGTTTCATATTACATTAGGTCTGATCTTTCCTTGGCATAAATAATCAGGCAGTATTCATACAGCTTAAAGCGCTCTACCAAAACCAACTAACCGTAGGATGCAAATACATGGCATTACAATTGCAAGAAATCCAAGAAAGACAAAACAACTCATGAGGTATTTGTGCAACTAGAGCAAACACATAATAGAAACAAGTGTGTGTAATTAAAGCATAGTCACAAAGGAAATAAAAGAGAACAGAATCTTCTCTATAATTGCTAATAGACTAGGGAAGACCTTTTCCATTTGTTTGCATGATGACAGGATGTTTACAAATATAATCTAAACCCAGAAACTAATTATATGTTTGTTATAGCTGCAGCAAGCATATAAAAATAAAATAAAATTGGCACACTAATGACTGAGGCAGGAGAAAGACAGTTGACTATGCAGTACCTGTTGGGAAGACTTAAGGTGATCTTCTAGGCTAGACTTCAGCCCAGAGAGCAGCCCTTAGATCATCAAATAGTCATTAAGATAACTATAACTATAGCTTTTTAGATTTAGACATGTAGATACTGAGCCTGAAAGCTTTACTCAGGCAATACTTTGTAATGCAGTACAATAGTTATGATAAATAAATGGAACCAAACACTGCTGAACTCAATGGAAACATTTCCACTTGCTCACTATAGACAGGATTGCAGCCTGTGGATCTACGGGGGACTGTGCTACTCCAGTGAAACTGCAGCGGAAAAGAGCTGCCAAAAGCTCTCCTTGGCCTGCCATAATTCAGTTTTGATCCTGCTTGCACACCAGGGCAGATGTACTGTGCTGAAGTCTGAGACAAGGAACCAGTTCTCTGATATACAAGAGTGGAAATACAAAGTGGTATCAGCAGAACAAAAGTCCACAGATTCTGGCCAAATCTTTTAATTTGAGTAAAAAGAAAGAAAATCTTTAGACTACAAAACCAATAAAATACAAAAAAAATCTGAATATGATAGAAAACACAGAAACCATGCCCCACTGTCATCTTATGACACAATCCAGCAAGGCACTTGGATATATGCTTTGCTTTAAGCATGGAATCAATCCTGTTGAAGTTAAGCTTTGCTGGATATGAGTTTCTGAGTTGTATTACTTTTCAGTGTTAGCATGTTGGCAATTTTCAGATCACAGTAACAGTTTTCCCTCTCACATTCCCCAGCTTTCTTTTCACTCTTGAGCTCAACATTAACTTACACAACATTGTGACATGCATTCCAAACTCAGCCAGATAACTCTTCCAATGGTTACTACAACAAAATGGCTACAAATTTTTACAGATACAATCTGAACAGCTGTAATATAGAACTGTATTAACTGCAGAAGGTCAAGCACAAATCATTCCTTTTCTTGACTGGAAAATAGCAAAATTTGTAGTGGTTTGAGCAAATGACTTTTTTTTTTTTTTTTGTACACACATGAAAGGCACTAGTCTGCTATTACTTGGCAATAGCCTCCTGAATTACTGATACATTCTGATATGGGTTTACCTGACATACAATTTGTCAATCAGATCTTTCTCGGGCCATTCAGTTTATCTGCATGGCGTGGTCTGTAACTGCCACCTTTATTTATTTTAGCATATGGATAAAGACTACATATGGACTCTTTTAAATACTTCATATGATTATGTGTCATCAAGGCCCTGATACAGCATAGCATCTAATAATTCTTTGGCAAACAATAAATCCCTGGTCATGGGGTTGCGTCAGAGGAGAATCCTACTAATGTTATTTATAACAATAAGCATGGCATGATACCCATCTCATAGCAGAAAATGCAGGAGACCACCTCATGCGATGCAGTACTTGAATTCAGAATAAATTGTCCTGAAATGGGTCTATGTTTTAGGGAGGGCTATAGATGAGAGGACTGGACATGCAATTTAAGGTAGCTTTACCTTCTGAGACAGTATCTTGCTACAAAAGAACACTCTGGCTTTCTGGAGCAGGTGATATTCAATTTAGGCAGAATAATTCTAAATTGCATCTGAAGGATTCATGGCATTAGCAAACACAATTTCACGCGTATTTGCTACAGAACAAAGTGGAGACCCTAGTCTTCTAAACTTGCCTGGCTCAGATATATGAAGATACAGTACAATTTTGCTAGGTCTGGAACTATAAACACTGATGTCGTTATCACTGTCAACTCAGCTGATCACTAGGCATTCAAAACTAGATTTTTGGAACTATTCTTCTCTCATGTAAAGACATCTGAGTTGCCTGAACTGTGCACAGAAGAGCAAATGTTTTATTGGAGACATCTAATTCTCTAAGCCCACCCAACAGCAGAACATAGGAAAAAAATCCATTTACTCAGCCTCTCTCTCTTCTCCTTTCAGCCTTGTTCCTAAGCTATCACAACATTTTCAGCAGCACACTGTCGTCCTGAAAGATAGCAGGAAAGAGAGTTAGACTAGAAAGGGACGTTCCTACAGTGCTGCAACAGTATGCTGCATCTCACAGCCTTTCTGCAACAGAAGACTCATAAAGATGAACATGAATTCTATCTCCTCAGCTTTACACTGAAGTAAAAATGTCTTGAATGCCTGGAAATGGGGTCATCGGCGTATTTGATAGATCAAATGTGTTTACTGTCTTGCTTGCCTATTCAATAAAGCATTTTAATAATGCTGTATTTGTTGCCACCTTTAGGACTGGCTAGTTTAACTACAAAACTACTTAATTAAGGTGAAAAACCCTAAATGGATACTAATACTGACATCTGTAACAAACTGTAAAGCAAGTAACAAATACATTGCTCTTTTTTCCTTAGGATTACACTGAATGGGTCCAATTCCTAAAAAAAATGTCAACGGCAGAATACACTCCTTAATATGTTCCAAAGTAATTTAAAAAATACCTTTAATTGTAAACACATTGCCTGGTGTAAACAGTATTCTGCATGTGAGCTGGCTAAACAGAATTATTTGTCATATATGTCAAAATAAGGATCTTTCTGATTTAGTGCTTATTTGCTAAGGGTTTATAGTATGTTCTCATTGACACAACAATGGGATTTTTATTATATACTCTTAAGTGCAAAATATTAATATATTTAAAAATGCATCAACTGTTAGTTGATAGATTTGATTTAGTCTATAAACATTAAAAAATTAAAAAAACTCTATGTATAAAGTTAACTGTGCTTCTTTAGAAACTTTGTGATGATTCACATACAGCTTTAAAATATTTTAAAAGTTTAGTAACAATTCAAAATATGCTGTCTCAGTGATTTGCAATCACAAGACTGCTATAATGTAGAATGTTACCCATTATTTTTAATACTTTGGGCTAGCTCTTGCTGTCAATTAGATCCAGAGAAATTCCTCGTATCAGACTTATGCTGGTGGAAAAGATATAAAAACTGGCTTCTACTGGGGGTTAAATGGAATTATATCATGCTTCAAAACTTGCATGTAATCAACTCGAGGACCAGGTTTTTTTTTGCTTTTGTCTAGGTTTTTCTTATCTGCACGGCTCAGTGTCAGACACTCATCTTCACTAAACTTCTGGGAATAAATAAAAAATGGAAAAGAACAACAGCTTCTTGACTGACGAAATAAGCTTCTTCCCCCACCAATCAAATCAAATCAAATCAAATCAAATCAAATCAAATCAAATCAAATCAAATCAAATCCCGATCAGGATGGGTTTTGTTGTCAGAAAGTCTGGACTATGTTCAGGTACTACTCTCAGCTGATAACAATAACCAATAGTTACTGAGCACCCAGTTGTATTTTATTTGTTCTGTTTCTTCTAAATTTACACAATGGGCTTACAAGGGCCAATGCGAAGTTTTTCTTGTGGTATAATATTCCACGAATGTTAGGTTATATTTATGTATACAGCATTCCTCATCAACAGGAAAACATTTTTCAAGTATGAACTTTTGCGTGTCATTCTCTTCAATACGCAGATGCTCTGACTTATAGAGTGCATCGTAAGAGATACAACGTACAACCATTTCCTCTTCCTTCTCTGCCACATTGTCCATGTTTATTGAAAGAGCGATAAATACTCAACACTGCCATCAAAAACTGTCAGTGCAGTTCCTCTTACAGGCAGAGCACCTGAAGGGGGAAACGATGTCCTCAACAGTGCATGCCGTGGTATGTGCCTTGGACTTTCTGGTCCTGTAGTTGAGATAGTTTGACTGAGCCAAGAGAAGTCCTGAACTTGCTTCTTATTCTTCCATAGAAATGTCAAAACCAAAAGAACTATAAAGATTTTTCTCCCATCTTCTTCCTAATATTGGTGGTGGTGGTTGACTGTCTGCAAAGGGAGAATGAAAACCACAATGGAATGTCCCAGAAATGGCTCATTTTAGAGTTCTTCATAAGATCCACACAGTTTTATGACCGAGCAGCAATATGCAAAGAGGAGGAAAATGCTTTGGTTGCCTCGAGCTAGCTTGGTAAAAGAAAGGTACGTTATCCTTCCACAAAGGTAAAAGTGCTTGTTAGCTGATGAGGCAGGAATGACACTCAAATTACTGATGGAAAGAAGGTAGAAAAGTGAAATGCCTCCTGTTGTTTACAGCACATGTAATCAGAAGAATTTCAGTCTTTCTCCCTGTTGTGGTTTAAAGTTCTTCTCGGCACATAGGGAAGTTGACAAAGGTGAAGACATTGTACTCTATTAATATAGAGAAACACAGGAAAACAGCATAAAGAAACAACACGTAGATGCCTAACTTCCTGTCAAGTTTCCATTTATTTACATGGATTCCAAACACCTGCAAGCAAACAAAGTGTTAGTTAATTAAGCCCCAAAGGAGACTTTTGGAAACAACCATTATGAGCCAAAAATGAGAGTCTTTTTGACCAGAGACCTTGAACAAAGATAAAAATATATTCTCAGTACTTTATATATCAAAAGGGCCTGATAATATCAAACTCTGGCCTGATCCTCAGTTGTCCTGAGATCCTTTTACAAGAGATTAAACAAACCCACTTTAAGGCTCCTTCACAAATTCTTCATGTAACTGAAAAACTGGTCCCTAGGTGCTCAGTTTCAGTCTGTGGTTTATTTCCAGTACATGGGACACATTCTAGTCAGGCAGCACTCACTGATTCACTAAACTAAAGGAATGCACTGGACTACATGAGTGCCTCTCCCTCCAGTTGTTCCCCTACAGATCTTTTATGTCCCAGTAGTACACCAGCACCTAATGTTCATTCTTTCAACGGTTTCAGAAGAAGTGCTTGATAGGATGTTTCTCTCAGCTCCACAACTAAGGGGAATTACAAGTTAGAGGTAGCAAAGCTATCACAAAGTCCTCACAAAGGCATCTATTTTCAATGATGTTGAGTGCCCCTGAATTATTTGTTTTGCTCATAACTTTCCACTGAGTTTTGCTTGAGGGTCTGTACAAATCAGGGTATCCAGCAGAAAAAAATGAGACAATAATAGAGCCTTTGAACGTAGGTGATATGGCTTCTGCTATGAAAATACTATTTGCAGAAGAGCACGAACAGCTAGCATAGTGACACATCTTTTTTGCAAAGTGCTGATTACGAGTATGCATGCAGCAACACCAGACACAAATGTCAACAGAACATCTTTGTTATTCCACAGGCACTGTGGAATATGGCAGAACCAGGGATAAGAAAAGAACAGGCTCCCAGAGCTTATACATCAGATGTATTCAGAAGTTAGTGGCAGAGTGAACGGCCCTGGTCATTCTATCACTTCAGCTGTGAATAGGTGATGTGGAGTTTTGTAAGATCTAGTCATGCAACAGTGTGAAATCTTCAGTGATGACCCCCTCTCCTACAGAGCCGCTACAGAACATCCACAGGCAATCAGTGAAAGATATTAGTACAAGTGGGCATTTTTATACCTTTGGGATTTGATACTTCCCACAGCGGGTTCCCTGGGAATCATCAGGATCAGACCTTAAATACCAGCAAAATTGACTTCTTGAAACAGAATTATTGTTTCACAGCTAGTCTTATGCCGAGTGACGTGTAGCATGACTATTCCAAGTCCTGAGGTTCACAGTCCTCACAGACTAGCCTTCAATAAGGGTTTGGGCTACTGTACTTGATTGGTTTAGGCTGGTTTTGGAAATCAAAGACAAGGGCAAATGGTGATGAAGCAGACCTGGGTCTTGTCCCAACATAAAGTAGAGACAGGCCAGGGGTATGCAGCTGGACACAGGGGCACACAAGTATTGCTGGATCCCACAATTTCAACACTGCCACTTAAATCAATGGGATCTACACATACTCAGCATCTCTTGCACCAAATGTCAGATTTCAGTCCTCAGTTAGGACAATAGTAGCTCTTCAGCTCATGGTATTGCTAGAAGAATGATACTTTACAAGAATGAATGCTTCAGGGATAATAAGTATTTACATTTTGTCCTTCTGTAACATGTAAATACCTAATAAGCATTTTGCAATTAGAATACTTGGAAGACACCCAAATACTTACAGTAAGTGCCACTGATCCTAGCAAAAGTGCAACTGAATAGACCAGTCCTTTGCTGTTTATCTTAACCTGTGGAAATTAGACAGAGAAGAGACGTTTGAAATGCTGAGCAGATAATAATTGTGCTTTTCAGATCTGAAATCAACTTACAGACTTGCAGTCCACCTTCTGTTTTGAATTGTGCCTGTCTTACACATTTTGAACTATGAAAATCCATGCCAGATTTATTATAATGAAGAACAGGAAGATTAAGGAATCAAAACAAAGGTATACGTAATCCCACCTCCGTAAAAAGAAAAATCAGGGTTTGTAACAGATTTTATGTTAAAGGATCCTCAGGAGAGAGAGATATGCTGTTATTCTCATTTTACAGACAAAACTACTATGGTACCGGGAGGCAGACAGGTGCACATGAAGCTGTGTAGTGAGACAATGACAGAGCCATGAACAGATATCTATGGCACTATTTTTATGCTGTATGGTATATGATATACTTCAGTGGACAAACTGGGAATTAATTGCAGCTTGTGGAAGGAGAATTGCTTCCTTAACTCCTGGTTCCTTCACAAAGAAGTAACACCTTATTTAGCAACCAATAACATGTTCAGCAGATTGTTGCTTTTTTTCTTAAATTTTATTTGCATGCTTTCTTTTTAGGATATTTTTTTTTAAATAGAAAAAAAAATAAATCACAAATTAGAGATTTGCCAAGTATACATACAGTTGATCCATAATCAATCACCATGGTCTGCAAACCCCATGGAACGCCAAGGCCCACCAGAATGTCAAAGACATTGCTCCCTACTGTGTTGGATACTGCCATATCACCGAGGCCTGCAGAGAAAAAAAACAACTCTTGGGTAAAACCAAAGTATAGGAGCATTACTCTGTGTACTAGAGGAAACTAAAGGGGAATGATCTGCACTCATCCAAGCACCCTTGGACTGTCCACAGTATCTGAGGTAGGGAGACAATTTCCACTGTTTTTGTTGACTTCTGGAAAAAGTGCACAAGAATCGTTCACTCCCACTACATCTTCCTTGTGCCCTGGAGAGCCTTTACAGGGTGGTGTGGTACCCATCCAGCATTTGAGTTCAATGCCCATCGAATAAAGAAATCTTGTCCCAGGGCAGTCTGCAGCCGCAGGGAACCTGGATATTATGTACTGGATTTAGTATGTGAACTCATGGCCTTTATATCATGTGAGTGATGAAAAGCGGTCCTGAAAAGAACCCAACCAGATGGTAGTCAAAGACATTAAGCACTTCTATGGGGCTTGATCAGCAATGATTTAACTTGAGGAACAATAAAATGGTACAGGAAAAAAAAAGAAGAGAGTGAATGGTAGTAAAGTCCATAGGTATTACTCAAAACCTTCTCCTAATGCACATCACTGGCTGACATCTCACTCCACACCAGTGTCAGTGGATGTGAGGAAGGCAGAATCCTTCTATGCCCCTACTAATTTCCCTTAGCACTGGCTTAACTATTGAATCACTTCCAAAAAGTGATTAATGGAAAGGAAGAACTCAGATGTAAATAGACCATGTCCCACAAATACTTTGAGAGTACCCAGAGTGGAGACAGACACTACCACACCATAAGTACAGTATCTTCTTGCAGGGAGTGGCTGAGAGAAAGTTTATGTTTTGGGCCATATTATGGTAGTGTCCATCTCTTCATTCTGATATTTGTCTGTGTTCTGTCAATAAACATCTCTCTTGAATCAAAGCAATGCAAAGTCCCTGTACTGTCTGAGAGAACGGGGCTGCTTTTTGCCAAGCTAGTGCTTACCTTCACTTTCAGAGGAAACAATCCTTCTACTAGCTTTGCCTAATACTAAAGAAAAACTAATTTAAAGCAGTCTGTTCATTTAAAAATATAACACGTTTTCCTTCTGTTCCTGCAAAAATCTTTTAATACTACATATGGAAAACTAATTTAGGAGGAAGGTGGCTCCATAAGAATCCTGAATACTTTTTTGTACTGCTTTTTGTGAAATTTTCCTGCAGTCAACAAATATAACTTGGATAATGAAATATTTAAAATATATAATTCTTTTCAATCAAACATTTAACAGCACCATTCCTATTTCAAACTACAAAAGTGGGACTTTTGAGGGCTTAATTTATCACTTCAGAACCCTTGTTGTTTGTCTGATGATATATCCTGAAGATCTCATTATGTGGAAAAAAAAACAAGACTATGGGAATTGGAATAGTGGAAAAGAATACAACTAGGACCTTTTCTTATTCCACTGCAGTACTGAAGATCACACTGTCAGGTTTAATGTTTATCCACAATAGGAAGGGATGTGGCTACACCTATTCCTCAAGTAAAAATACAAAGTGTAAAGAACCTTAATCTAAACTTAAAGTTACATGGAAAGGCCTTTGACAATCTAAACTGGAAAGCTGATGAGGATATAGCTGGCATATATCTAAAACTCTTTCCAGTGCAACTATTCATACGTCTGCCCTTGGATGAGAAGTAGGCCTTCAGCAACATCACTTCTGCCAGATCCTCTTAAACCACTTCATTTCCCTACATTCAAGAAGTCTTCCAGAAGTACAAGTTTTACATGGAGAAGTGCTGGTTAGGATATATACTTCAATGTAGTTTTTAGTAGCTAATATTCCAATTCTGTCTATTACTTTTATCTTTTCACCCTGACAGATACATACCATGCATGGGATACGTGAGTGTTGAATGACCTGGTAGAATGCTATGGTATGTCCAGTCCCAACAAACAAAAGATAACAGAACAGAGATTATTTTTTTTGGTTCACAATAATTAGCAAAGTGTTTTGGCTTTTAACAAGGTCCTGAAACAGTAGATATGAAAGAAAAAAGAAGAATAAAATTGCACTGAGAATATGTGTGTATGGAGGAAGCAAATCACAGGACATGTACGTAAGTTTGCAGTTACACTTCAGCAGACACAGTACCTTGTCTTGCTACTATTAAGCTGGCCATGCAGTCTGGGACGCTTGTTCCTGCAGCTAGGAAAGTAATGCCCATGATCACATCTGGTATCCCAAGGGTGTATCCAATCACAGTCACCTGAACAGCGAGGAAAACAGATTAACTGATCATATTTGGAAACTCTGCTCATGCCAATAAAGTTGTGGCATACTCTTAACTTTGATTTCTGGTGTGGACCCTAATAGGATCAGACTCGGGATGCTTATCCATTTCTCAAATTAAATAATTGTGGAATAACCAGCCTAAAACCAACTCTGTGAAACGGAAATGTTCTTTGGGTCATATTATTCAGCATTTTATGAGCAAACAAAGAGCTCATTTTCTGTACTTCTAACAGGACATCCTGATCTTTTAAGGAGGAGCACAAGCATAATAAAACCTACAGGGCTTTTTTATTTACTCTCAAGAATAGCGAGATTCTCACTGGTCCTATACTCCAAAGGTCTGTAACCAATTGATATTGTGATATAGGGGCAGAGATACAAAGAACTTATGTTTGGCTTCTGATATAATCCCAAAGTGAGCAAGGCTGGTTATATTGTCCCCTGAGAGTCCAAATGCAACTTTAAGAGTCTAGGGAATGGCTGAAACTTGCAGCAGAGCTCTCGAAAAGGACAGGGAACTGCATTTAGCTAGAACATCCAAAGAAGGCTGAAAAAGCATCAAGAAAAAAGGCTGAACAGGCACAGCTGGAAAGGAAATATCCATGTGAGAATGAGAAGACCAAATCAGGGGCAGGCAGCTGCTTCCTTGCTGAGACTGCTAAGGACAGACATCCTTGTCTCCACGTTGTTTTCTTGAAATAGTTTGCCTCTGTCTTAAGTGAGGAAAACTGGACCCTTCACCAAATAAAAGTTGTATTATAGGAACCCATTCACAAACCTTATTCTCAAAAAAGAAAGGCAAAAAAAAAGGGAAAGATGTGACTCAGAAATAGGAGTGGGCATGATTCTCCTGCTGAATGTTAGTGGGGTATTAAGCTCTGGCTGCCTCTTAAAATAAGCTGTGTTGCAGCCTTCATGAGCACATCTCTCATTTTGTGAAGGGCGTATCTACAAATGGAACCAATGTAGAGTGTGGCCTTGTAAAGGACATAGAGCATGAAATCAATGTGTGGCTTTGGCACCATTATGCCAGGCAGAATGAGGGGCCACCATATGAATCTTTCCAACACAGTCTGTGTTAAGAGAAAAGAGGATTACTTTACAACGCAAAGCTCATACAGAAAGTTGCAAAAAACTACATAGAAAGCACAACCTTCTGTGAGAGGAAACATAAATACAAAGCAGCTTGCAAACACCGGACGCATTTGAGGAAGGTAGAGATGTTCTCCACCCAAGAAAGATTTTTCAGGTAAGAAGCTCATGAATAAAAATTCTTCCATATTCAGAACTAGAAGGAAAAACCACATATATATATACACATGACTGTGAGTGCATACATATGTGAGACTATATATTCCAATATGAAACCAGCTGAAGATTTCTTCACTATATTTTCCTTTAAAAGGAAAAATGGGCATGTAAGTTCTTCAGCAGCACATCTTACTAATCTTCTAGTTTTAAGTATATACAACTTTACGGGTTTTTTTATCTTCTAGTGTAGAAACAGATAACTTTCTATACTTCAAAAGTATGACTAATTTTTACATCACAGAAGCTATTTGAGGAGCTTTTCTATTCATGTCTCTTCTCTGACTGAAAATGTAAGCTTGAGAAACTGAGAGTAAGAAAGAAAAAACAGGAACTTATTCAAATCTTCAAGTAAGCATGCTCCTGAATTGATATCAATTTACAGATCTATACCTGATACTCTACTTTTCACAGATCTAGGGAAAATGGAGACATACCAGCACTCAAAATACTCTTCACTAAGAAGGAATTTTTTTGCATTATTCCAGTCTACTCAAGGTGTTTTACACTACTTGTGAGTTTTCAAATTTTGCCATCCAACCACCTTTTATGCCTGTTTCAGTATCAGACTCTAGCCAGATTTCTAAAGGTGCCTTAGCTGATGAGAGTTGAATGTTTTCATTTGAACTCCTTCTTACTAGTAGGATGTGGATGTCCGCATTGTCTTGAAAAGCAAGCCATCACGTTCTTGTACTGTATTGGGCCCTACACAGTAAAGGCACAATCATTTGTGCAGAGAAGAGCAGCACAAAGCTCAAAATATAATAATTAGAGTATGAGATGAAGAGATTGCACTACAATTACATGCCTTTCTTTAACACATACACTGAAGATCTATCATCTGTTCTGAGAAGCACATTTCACTCAGTATGGGAAGCCCTGCTACATGTACTTACCATCCACACCATGAAGTAGGAGAACAAGGCAATCCAGAAAGTGGAGAAGACAAATGTCACCATAAACCACCTCTCCCAGCGTGGTTTGCTGCAGTTCGGAATGGTGCAAAAGAGTATGAATATCAATGGCCATGTCAAAATCCATTTAATTTTGTTCATTTTTCCACCTGCAGGACAAAGAAAGGGAAGAATGAGTTTAGCTTTTCCATCACTACTCCAGGTCCAGTTACACCTCTTTGAATAGAGCAGATGATCCCAGAAAGACGTTTACAACTGTGCATGTCAGGTTATTTTCCAGTGTACCCCACACCTATAAAATTAATAATACTTTTAATGTAATTTATGAGATTACTCACTAGTCTATTTTAACTTGGTGAGTCTAATTGAGAGGCTTTATTCGTTTACTTCGGTATGTATTCTAGTACTAAATTGTTATGTTAAAAAGTTACAAAAAGTTATGAATCAGCTTCTTAACTTGAGACTTCCTAGTGAATTCTGAGATGCCATCAGCCCACCAGGAAAACTGAGACTAAGCTTGGCTCTTTATTCTCATTTAGCTTGTGGTTGTGGAACTTCTAACATGTAAAACCACTGAAGTCTCCTAGGGTCAATTCTAATTCTAGAAATTTATATGTCACTGGGGCTCTATTACAGATTTTACAGGAAAAAAAGACGTTTTTCCCTCCGGTTACATATACTGCTATACAACTTTAAAACAGCTGCCTTTCATCTGTTCTGTCCAGAAAATGACACTTCTTAGCTCGTATCTCGCTTTAATTCTGTTAACAAGGCCGTAAATATCCTGTGGTAATTTATACCTCCTCCTGTTTGATTTGTTACAGTTTGGATTGTTAAAAGACTCCTTGCTAGTTAATCTCTATTCTCTGTCTACCCAAGCTGTTAAACTTGGTTCACATGGTCAAACACGTCAGTATGGCCTAGCCTAGTAATTTCCTTAGGGCGTAATTCCAGATGCAGAGTGGGCAGGCAACTGTCTGACAGGAAAAAATGATTAATCTGATTCTGATCTGTTGTGGGTTCAATCTGACTTCAGCACTGCTACACACAGGAGATTCAGTCCCACCTCTCTCTTCAATAACATGAATAAAAGAAAAAAAGAAATTGCCTAAAGAAGAAATAGGGACCAAATAGATGCACTGAGTCTCTGCTGGGGAATATGTATCTTGTCAGGGGTGCCATCCAGTGCCCTGAATTACTTCAACAAATGCTTAACTGTGAGAATTCACAGTCCCTTACCACTGGCATCATTATGCTTGCTCAGTTCCAGAAAAAATGAAGTATTAGTGTAGGAGGACTTGCCTTTCCCTTATTTTTGCTCAGTTTGAATGGACATGTGCCAGATTAAAATTCCCATCTCTATTAGCAGTGATGCTTTATCCACACAATGTCATGTATCAGAACAGGTTTTTACAGCTAGATGGTTTGTGGAAGTGACATCTGCATTCATTACATGGCAACTAGGCTTGAGACTTTGGGGAACAACAACTGCATATAATTCTGGGGTTTGCTAGGTTAAGAAAGAAACTGACTTGCCATTATTTCCAGTTAGGCTGGAATAGTTCTCAACCACCGTGGCCAAAGCAGCCTACTTGACACGCTTTACACTGGCTTCTCTTTTGTGTCGGGGTTTTCTAGCTTTTATAAACTTTTATTTAAAGCCTTAAGTATATCTGGCCTCAGACCTGTCTCAGGCCACTTTCTTCAGCTCCTGTTATGCTGGGTCATGGAAGTTACATGGCACCCAGTGCTAAAAAAGTCTTATCTTATGCTGTCACTTGGTAGTTACATAAGAATTTACTAAGTTGGTTTTTTTAACCTCAATAAACTGAGGCTTTATTTCCACAGGAAACAGATGACTTCATTCATTTCACCTGGCTTAGATGAATGCACAAACAATGTACATCTTGAAAATTTGAATTTATTTTTAAAAATTCTTTTGAAATTACTTGTTCTGCTCTGTTGTTTTCTTTTTTGACCATGCACTTTAAAATCATTGAAATGGTTTAGCGATAATTTTGTTAAACTGGGGTATGTTTTTAGTTCATGACAAATTGTTTTATGATTGTTGCTTAGTTCCCTAGTGCATCTGAAAGGGAGAAAATGATCAACCTCATTAAGGCTATTATTGGATACATAGCTGTTCTGCAAAAACAAGCAAACTGTCCTATTACAAGACCTTAGCTCAGTTGTTTTAATAGCAGTACTGGCCACTCCTGGTGAGCCCTGGGCCTGAAGGCTCCCGGGGCAACCCAAACAGCTGAGGAAAGGTCAGTTTTGTTTCTTGCACCTCCCACAGCAATAATGAAAGAATATTGCTTTATTACAGAAAGCAACATTGGTCTATATTGTCTTCACTCCACCCTGCTGATAAACAGAAAGATGAGGGGTTTTGCATGAAGAGTTGTTTTTCCTACTTTATGCATCCATTTTGCTGTTTTCCCAGATATCTGAAAGCCAAGCACGTCAAGTATTTCAGAGAGGTATCATTACAGAGGAGCCTGATGACAACGTTTCTGAAAATGAAGTGGTAGCCCTACAACAAAGAGCCCTTTGCTAATTTTCAGTACATTTCTAGGCTAGTCATCTTTCCAGATGTTATGCTTACAATAGTTACTTTCACATACAGATAGTGTCCCAGTAAAAGAAGTCAACAACACATATCACAGCACTGAGGGAAAACAAATATTTCCTTAAGGCACTACAGAAAGTGTCTTTTACAGGAAAAATACCGTTCTATTTTCAACATTCACACAAAGTTGCGAGAAGCACATCACAAGACAGTGAAACTACATTTGCATTTTCATTCAGATCAGGAGTGTATCCTTCAAGTAAATCTCCTAGCGGTCCGCAGTTCCTGTATTTTGGTTAGCAACACAGAACAGCCCCGCATCACACCAATGAGATTCCCCTGGTATAACGCTGAACCAGAGACACAAACTTAACAGCACTCCAAGTAATAAATGGTGTTTAGTCCAAGGGACCCAGCTAGAGCTAGTCTGAAACAGAACTTCCAACTGCATAGGGTGCAGGCAGCCTACATGTCCTATTCCATAAGCTGCGTAGAGCACCCTTTTTTTGAGTTTAGACAGACTGGAGTTTGCACCATCGTAAGTCAGATCTAAGTTACCACCGTGAGTTAAATTTGGTATCTTTTCCACTTAATCTTCCCTTTAAAAGTGTGGCAGTCAAGCATAAGCCACCGCTCCACACATTAGTTACTTCAGAACATGCATAAACCTTCACATGGGAAAAACCATCTCCTTACACAAAGTACTGAGTAGCCTACTGATCTAAAAACCACTATACGATCCCTGAAAAGCATGAATCTAATCGGCACACAGGATTTTCATAATTGTATTGTTACGAATTGATAAAAATCTCTAATTTAAATTAAGTTGGAAGAAGATAAATTTTTTCTCTAATTGAATTCTATCTGCAAAATGACAAAGGCTTCTCGGAGTTTAGTACTGATTTCTAACTTTATTGGGTTTTTTCCTTTTGACAATGGTAAATTTAGAAGAAAAATGAGGCATGTCTAAGCTGGCCTACAAAGATTATTGCTGCAGATTTTTTTGGTTCCATTTATAATTTCTAA
>WUAM01000287.1:20601880-20614304 GCA_024336885.1 Actenoides hombroni
TCTCTACCATTTTTCATTTGAAAACAACAAACCCAAACCCAACTGGTTTTCCTCCAATGAAAGATTATTTTCAAATCACTTGTCCCCTTGGTCCTAATTAGGCTGTAACAAAAATATATTTACAGCCACATATCATTACTAATGTTCACTCCAATCTCCATCTGAAAACGTCGAACAGCAGCATGCACACCTCCCCACTTTGTAGTAACCCAGAGAGCAAGTAAATTTCTGCTAAAAACTGCTGCTATTCATCATAGTTGAGACAGATTAAACTTTAATACATGTAAATTATCCAAACTGAACACCTAATTAATTTCTGAGCATGTGCAGTATCCAAACCACAACAGAGGAATATAAATTTTTGTCCCAACATAGCAACAAATTAAATAACAAACTAGATCCATTGTGAATTTTAAATCAGAATTATTTTCCACTGAAAAATGCTTTTTTTGCAAAATTAAAAAAAAATCTGAGAAAATGGTTTTCAATTTGCTGTTAGGAAAATCAACACAGCAACTGCCTCTCCACCTTCTTGGAAAATCCTTATTGATTTCAGCTCTGCAACTTTCCCTAGGAATTGTGGAGGCAAGATACTCTGTGTTACCACCCTAGGGATAAGCTACATAGTGTGTAAAAGCATATCCAAGAAGGCCCAACCTTTGTCAGCCTTCCAAGTGGGCAACTAACATACTCTAGTATGTTTTATTAGCATTTTAATAGCAATTCTCCTGAAACAGACCTTTGGAAACAATTATCATTTTTTTTTTTTTTTCTGTGGAAAATACCAAGGTTTTACTTCTCATCCTCATCCAAAACAGACTATTTTCCAAACTACTGACACTTTTCTTGGAAGTTCCACTTTCCAGAACACAAGTTCCAAACTCCAGGCCATGAGATCTGTCCAAAACAATTCAGATTTCTATTTTTAGCCTCTGCCTTTACCACATTTTGCATATTTGGATTTAAGCCAATAATTTTCTCTTAAGAGAAATTTTTGGTACAGTGGGAACTGGGCCAGAAAAAGAATTTTCTCCAATATGCATAAATAAGCTTTACTCTCAGAGTTACTATAGATTTACACAGAACAATATTCAACATAAATAAAATTTAACTGAGGAAGGTACTCCTCATATCTTGTTTGACTTGGTTGGATTTTGGCACGGTTTATTTTGTATGCTTTAACCTCGCTGTCTACTTTAGCTGTGTTTTTTTAAGGGAGAAGTGTGATTTATAGACTTCCTCAAAGTCCCTCTTTGTCCTTTCAGAATGAAGTTATGAGTCACTGTATTATATCCTTGCCCCTTTGTCCTACAATTTATCCTGTGTATCCTCCTCCAAGGTAAGGCACACTCACTGCTCTTCTGAAGCACATTTTCCAGTTTAGTTTTCTCCAAAGGGAGTCCAATTCACGAGCTCCAAGAACACGATGCAAATTAAAGTGCCATATGTGAGGACAGAAGTGAGATGTGCCTCAAAAGCATACTTGTGTTCAGAAGTAAAATTCTAAGATAGATGCACCGTTAAATAGGCAGTGGCAAGAGGAAGCTCTTCCAAAAAAGCATTTCAGAATGCTACAGTTAGGTCCTGCTCTGAACTACCTTCAAGGAAGAACTTCTCTCTTGCAACACCACAGAAGTTAAGGAAACTAGCTCTCTTCCTAGCTCAGTCACCTAAGTCACACTTTCAAACTTTGGCAAATGCACCATAAAGCAGGCTAAAAGTAGAGTCTGAGGAACAACTACAAAGAGGAATCAAAATTCACAATAAATCTTATTTCAAATACATTAGGAGCAGGAAGTCTGCTGGGTCCACTCGTGATCAAAGTATAGAGAAGAGCTGAGAGAAGACAGAGCATTGCAGAGAAACTAAAAGAACTCTTGGCATCAGTGTTTGCAGAGACAGAAACCGTAGAGGTTTCTACACGGAACTCTCTTCTGTCTCTAGCTCTACCCTCACAAAACACAGCTCCATAGGGGATATAACAAAGAGCTACAGCATCCTGGTGTTCAAGTAAGGTACATGGGGTTTGCTTTGCTTACTTTGTTTTCCAATAAAAGAAGACATCAAATGAAGCTAGTAGGAGCCAGGTTCAAAGTAAGTGAAAAGAGATGGTTCTTCACACAACCATGAAAATCCTTCCCAAAGGATGTTGTGGGTGTTAAATGTTTGCAAAGATTCAATGATAATTAGACAGGTTGATGAAGAAGAAATACATTCAGGATTTTTAAATACCCAGATGTTACAGACAGTCCAGGAAGTTCCTTGAGTTGAAAATAGCTGAAGGCAAACTTTTCCTTTCTCATTCTTCCTCAAGCTTCTTCATAAAGTCATGGTGGAGTCAGAATACTGGGCAAGGCAAATATTTGGTTTGATCAAGTACAAACATTTTCTACGTTTTTAGTAGATACTGTTAATTTCTTTTTGTTTATACCCTACACATTGTCTTCGTATTTTGAATCCATAGAAAAATGGGCAGGATTTCTTATCTCCTTTACTGCCATCTCACTTTAGTTCTGGGAATTATTATTCCTATTTTAGCTAACACCATCATGACTTATATAAAGCATCCATGGTCCAATCCTGTAAAAGAAGTTCTTCACTTCTGTGAAACCAGCAGGAGCTGCAAACACTGAGTATTTTAAAGGATCCTGAACATGTGACAGTACATGGGATTTAAGCATCCATTAAGAGCTGCACAGAAGTGCTTTTCTGCATCTGGGCTCTAACAGACTACTGAGCTATTCAAAGGTTTTTACACATCATTTTGTTATCAACATATGCCTGCTCAGTTTCATCCTGCTTTATTCTGTTCTGTGGAGTTTTTTTTAAAGTTTAAGACCTGCTTCCGAACAATTGTAGAGTAAACAAATTGTAAAGCATAAAATTATCCTTTCTCTTGTAAAATAATCATCATAGCCTAAAGGTTAGGTCAAGAAATTCCTCTTTTAAAGAGAATGTTTCTTCCCACACACAAACCAAAGACAAAGGCCAGTTTATATGATACCTCATGTAGTTTACATAAAAACTATGTGTTGCCTCCTGTTTCAAGAAGGGCCTGAACCATACCCTCAGGGTGAATCTCTCTGGATGTCTGACATATGGGATCCAGGCTGGATGCTGTACTTTGAGACTGTTTTCATGTAAAAATTTTATTCTCTATTTCTGTGTGCTAAAGCCCTACATTTACTGCTGAGCACTGCCGTTGACAGAGGATAAAAAAGCACAAGAAGCAAAACTCAGAAATGGCAAATGATTACTGGGAATCACTCAGAGATGATGTACTGCTTTAAACTTCACTTACATTTACTTCTGTTTCAGAAAAAATGTGTTTTCATAAAAGGATCCAGAATATGTAATTTGAAGGAGGAAAATCAAACCCCAAACTATGCTAAAAAAGGTAACTACAGAACAGCATAAAAAAGGGTTTTGACCAATTCATAGCCATTTCTGTTTCAGCTCTTAAAATATTGAAGCGAATTTTCTACTTAGCACACTGCAAGCAGCTGACTTGGAAAGTCCTATTGGAAAGTGAAAGCCTGTTCTTCATAGAGCTCTCTATAGCACTGAAAGAACACATGAACTTCTGATCTTTAGAAAATTTTTGTGCCATATCCCTGGCCTGAAAATAAATCAAAAGAAAAACAGAGGGGATTCTGGGAAAGTGTCTGCAAACTACCTTTTCCATAAAGCCAGTTTTAAACGTCAGGACTTTTTTAAGCTACTGATTGTGCCACAGTACTTGAACAACAACCAAGCACGATGCTGGTTCCTTACATTTTCTCCAATGTTATTTAAGCAGTACTTCTGAAAGCAAAAATACAAGAATTCTCCCTCAGAAAACACACCTTGAGCAATGGAAATACAATCAATAGATAATCATCTCCAGATAACAGGGAATAACAAAACCTGAAGATAATGATGAGGATTTTAAACAATCACTTCATGACTTCTGAACATGAGTTCATGTTGAACTTTTGCTCCATTCCAGTATGAACTGTGGTTTCACTTTGGGCTGCTGTACCTCAATTATCTTGAATGACTTTCTCAAAATTCAGGAAAACTGCATTTAAAAACCGTCAATGACATAAATAATAACTTCCTCCTTTGTTCAATGCATTTTGTCTACTGTGAATGTCACAAGCTCAGGAAGCTCTACTTCAAAATCTATTTTTTATTAATAACAAAGTTGTCTGAGTCTTGAACAAATTCAAATATGGTCTCCAGATAACATGTGCCACATGTTAAGATTTCTGCATTGTCCTGGAACGTAAGAACAAATGCATGATTGCACTGCCCTAATTAAAACAGAATCCAAAAACTTGTTATAAAGCTCTGTTAGAAAAAGTTTTCTTTGCCAATACATGCATTAGGTCCTGCATTTTTAAGATGTTTTAGGAACGCATTTTTGGTGTTTTAGAAGCTGTTTATCACTGTTACAGTTGGTGGTATCATTGTTATTATTATTATTAACAACATATTCACATGCACAAGCATATTGGTAACTTGGATCCACTTATTTCTCCATACAATA
This sequence comes from Actenoides hombroni, assembly GCA_024336885.1. Lineage (NCBI taxonomy): Eukaryota > Metazoa > Chordata > Aves > Coraciiformes > Alcedinidae > Actenoides > Actenoides hombroni. The sequence continues at coordinate 20,606,412 of WUAM01000287.1, forward strand.
AAACCAATTTTTTCATTATCTCACTGTTTATCAGGAGCCCATCTAATGCACCTATCTTCAGTGAATCAGTTTGTTTCTATTCTTCACCCCCGATGAAAGTCTGTAACCGCTGATTGCAAGAAGCTCCTGTAAGCGCGCACAGTACAGTAACACAAGGAAACAGGTTCAGACACAAACATCTCTTCTAAAATGATACCAACTGAAGCAACGGGCTCTCTAAGAAATTAGAATCTTATACAACATGAAAATTTCTTCCTTCTTGTTCACTGCATGAGATACTCATTTATGCCAAGTAATATTTGAATTAAACAGTAACTGCATGACAGATTACAACTGACTCCATGTCTGTGAGGGGTGATCTAGCCTGTGGTGTCCAATTTTCAAAGTACTGGGCAGAGAGTCAACCTGCAATGTGCTAAGGGCAACAACATAATAACATTGGTTATATATAGTCATTCACACCAAAGAGTTTCCAAAATATTTCAAAAGGTGAATATTAAAATTCTTAGAATAGCAGTATGTTATAAACACTGTCAAAGATATTAACCACCCTTTCTCCCTCTTCAATCCAAGAAGCCTCCTGTACAGTCACTAAATCAAGTTATATTTATAGACCTAGCTGCCTCTGGCCTAGCAATCTCCAGCAGGCCATTATTAACTGGTGTCTTCAAAATTACTAGCAGTGCAGTGCTCATCAGGTTGGTCTGAGGGTTTTTTTTTAATATAAAGCTGCCTTGCCTTGGCCTTTGGCAAACCAGCACTTTTACCATTACTGTGCATGATGGCTGGAAAACACTTTCCTAAGATCAGTTTTTATCCATGTACCCTCCAGCTCAGTTTTACTGTCATCAAAGCCAGCCTTCAGTCAAATCAATCCCCTTCCTCCTCTCTTCCCACATATGCTGCATTTTATCACAACCCAGTGTTTGGCGGTTTAATTACCCTATGTTTCCTTACTACAAACACCTGGAAAGTAAGCCTTACCTGGCAATGAAAAGGGAGATAGACTGTCCTGTTCGTTTTCCTCCTCTTGGTTCACCACAGGGATGTTCCCATTTTCAATATTCCCATGTCTCCCATTCTGAAGTGGTTTGCTCGAGCAATTGGCAGATTGGATTAACCGCTGACGCTGCAGTGTCAAAGACAAAATTGCTGTAGTTTGAAAAATACTGACTTGGTTAAATCTGGGGTTCGCTGTCTGTCCAGCCCCAGTCACGTGACCCGTGATGTTTCACCACAAAGCCTTCCTTCCAGTCAGCAACAAAAAAAAAAATCTGTCTATAGCCTACCTGTCTTCATAGGCCAGTGTTGACCATTCACCTCAAAATTACTGGCAGGAGTCTTTCAAGCCATGATGGAGAAAGCTGTCACATCTGTTCTTCCCCATCATGTTTTAATGAGTGTGGTTATTCTGAAACACTCAACAGTTCCCACTCAAACCAGCAACAGCACCATAATCTAGTGGTAACACTCAAGACATTTCTGCACTTTTAGAGTTGGCTTATGACTGACTCATCACCCAGGATCTCTCTTACTCCAGTTCAACTCCTCTCCCTCTTTCTCATTCTCACTCCATGAGGTAATATAAAGGTCCTACTTACAATTTCAAAAGCAAGAGTAGCACCTGTTGCCCTTGTCCAAGTATGTATTTTCATGAAGCCCATAATTGCCCTTGCAGACGTTTATAAGACTGCTGCATTTTCAATACATAGTACAACAACTAAAGGGCTAGGTTTTAAACATCAGTATATATATATATGCATTAATACACTGGAGAACCTGAGTTGTAAAAGTAATTTCCTACTTTTATAGAAGAAGAAATATTTTTAATTTCTTAGATGAGATCCTGCTGAGTCAATAAGTGTTCTCTTCTTTATGACAAATTATTGCAACTTCCTAAAAAGTGCTCTGAACTGCCCTGAAAAGCAAACTAACTGTACAACATGCAAAAAAATTTCTGAAACTGGTGTTAACACACTAATTAAAAACAGAGAAAACTCACACCTGACTACTTTGCAAAACTTTGGCAGTGAGAATAGATAAGAACATAGATCTAAAATACTCTGGTTTAGAGAAAGTTTTTTGCAGATGTTGAACTAGCAAGTATCAGCTCTCTGTGCACATATCCATTACGAAGGCAATTTTTTCTGATCGATGAACTGCCTTCACAGCAGAAATTCCACAGAGTCAACTGCTGCTGTGTGCCCTATACTGCCTGCTCTTGACCCAATGCCACCAAACTGACTTCCTAAAAAACACTTCACTGTTTTGCTGTTAAATTGGACTTCTGTTACAAATATATTAGTGCTGCTTTCTTTCATCGGAGTATTCACAATGCTAGGCAGACATGTCAACTATGTTATGGTGTTCAAATTCTAGGAACATTGCTAAAGCTTTCATTTCCTAAACTGCTGAAATAAAAACCTCTCATATTTGACACTGTAGAGAGCAAAGGATAAAATCCTGCCCTTCGCAGAAGCCAATGTTGTCAGGCCAAAGATTTCACACCAACTACGTCATATAAACTCAGAACAGCATCACTTGACCAGTTCTATCATGTCAGCTGCAGGATATGAAACAAGCAATATATGACAATATATCAAATAAGTTAACTGAAACTGTCCAGAGCAAATTCCCCTCATGAAAATATGTTGGTGCATTTTCATTTTGGTCTGAGAACTACACTGAAGACTAAATAGGTAGCCAGGTACCTGATGTGATACTGATGTGCTGCTAATATAAGAGCAGTTTTAACAGATTTTTGGTTGCCCTGTCCATTATCCTTTCTTAGCCAGACCACTTGTATAATGATCAAAACCAATTCTGCTGCTGCTGATAAAATGCAAATGTGCACACAAATACACACGCACACACAAACACACACCCCACCCTGAAACAAACATTTCTGGCAGGGAGATAAGGGAGTCTTTCCTTGGTGACTGCCCTCCCATTAATACAGGCAGCATCACCAACTGGGAATCCATCTTCAAATCTGCTGTGACATAACTGCTAGAGAAAGACATAGCTCTAGCCTATCCCTAGGAAAATGGAAGAACCTGAATTCTAGAATCACTATGAGCACAGCTCCTTGGCAATCCCTCTGCCTCACTGTCATTTATCGCTTTCTTAATGAACCTACCTCGTTAATGATGAGTCGGCTTGCCATCCGCATTCTGGTGCGCGGTCCAAATTTATTTGTAATCATAATCCGTAATCCAGCTTCAGGGAACCGGTATTTGGGGGGACTGGAGCAGATGATCTCATCCACCATCACAACACTGTTTTTGCCATACTGCTGCATCCCTTTCACTAATGATCATAATTGACAGAGTTATTTGTGGAACTGAGCTTACCGTAACTTCCCACCCCCAGGGTCATTCTTTTCAAGCTCAGGTGGGGGTAATACTAATCTGAACGCCTGAATTTATGAGTGACTTTCCTATATTTCTGCAGTCTGGTGAATCTGCTCATCAATTTTGCACTCCATTTAGATCCCATGCTGAAAAGGGATTTCACTCTGCTGAAGGTAGAGACTAACTCACTCTCAGATAAGTGGAAGCAGTATTTACCCAGCCACTCATATTCATGCTGTAGTACCAGTTTGCTTATGCCCCACTACGGTTTTGTAAGCCTTCTCTAAAAGCACTTGCACTGTGGCAGTGTAGACAGCACTCCTGAAACCTCTAAAGCTGTCCCCTTGGATCAAAGTGCTGCACTTCCAGAACTCCCTAATGTTGTGCCCACTCTCTTTGGAAATCTTAATTTTACCATCACAGAATATTAACAGTATCTCTAACATGACAAGATTTGAAGAGATGAAAAACAACAATTGTCAAGAACAAATGTGTAAGTAAGCCTTTGTTAATATAAATGAACTTGTACTAAGGTTAAGAGTTTTGTTCTACTGTGTTAAGAACATAAACAGAGAGACAAAATTATATTGGGAATCAACGTAAGTACAGGGAAGGACTTTTAGAGCTCAACAACAAACCAGTATTCTTACAAATGCTACAGACTACACACAGCAAGCAGAGCAAGGCTCAGCAGACAGGAGACACACCCATGTGGTCTTAGAAAACAGAGCAGGAAATATGGACATGACTGTAATAAATAATAATTACATGTAATTATGTACTGGAAAAAACCCCAACAAAATTCTTTGCTGCTTGTTTTTTGCTTTGCTTAGCTTGGCTTCACCCTCCCACTCCCCTTTTGCATTAAGTTACTTACATTAAGAAGAGGAAGAGAATTTAGGAGGTAGAAGTGAAAGATAATTATTAGTGCATGGTTCCAGCCAGGAAGCAAAGGAAATCTAAGAAAATATTCAACTCAAGCAAAGGAATTAAAACGGACCTGTTCTAAACACACAGAAATCTCTAGTTATTTTTTGCATTGTTACAGTGTTGAAATATTTTTATTTTTTCAGGAAGAAGACCAGATCCATGCATGCATGTAAATCACATCATACAATAAAGGCTTTGCTGTCTCAAGCATCTTCTAATGTATTTGAAGTTGAAGAAGTATATCCTTCTGCTATCATTCCACAATAAAAACCTAGCAAGCCTGTAAATCACCAGTAAGCAGCTTTTACCCTTTAGAATTTGAGTGTCGTGCTTTGTTTCACTAAAATGAGTTTTCAGTGAGTACACTGATGTCACCTGAACTATCATAAAGAGATCTTTGGTTTCAAAAAGAAATACGTATCTCCCCCCCCCCAAAAAAAATCCACTCTCTAATGCAACTCTAATGGAAAATAGAAGTAGCAGTAATTTTGCATTTTGCAAACATAAAGGAGGAATTATCCTTCACCCGCCCCGACATCTAAACCAAATTAACCTTGCTGAGTACTGCAGCCAATGACGCAAAGAAGGAGCACATCCATTCCAACGACTCTTAAAAGAGTGTTAACAGCTTCTGTGAAGGAATTTGTGGCCAGACAAACTTCCTAGGAACCAATACTCACAGAAGAGGACTCAACCACGTTAGCTTAACATTTGCTTTAGTTAGCCAAAGAAAAACAAATGCTTGACAGCAAACCTGGTAAGGCAAAAAGGCCAGGTATCTTTTTAACAGTCTCATCATCTTAAATGCTCTCAAGTGAGTTTCTCCAGTGAAGTCTCTGAAGTACTTCTTTATTTCACAGTATCATGAAAAACATGGAAGCACTGCAGTTACTCTGGAACTGTTTCTTAGAGCACTGAGGAGACAGTGACCAAACCTACTCAGCTTTGATGAAATACCATGATAGAAAACTCAGCACTGATGTAGCATACATCACTAGAAATACATACATAACTGCAGCTGTTTTGACTTACTGCAGCACATTGCTCTTATGTTTCCATAACAGCTTTTCTGTCTTGCTCCCTATGCCCATAAACTTCTATACCTTAGAGCCATATGGTACAAACAGGTTCCATTTAAAAGTTGCAAGAGTGTTTTACACAAATATGAGAGAGAGAAGAGCCTTTTTCACTTCTCATTTGTCATACTCCTTAGAAAAATATCTTCTAAGAATGGATTTTCCCTTTAACAAACCACCTAAACTTGCTTCTCACCATAAAGCATCATCACAAACAAGCCGGTCAAAATCAAAAGAAAGCTTCCTGCTGACTTCAGCTGGCTCCTGATCACAGCCTCAGAAAGCCACTTTTTTCAAGAGTTTCTGTCTTAGGCAGGAATCAAACCATGCCACCTGCTGGAAATTTGCGTCAACATAATAAAAGCCAAGGGCAGTGAGCTACACATTTGTACTTTTAAAATAGGAACATTATTCACAAAGTACAAATATCTCACCTTTACCTGTGTGTGTAGAACTCGCCCTTGCAACCTAATTTTTCTGAAACTCGAGTAATGGAAGCTTTTCTACTGTACAAATGGGAGCTCTTGAAAGTAATAAAACTTACAAGCCTAAAAGAAAGCTGTGCAGCATGTGAATCCCCATTTTATCTGCACCTTGAGCAACAGACTAAACATCCTTGGTAGGAAGAAAGTTCCTTACCCAAAGCGACTGTTCTTTTTTGGGAAGTAATCAGACATCCCTCCTGTGCAAAATCAGATTAAGTTTAGACCTACACCTTGGTGAAGCCAAGGGAGGGGGGTTTTTGGTGGATCCTGAAACTTGCTAACCACTGGTTGGAGGTAAGGCAGAGGCCAGCTCTAGTTCTTTCCCTGCTACTAGCAGTGCATTCCCGATTCTGAAAGCTGCTGCTGACAATGTTGCAGCTCAGTTTGCGAAGCCAGCCAAGTGTCAACTAACAGTGAGTACTGATAGGTCATGGCCTATTTTGACTCAAGATGAGGGAGATGTAACAGGCAACCATGTGATGGTTTTCTAGGACAGCTTCTTGACACTTAAAGCACCCATCTACAAAGCAGACAGCCTAGCACTGCTGTCCTTCCCTCCCACTGTTCACTCCAAACCCTGTGACCTCCTTAATCTCTTCTTCGTGTTTTCTCTGACATGAGGTATGTTTGCCTGTGATAATATCTACACTCTCACACATTGAACAACAGTCCCTCCAACACAGCATGTGTTCGAAACTACAGTCTCAGTGCATCTTTGAGGGAAATTAGAGAAGAAATCTCCTGTGGACAGTTGCCAGTGAAGACACCATTCTCATGAGTCCAGGTTTTTATTAGCTTTCTTGCTCCTTTCCCTAAAAGTTCTAGATGTTTTTCACAAGCATTATACAATCTTCACATTTCCTGAAAAGGAAATAGGTGAACAAGCAAGCACTCAGTGCTATCATCCCTTTGCCACACAGTGGCTAGACAGGAGAGCATGCAGGGACATGACAGCACAACCCAACAAATGCCTCAGAAGTAAAAACCAGTAATATCTGTGCTCTGTCACTGGATTACTCTTTTCCTCTCTTCCCACTTGAATACATAAAAAAAAAAAGGTATCCTCTGAACCTTGTATGTACATACCTCCACATCCAAGTGACAGATTTCACCATATCATAGTCAATGTTCGTATAAATTCATTGTAAAATGAGATCAAAGTATTTCACAGACATCTTCTTTTAATTACGCTACAATGTTCTGTGAGAAGTAACTCTATTAAACTACTGTCTAAACACCATATCTGAGACCAGAGTATCAGTGTGCTGTCATTACATAAACCTGTAGTAAGTGACAGCAACTACCATGAAGAGATTCCAGTTTAGACAATAAAAGCAGAAATGAGTGAGATTCTCTGAATCTCCTCTGAATTCCTGTTTGCCACTATTAGTGCCTTTATTACATGAGGACCTTTCCAAATACTACCTACATTGCTTCTGAGCTCAGTCTCCTAGAAGACTAGAGACATTTACAAAGAACAAAGGAAGGAGACCTCCCTTTTTCAGAGCAGCCCAAAAGCTCACTAAATTATATGGTTCAAATTTTGAAGGTAGGAATGATTCTGCTCTACAGAGAAAAGAGGGAATGGAAGAGAAGAGGGATAATACGATGATAAAAATAGGCTTACAAAAAAGCCCAAAATACCTGGTATGTTTGCTTACTTTCACTACCAGAATCTGGGTATCATCTTCTTCCCCTTTATGACAAAGACACAGACAGCAAAGAACCTACATATCTCAATTTTACATATATGCTTGGCAATGTATGTGGAATCATTTAGGCATGTGAAAGCCAGTCTTCCAAAGATATGAACTCAACACATAGTCCCTCTTGCCCACTGATCTGCCCATGTCCTTTCCTTCAACACCCAAGTCTCAGCTTCTAGTTCCAAACTAATTTTTGAGGTGAAAATTACCTTCCTCCTGGCAAAAAAAAAAAAAAAAAAAAAAAAAAGGGGTTTTTTTCCCACTGTTTACCCAACCGCCTCATTTAAAAGGGGGAAAAAAAAAAGCAAAATTGTCAAAATGGAAAACACCTTTTTTTTAGAAA
>WUAM01000287.1:20614404-20638084 GCA_024336885.1 Actenoides hombroni
CCGTGCCCTGTCCTTAGACACCAGAGCTCCACTTTCCATGTCCAAAATAATTTTGATTGGAAAAATTCCCTCACCCCCGGCAAAAAAAAAAAAAAAAAAAAAAAAAAAGGTGTTTCTTTCACAGTGTTCACCATAGCTCATCATTGAACAGGAGATAAAAAAAGAGCAAAATTGCCAATATGCAAAGCAGCTTGTTTTCAGAATAGCCCCCCAAAAAAAAGTGATTTTTTTTTTTTATATGGCAGTCTGAGTGCTGAATTGTCAAGTTAACCCAATAAAAATTCCTGCTTATGACTGAATAGTAACACTGTTTTGATCCCCATTAAAGAAATAAAAAGGATATTCTTTGAACTACTCTTTTTCCACATCCTGTCTGCTCAGCCTTACCTTTCCATAGTAATGGAATGGATGGGTCATCACAACTAGAGGCATAACATTTATTACCATCTTCCAGCTCATTGTTGACTGTGTCACCATTTCCAACATTCTTGCTTTTAAGGCTGAAGAAATTTTGCATCCTCACATTGTACCTGACAGTGAAAAGGAAAGGTGTGAAAATGTTGGATTGTTGCATTCCCTTGTCAAACTTGTATGTGTCTGAGAACATGTTCTGCAGGTGTGCAGTAAAGCCTACATGCACGTTTGCCAACAATTAATACGAAGAGAAATTCAGTGGCAAGATGATAGGAAAGCAAGGACTGCATCCAGGAGAGCCAGGTTGCTCATTATACAACAGCTTCTTTCCTCCTGCATCAGCTCACAATTAGCATCACCGTTTCTCTCAGTACTGTTCCCTATGTTAGGTGCTTGAGCATTTCTGGGACTGTTGACCATACCCTTCTAAAGCAAGAATGCATCTATTTTAGCACTGGAGTGGGATATAAGAAGGTTGTCAGTTAACTATGCTAAGAACTCATGTAGGAGAAAAGGGAGGCTGACGTTCCAAAAAAGGTGATTTGTGAGGGGAGGAGAACAAGGGATAAGTTTAAGCAACCTGCAGCAGAAGAGTGAATTCACAGATTCCTACAGTCAGACCTCTGACTGTCCTTCCAGAGGCAGTGACACTGCAGAAGGATGTCATCATACAACCTGGTATGAGATGGTCTGGAGATAAATACATGCTTAGCTGTCTAATATTCTTTGACCTTGTTCTCCAGAGGTTACAATATATATGTACTAGCTGACACACTGTGTGCTTACCATCCAGCGTACTCAATGGACTTTTTGATGTATCTTTGTAAAAATGACATTTTCTCTCAACTTTTTCCAAAAGCTACTTTACCTCAGTGCACTATGAAAAGGATGCATGAAAGTATTTGCTCTTAAGTGAGCACAAATCTAGTGTGAAACTGATTAAGCATGAAAAAGCAAGAAACATGACTGGATGTAGTATCCTCAGAATTAATGTCAAGGACAAAACTACACCAAAAGAATGATGGTTAGTTAACACCTAGAGGGTATATGGAAGAGAAAAACACTTACTTCATTATAAGTATGTAGAATGAATACATAACGATGAGTACAAGGCTTTCCCACCTCAAAGAGACCAAAAAAAAAGTGTTAAAAGGTCAAACAGCTGTTTTATGTAGGAGTGTGCATTAAACATCTAGTACAAGTCACATTTGTGTACACAGGATTCACATCACTAAGATTAGATGGTGTCTCAGCAGAATGGGAAGGAAGGAGACTCTCAAGTTCCAATAAACATGCAAATAAAGTGTAACACATGTATTTCAGAAATGTGCTATGCGAACTGAAACCATGAAATTATAGCTACCCTCTGAGGATCATGCCAAGGCCTTCTGTCATTTCAGTGCTAAAGAACAGGCCAGGAAGTCTGAGAGGACTCTTCAAGAAGATGCTTGTGATCTCCCACTAGCATCCTGCCTTGGACTGTTCTTTGGGACACCCAGAACCCCCATAATGTTAACAGCGAGATTCACAGCAGCAGAACTTCGGTTACCACATGTGAATCTTCAGGCCTTACACACAGCCTACTTACTTTATTAATGCTTCCAGGTTCTTAAATTTTCTTTGTATTTTCCCTGATCATCATAAAAAAAATATACCAAATGAAAATACATAGGATTTCCTAGGTGACCAATCCAGCTCATATTCCCAGTATGTATGAATGAAAGTTAATTATACTGCAACGCTATTTACTGCTCAGTCTCATATGGGCAAATGCAGATCTGTAGGGAATAATTTACACAACTTACCATTCTATTTTCTCATCATATATGAACTAGAAGGGAAAAAAAAAAAACAAAAAACACATAAATTGACCATTTCTCTGATCTATCTTGAAAACCAGAAAAATGCTTTTACTAAATATCTGTCATATCTAGCCAGAAGCTACTTGAGTTTTGACCCTTTCTATCCAGAACTTTCACTGTATGGATTGTGCCCCTCACAAAGCACAAACTCTGTGAACAAGGCTCAAATCCCTATTAGTGATACTCATAAATACTATTTAGTAAGGCAGCGTGAGCATGTAAAAGATGGACAGACACACACGCATGTACCCACATCCTGTGCTGGGTAAATGATGGCAAAGTCATGTATTCTGCAGAGACAGAGCTCCGAGTCCTTTTAACAGGAAGACTAGTTTTAGCAGGAAGGGCAGATGTTTCACTGATGCTCTTAGCACAAGTGGTTATACACATTTTACTCCATTCTTAAACTCCTGTAACTCAATGGGCAGCTAGTGATCTGTATTTATTACAAAACAAACTAAGTGGATCCTTCTCCTCCTCGTCACCAGACACAGTAAATGCCTATGTTCAGGAACTACGACATTGCTCTAGATGAACAAAGTGGTAAACACCTGTGCTCTATTTATTAAAGTTTAACCAGAATCTGTAAAATGAAATTACTATGTAGGAGCAAGAAACAAGAAACAGGCACCTGCCCTATTTAAACTAGAGGTGCAGCTCAGTATTTTTGATCTCCACAACAAGCAGTTCCCTCGGTGAGCAGAGTCCTAACTGCACTGTGTAACAGTAGCCTGCACAGCTCCACAGACTGTAGGTACAAAATGAATGGGCATTGATGGACATGATGGACACATTCTGTGGGGCTGAATGAAGTTCTTACTATCTGGACCATACGGTGGAACTGAGCCCTCACTTCCAGATGTCACTAGAACTAGCTAGGAAAATAGCAGTTTACCAGTGCATATCAATGTTTGGCATGCTGGTCCTCCCAAAATTTGAGCAATGAAACACATTAATTGGTAAGAGAACTACTTACGACAATAAGTATTATCACAGATATCGTGTAGTACACAGAGTCCCGGAACACAGCCCACTGGGTGAGACAAACCACCTGAAAAATACCACTTTCAGCCAACAAAACCATGCAATTTAAAAAACAAAACAAAGGCCTCTCTCTTGCAATCACTTAGGTGTGTGAGCTGAATTATCAGCAACCATTCTAGAACCAATCACAGTTTTATGCTAACAGGAAGACATATCAGTCTTTTAGACAATGGATCTGTAAAAAACACCAGTAATAAATATCATGCAGAAACTTCCATTAATGAAATACAATTCATACTCATGATATTGTAATTGGTCGTATTTTCAAGTGTAAAGTACAATTCACTGTACTGCAGCAAATCAATGATTCCCACTTCATTCTATTTGTGGATATGTTGGACTTAATACCTGAAAAAACATGATACACAGTCTAACCATGGACTGAGCAGATGGAGCGAATCTCACGCTAGATTCTTTGATCACCATCAGTACCAGGAAGGACTAGAAGATGCCACTGATCAGGTGACTGTGGACACAGTATTGTATGAAAAGGAATCAGTGCCCTCTGTATGCTGTGTGTTCAGTGTGCTGAAACTACAGCTGAACTTTTTGGAAACATTTGCTATTTCTGAAGCATTTGTAAATTATTTCCAACATTGGACATTTTTCACAACATCAGCTCATTTTTGGTTTTGATGAATACTCCTTTTTTTTTTTGTTTTGTTTCTTTAATATTTGCTCATGGAAACCTCTAAATTGTAAGCAATTGAACTCCATAAAGATAAGCATCTTACTAACCTGTCCTGCAAATATTCCACAGACACCAACAATGCAGAGGATGTTGAAAACTGCTGAACCAACAATGGTCCCTACTCCTACATCTCCATGAGTGATAAATACACCTGCAGAGAGAGCAAAACATGTGTTATTACCTCTGTGATTTCATTTTAGGTCACAAGTAATTACTTAGAACAGGTACTATCTGAGAACCTGAGTTTCTTCGAAACTTTAACCAAAAATGTATCATAATAAATGCTGACTTCTCTGTGGAATATTTCGTGCTTTTAGTCTAGCTAGCAGCTCCTCATTTTTGGCTTAACATCTCTACAAAAATATTTTCATTAAAAGTATTAATTTTTTAGCTAGTTAGTTCAACAGTAAGTCCTGTATTTCACGCTTTGTTGTTAGTGGGGCACTAATCCATTAAAATGAGTATAAAACACCTCCAGTCACATCAGGAACATGGAATTTATTTCAAACAGTATAATAAAGCACAGAAACCTTTCTTCCAGCTGAGAAATCAGAGATATTTCACTAAGGGAAACTTAAAGGCTTACACTTGCTGCTTTTAAGTAAGTTGGACTTGAGGTTATAGTGCATTCCTTTAGACTGTATTTCCCTAATTTGTAAAAATGTCTGCCAGGATAGCAGCAGAAAGCCTGTTAAGGCTTTACTAAACACAGATTTATCAAATTTAAGCCACCATGCTGCTAGAAAGCTACAACCTAGTTGCCATTGCTGAAATTTGGTGGGACAAATCTCATGACTGGAGTGCAGCTATCAATGCCTAACAAGGCTGTTCAGACGGGACAGGCAAGAAAAGAGGCAAAGGGTTGCCCTCTACATCAAGGACTGGATAGAATTGCCTCTAAAGAATATCCATGAGCAGGTTAAAAGCTTATGGGTAAGAATTAGAGACTGGAGCAATGAAAGGAACTCTGTGGTTGGTGTCTCTACAGGCTGCTGTGCTCACAGGCTCTTGTTTGATGGGGGACTTCAACCACCCAACATCTGCTAGAAAAGTAGCATGGTGAGCTATAGCAATCCAGGAGACTCCCGGAATGCACTGGGGATAACTTCGTAAGCCAGGTAACAGCCAGCCCTACCAGAGGGGATATGATACTGGACCGGTTGGTCATCAAAGCAACTGAGTTAATTGGTGACATCAAGACTGAAGGCAGCTTGGGCTGCAGTGATCATGCACCGGTGGAGTTCACAGTCCAGAGATATGAGTCAGGCAAAGAGTAAAGGCAGTACCCTGAATTTTAAGAAAGCAAAATTCCAACTGTTCAAGGAGTTAAGTCAGTGGATCCCCTGGGAAACTGCTCTCAGAGACAAGGGAGCCAAACAGAGCTGGCAGATCTTAAAGGACACTTTTCCATAGAGTTCAAGAGCTCTTGATCCCCAGCTGTAAAGACATCAGGCAAGGAAGGCAAGAGACCATCATGGATGAGTTGAAACCTGCTCACCAAACTAAAGGGAAAGAAGCTGGCAGTCGGTGCTTGCAGCCCAGACAGTCAACCTGGGCTGCATCAAAAGAAGCATAACCAGCAGCTTGAGGGAGGTGATTCTACCCCTCTGCTCTGGTGAGACCTCACCTGCAGTACTGAATCCAGCTCTGGGGTCCTTAGCACAGGAAAGACATGGATCTGTTGGAGCAGGTCCAGAGGAGGGCCACAAAAATGATTAGAGGGATGGAGCACCTCTGTTATAAAGAAAGGCTGAGACAGTTCGGGTTGTTCAGCCTGGGGAAGAGAAGGCTCCAGGGAGACGTTACTGTGGCCTTTGAATACTTAAAGAGGTTCTATAAGAAAGGTAATGATATGCTTTTTAATATGGCCTGTTGTGATAGGACAAGAGATAATGGTTTTAAACTACAAGAGGGTAGACTGAGACTAGATATAAGGAAAAAAAAAATTTACAATTGGGGTGGTGAAAAACTGGAACAGGTTGCCCAGACAGATGATAGATGCTCCATCCCTGAAAATATTTAAGGTCAGGCTGGATGGGCCTCTGAGCAACCTGATCTAGTTGAGGATGTCCCTGCTCACTGCAAAGGGGTTGGACTAGATGACCTTCAGAGGTCTCTTCCAACGTAAACCATTCTATGACTCTACGTTTCTACAAAATTTGCTGCATTCCCCCATCTCTTTCAGTGTAAACCCGTGTCTTTCTTTCTTTCTCTTAATAGTTACTGCTTTTGCCATTTAGACATTCTCTCTATACCAATAATCTTTAATATTTCAGATATTACTTCAAATAATTCCATAAGTAACTTACACCATGTCCTTCTGTCTTTAACAGATCTGACTTACCAATACATTAATTTGTTCTTTTCACACATCCCTGCTCTCCTACTTCCTTGCTAAAATTAATTCCCTTTATTGGTGAAGAAGCCAAGGAGGCATCAAATATCTCAAATTCTCTCAGGGGACTGCAATAAAAACCTTCTTTTACTTCCTATGTTTAGAATAAGCCATTCCTCTCTCTGTGTTTTAAGAGCAGATTCAGTTTCATGAGATATTTTAAGTAGTTAATTATACCATGAGCCACAGACTAGCTGACAGCTGTAATTGCTGATTGTAAATTGGCAGAAGAATGGTAGCACTTTTGGATACGTCTGCTTGATTTTGTGCTGAGTTTTTAACAGTAGATCTCATAAAAGCTAGTGTGTGGGCTCCATACCTATAACAGATGCAAACAGTTCTGGAGTAGAGCTCCCTGCTGCCATGAACGTGGCTCCAGCAACATCTTCACTCAAATGTAGTTTCTGGAAGAAATGCATTGGTAATTTCAGCACTGCTACTGTATTTCCATTGCACAGTTCTACAGTTGAAAAGATAGAAGCTCTTCATTTTCTGGCCACAGTGCTGTTAAAGGATGAACAGTCACTGTGATAAAAAATTAAGACACTGCCTTTTTGAGAAGACAGATATACTGTGGGCAAGTAAAATGTTTATACCCTACCTCAGTGAAGTGTCAGATAAAATTACTTACTTACATATAACTAAATAGCCAATTGTGGCTAACAGCTGATTAGAGAAAAGCATCTCTGCAGATTCAGAAAGATGAAGTAAACATCTTAAATTGTCTTCATTAATTTACTTTTGGAACTCTAAACACAATCATTCAGGAATTAAGGGCAATTCTTGGGGCTGCTAAAATTTGAAAGTAAAAATCCATAAGAGAAAAATATAACCTCTGTGAATAAATGTTACAAACAGCAGGCCTGATTCTGGCTTCACTTTACAACTATGTTAAGCTAAACTGAGTCCACTGACACAGAATTAGTCCAATTAGACACAGAGAGGCTTGTGTATTCTGTTTTTCAGGCAATATGCAACTTTTTGAGCTGATGAAAATGGCATCCTATAGACCCCAACAAAACATAAATACAAGCCCTTATTGTTGTAGCATTTGCTCTATTACCAGCATCCTGCTGCTGGAACTCAAACATAAGTGTGCTATCTGAATTCTTCTTAGCTGTTTTGATGTTCAGTGGAACACGAGAAAACAAAGGCAAAGCTTTTATGCAGGATCAGTACAACTTAAATGATGCAACTTAAATACGGTGTATAAGATGCATGCTGAAATCAGAACATCTAAAGAGGGAAACAAAAGATCTCTATTGAATACTTTACTATTATTGGCTGCTTCCCTTATTCTTGTATTTGTTCTTCTATTGTTAAGTACAGACCTCTGAGTAACACTTATGAATTTAGTAAATATATCCATGGCGGGGGGGAAAAATGGACTTTTGAACTAGCTACAGGAGTTTTTCAGAAAATCGTCAGACACGTTTTTGTTAAAAAGCAAAGGAGGTGAGTTTTTAATTTTGCCTTCAAAAAGGAATTAACATTTGGGTTTGTATTTTGTATTCGTTTTGCAGTAGTTCTCCAAAGTCTTGCCTAACACAACATTTACATGACAAGTATAAATTCTATCCTGTCCTGATCAACTGATTTAGTTAGAATCTTATAGGTAATTTTGCAAAGTCTCCTCAACAATTACATAAAGGATTTATTTATTTACTCATTTTTGCATATAAAATTTGTATTCTCAATCCATATCAAACCAAGGTATATACTTTTCTCATGCATTCTCCCGTTTCTCTACTTCATGCTAGGACCACATATGTTTCCTTCCTCCTTGCTGATACAGCAGTAGATGTGCACTAAAATTTGCACAGCCAACACAGTAATCTGTCTACGTATGATTTCTTTTCACAGGTGACTTTTAAAACGAGTACAATAAGAAACCCAACTCACCCATGTATCATATCCATCCTAGCTACATGCTTCAGGTATATGTGAACGAGACCAAAGAGTTGACAGGAATGAATGTTTGATTCTACAGGATTCTTTAAATAGATTTCCAAAGGAGGAATAAATTTCTTTAACATACCTCACAAATTTTCTCTAAGGAGGGAACAAAGAAGTCATCACATACTATGGCCAAAGCATAGAACATATAAAGAGCCTGTAAGGAAAATAAATTCAGGAAATACTTCAGATTTTTCCTGTACATGAAAAGAGGAAAGAAGGCAATGATGTATTTATTCAGACTAGCAGAAACACATAGCTTCATTTTTTTTATTCCATTCCAAAATAAAAACCACTCTGCTGATCAATTTATGGCATAAAACCAGACTTTTGAATGTAAGATAAAGTTTAAAACAAGAATGTTTGCCATACCCTAAAATACAAAAGATTGATAGCATAGGGTGCCACAACAGAGTTCATATAAAGGAAAGTAATGAGTAAAGCTTACAAAACTACACAGTTGTCATCTATATTTTCAATTAATTATTGAACCAAGTTATTAAATAGAAAGTAACACCATGTTGATTAACAGTACTCAAGAAATAATCACCCCTGGAAATAAGTGGACTCTGACTTGACCATAGCTGACTGCACCAAACCACTCCGGAATGATTGCGGTTTCCCGCATACACGCAACTCTCTCCCTGTCTGGTGTGGCCTGATGTGCTGCGCCCACGCAGCGGGCCTAATCCTGCTGCTGTCCGTCAAACAGAACTCCTTTTTACTTTACTTTCCCGGAGCTGGGAATGGAAAACTGGAGCCCACAGGCCTTACTTGTTTTCCTTTTTCTACAACAAAACTCCACATGACATTTTCTGTATTTCTTCAAGGTTCTTTTCTTTTTTAATTACAATTGCATCTATTGCATAGAGATATAATAGGAAAAAAAGAGAATCAAGAATCTTCCACATCATGCTTGATGCCATCAACAAAGGAATCCCAAGCCTCGTTTATACAAGATGAAATACAAACAAATACAAGACTGTGATCCATGTGACTAGGATTTAAATCCAAGAGGATGAATGCATAGGCACTGTAAATTCATACTTCCATCATTTTCTTAAATAAATCATAGAATAATTTAAGCTGGAAAAGATCCTTAAGATCACGGAGCCGAGCCGCTAACCTAACACTACTATGTCCCTAAGATGTTACCTTTTGAGCATTTGTACTCATACAGGCATATCAGAAATACTAAAATCCAAGTATTAGAAACATGTTGATATATAAAGAGGTCTACCTAGTAAGACCACTAAGATTAACATCTTAGAAGACGAATAAGGAAAACAAAAATGAAGCACAGTAGAGGAAAACTTACAGCAGTGATATGAAGCAGAACTCCTCCTTGTTGCCGTTCTTTATTTGTAAATATATCTTCAGGAAATTCATTAATGGCTGAAAGAAAAATACACATTAAAAAAAAAAATTACAGTATCTGTAAGTGGAAGACTGAAAAATGAAGATGCATCTGCAGATATATATCACCAAACATGAGCATATCATCCGATTTATTACATTATAGCTTGACATTTCAGAATCTCTACTCTGTAGAAAAAAAAGGGAAGTAATACTTAGTTGTTATTAATTATCATCATTCCAGTGACTTATCTGGAGTATTGTGTCCAGTTCTGGTCTCCCTAGTTCAGAAGGAATGGGGAAATACTAGAGGGTCCAATGGAGAGCTACACAGATGATGAAGGGACTGGAACATCTCTCTTCTGAGGAAAGGCTGAGGGACTTGGGACTGTTTAGCCTGGAGAAGACTGAGAGGATATCTTATTAATGCTTACAAACATCTGAAGGGTGGGTGTCAAGTAGAAGGGGCCAATCTCTTTTCAGTGGTGCCCTGTGATAGGATGAGGGGCAATGGTCACAAATGGGAACACAGGAAGTTCCATTTCAATGTGAGGAAAAACTTCTTTACTGTGAGGGTGACGGAGCCCTGGACCAGGCTGCCCAGAGAGGTTTTGGAGTCTCCTTTTCAAGAGACTTTCAAAACCCGCCTGGATCTGTTCCTGTGTGGCCTGCCCTGGGTGATGCTGCTCTGGCAGAGGGATTGGACTTGATGATCTCCAGAGGTCCCATCCAATCCCTACCATTTTGTGATTCTATGATTCTGTGACTTAAACCAACCTCCACTGTACTAAAAGCTTCACATTCTTAATGCCTTATTTTTACTATTGTCTCCTCTGCATCTCCTTTAAATATACTTCCAAGGTGATGCACAATGGCACTAAAATTCATCCTGAAATAATATTCCTGGCTTTAAAAAAAAAATCCTGTAATAATATTCCTGGCTTTAAGAGTGCCTTGCCTAAAAAATTATGCAATGGTTTTAAATTTTCATCAGGTTCTTAACTACAAACTTTTATAGGGCTCCACAGTCTTGCAAATGGTTTCACAAAGATTAAACTGATTCCAGATACTTTCTCCAGAAAGTCCATTAGCTAAATATGGCAAATGAAGGAATGAAAGAGAAATGGTAGGTGGACAACAGGAACATGCAAAGACATGAGTTTTGGAATTGAGTGACAGTGAAGTTGCGTGGAGCTCAGTTAAAGGATCTATGTTCCACATAAAGGAAACAGAATGAAGAAAACATTCTAGATGGTGGAGACAACTACATCAAAGGCCTGGAAAAACAGGTAAGAAAAAACATCCAGATTGAGAAGACAGACAGGGATAAAGATCTACAATACCTCAGACAGGAGTCTGGGAATTTTAAGGGTGAAAATTATTTCAGCTATTGGAATCCAAAGGCACTGAAGTAATTAAATTATTATTCAGAAAGAGATGTTCCTATCCACAAGGAATTGCAGATGTCAGTTGACAAGAAGACAAACTGCAGAAGGTTCTTACGAACTTACTAAAATATAATGAAAATAAGGGAAGGAAATTAGAGGGAATATATGATCATCTTCCCCATATTCATGTCTGCCAGTTTAAAGAAATGCTTAAGAGCACAATATAGATATTTATGCTGTTCTAGTTTAAATTTCAATGGCATATTTTATCAATTTCTCAGTATAACCCTGCAAACCAACACCATGAACATAGAAACCAAGAATATGAGGTATGGTTGATATTTTTAGCTACTGAACTTCAAACACTCTAAACCAGCCTTATTTTCAGGAAATGTTGCACTGTAATTCTTTGAGTTACCTGTAATCATGAAACACATTTGAAAATCTTAGCTGCACTGAGTGGGTAATATATTTTCAAAGATCTGAATGACTCCTCATCGCCTCAATTGTTGAGTTTTATATCAATACAAAAAAGCCTTTTCTCAGCTGTACCCCACACACACCTATGTATGTTGCATATGTCTAGCTTGATAAAGACTTGAACAGTGTGTCCATGCAAACTTGAAGATTCCACAGCTCTGTTTTTTCCTTAGTGCCCACTACCATAAATGTATTATTTATGAGTTAATACACTGGCAGCAAAGCAGTGTTTAAAACCTTACACATATATATACAAAAATCATACCTTCTTTCCAAAACTCTAAGCTACCATTTTAAGAAATCTCTCTACATCCTCCAATCTAATATTTGAAAGTCACTATAGTTTTGTTTAAAACTAGTAACAGTCTATAAAATATTTAGTATAAAATAAAAGTATATCAACAATGACTGCAATTCCTTTATGGATTTAATTAGGCTTTTCAACTGTTGTATTCTGACTGGAACAGGTATCAGCACTTCATACATTGAATAGATTTTTCCCAGGATACAGGTGCATCTTTTCTTGAGCAACAAAAACTATATAAATCTATACTAAACTTTGCTTAGGTAGTCCTGAACATGACTTCCTTCTCCTAGGTAAATGTTCTATTCCTGGTCCTCATTCTGTAATCACCAGGAAAAATGAAAGCAACAGTGGATATAAATATATAAATGCATTAACACAATAGCACAATAATACCTAATCACTCACTGGATTACAGAATACCATTCAAGGGTATGCAGAGTACTTCAGTGCCTAAAGAGCATCAGAACACCAGTGTTTAGAGGGACTAGCTTCAAGACAGGGCGTCTGAGTTGCTACAGAACTCCACAGCCTTCAAGGGCTGTGATTTGTGCTGTAAAGAGGTCATAAATCTAAGAGGAAACAGCCATTTCTATATAAATACAAACAGCACAGTAAATAAAAGACATTCGCCTATTGAACCAAAGAATTTCAAGTACTTCTAAAATCAAAATAGGTGAATAAAACATCTTCCTTTTTGTTTGGTTTTCACCACTGTTACCCTCAAACAGGAAAAGGACAGTGGAAATATACATACACTGGGAGAAAGCTGGTTTCATTTCAGTTTTGTGTCACTGTACTTAGAGTTGATATTCTTACTCTTTTATGGAAGACAGTGCAGGATAATCCACAAACTACTGGCCAAGATGCAGAAATCTGAAGTGCTTTTATCTACAGATAAACCTTTTAACATGCCAGCAGAACCTTAAGTGCATGTAACAGCCAAGCAGGCTCTCTGTAGTAATATATTGCCACATATACTAATATAGTACTCTTTAGTACAGTAAAATGGAGTATTATCATTCCCCTATGCAGCAGTCAGGGAGGAGTACCCTTCTGGGATAATACTGGAAAACCACCAATATTAAGAACTTCTTGCCAGCTATACTAGCTGCCAAAAGCCAAACTTCTCAGAGGAGTTATTCCCTACCACATGAAATACAGTATGGCAAAAAATTAATCGGCACCAAACCCATGTGGTTTTCAATTTTACCCCTTAACAGTATTACCTAAAACGATTAAGAAAGTGTTAAGGAGATTTCTCCCTTGGGAGAAAAGACTCAGAGATACAGCTACTAGCATCTTGCAAAATACAGTCTAGCATCATTGGCTCCAACACCACACCCCCATGGAGGTATTGAGGACACATATGCTATTCTTCTTAGCGCATCCCTCATCTGTCCTCTGTCTCCCCCATTCAAGTCACGGCTGTGGGAATACACGTGCTCCACACTAGGACAGCAGAGACCAGAGCCCTGGCCCGAGTCTCCAGCAGTGGTACCACGACTCTGCACACGGGGTACATCCTTTCACATAATCCAATGCAAAGGTTTGCAGCTTCCATCACAGGTGCTTGTGCCAGGGGCACCATCCTCCTAACTGCCACCATATAGCAGATGGAGTGAGTCCCTCTCCCGTAACTTAGCAAAAGGGCTGTGTTGTCAGGGAAGCTATTTCCTACCCAGTAATCTCATTCAGTTGACTGTAAAATATTTCACAGTGTAACAATAAAAATTGTTAAGCCAGTATAAACTGAAGTTTCAAGAAGCATGAATAAAAATCACTATGTTTCTAATGTGACTTTACTTAGAATCATAGAATCACAGAATCAATAAGGTTGGAAATGACCTCCAAGATCATCAAGTCCAACAGTGTACTAAATACTATCAGGAGCACTACCATGTCCTGAAGTGCCACATCTAGACATCTTTTAAACACCTCCAGGGATGGTGATTCTGCCACCTCCCTGGGCAGCCTGTTCCAGTGCCTCACCACTCTCTTAGTAAAAAAAATTTTCTTAATATCCAACCTAATCCTCCCCTGGTGCAACTTAAGCTCATTTCCTCTTGTCCTAGCACTAGTCACCTGGGAGAAGAGACCAACACCCACCTCACCACAACATCCTTTCAGGTAGTTGCAGAGAGCAACAAGGTCTCCTGTCAGCATCTTCTTCTCTAGGCTAAACAACCCTAGGTCCTTCAGCCCCTCCTCACAGTACATTTTGTCCAGACCCTTTACCAGCTTTGTTGCCCTTCTCTGAACCCGCTCCAGCACCTCAGTGTCTTTTTTATGTTGTGGCGCTCAAAACTGAACACAGCACTCAAGCTGTGGCCTCACCCAGTGCCGGGTACAGAGGCACGATCACTTTTCTACTTCTGCTGACCACAGCACAGGACTCAATACTTGGCCTTGTTCAACCTCATCCCATCGACCTCAGCCAATCAATCCAGCCTGTCCAGATCCACATGAAGAGCCTTCCTACCCTCAAGTAGATCAACACTCCCACTCAATTTGGTGTCGTCTGCAAACTTGCTGAGTGTGCCCAGGTGGCCAGGAAGGCCAAGAACATCCTGGATTATATCAGAAATAGTGTGGCCAGCAGGACTAAGGAGGTGATACTCAGCACTGATGAGGACTCACCTCAAATACTGTGTTCAGTTTTGGGCATCTCACTACAAGACATCAAGGTGCTGGAGTGTGTCCAGAGAGGGGCAATGACGACGGTGAAGGGCCTGAAGCACATGTCTTATGAGGAGAAGCTGAGGGAACCGGCACCGTTTAGCCTGAAGAAAAGGAGGCTGAGGGGAAACCTTATCACTCTCTACAACTATGTGAAAGAAGGGTGTAGAGAGGTTGGCGCAGGTCTCTTCTCTCAAGCAACAAGTGCTAGGACAAGAGAAAGTGGCCTCAGGTTGTGCCAGGGAAGGTTTAGGTTGGCTATTAGGAAAAATTTCTTCACTGAAAGGGTTGTCAGGCATTGGAACAGGTTGCCCTGGGAAGTGGTAGAATCACCATCCCTGGATGCATTTAGAAGTCATGTAGATCTGGTGCTTAGGGACATGGTTTAGCAGTGGACTTGGTAGAGTTAGGTTAATGGTTGGACTCGGTGATCTTAAAGGTGTTTTCCAACCTAACCAATTCTCTGATCTGATCACCAAGCACAAGCAAACCAGTTTCACTGCAAACCATCTTGCTTCATACGTAGTCTGGTATTTGTAATACATAACTGCTTGTAATAAGCTTGCCTCACAGAGGTGATTTTAAATGAATTAACCTGAAGACAGCTTTTCTCAAAGATAATGCTCCTCTCTACACAGAATTCATGGCATGCAATTGTCCTCACATACAGATACTACAAAATCTTTAAGCGTCAGGGAAATGAGGCAAGGCTCTGGAGTCTGGCAAGTGAGACTTTTTTCCTTAATGAAATGGCCACCTGCCAGTGAGTTCCAAGGTAAAGTCAGGAGTTTTTCAATACAAGCATTTGCTGGCTTTATTATCCAGATAATCACAGTTTTTGTATAATTGTCATCTATAAATACTGTATACTTTATCTACATGCATTGTTCTTTACTCACTGTATCATGGTTTTTATATTTTAAACAAAGCTTTGTTTTTCTTACCTACTGCTATGATAGCCTGGTTGCTCAGGAAAAATCTGTTTGGATTCCCTTGGCTCCTAGCTTAGGCCTGGGAATCAAGATCTCCTAACTGAGGGGGGCAGTGGTATTCCTTCATCTTTATGAGCTGGCAGAGGTGATAGGACATTATCACAGAGTTTGAGAGAATACAGTCTGCCCTCATAGTACAATCTGATGTGTACACACAGCAGGGCACCGCTCTGCTTCACACAGATACACTTTCTCATCTATGGGAGACAGAGCTATCTGGCAGCCGTGGGAGCTACATCTCCTGAGTTTCTACAGAAAAGAGGTAGAACAGATGGGGGAAGGATATGAAACCAAGAGCAGTACATCTAATGGGGCTAACCTTTGCCAAAAAAAGGAGGGGAACATACATGAATCATCTTAAAAATCAGCTAGAAATACAGAAATATTTATCCTGCTGGTAAAGATGCAAACCTATAGCTCCTGCAAATCATCTTATCAAGCACAGATTTACTGAGGGGGAAGGGAGGGTATCAAGAAAGCCAAGTCTATATTGGAACTGTCATCGTTCTGCAGCCCATTACCTCTTCCCAGTCATGAAATGAGTGGCAAAAATAAAGCAGCTTATCTAGCCACAGCTTGGAGGGGACACCACCACCTTTTTCTCTGAGTCATGGAAACAAAAAAATCCTTGATTATGCCATGACAGAAAGGATGACTCATTTTTGATAAAAAGCTCTGGCTGAGCTGTCTGTGGCTAAAGAGCTACACAAGGTATACAAATAGCATGCCTTGGAACAGAACACAATAGCAGATGCACAGCTTAAGCTGTCTGCACGCCTCTGGAGTAAAGATCTAGTATGTAGCAGCCGGGGGAACCCAGGCATGCCAGTGACACCTGCCAGGACTTAGGCTGTTACTGGATTACTCCTGGGTACCATCAGAGCATTGTTCCCACATGTCCTACCCCTGCTGTGACGGGCAGTCTGCCAATGAGGTTTCAAAATCTCCTAAGCCTGACAGAACATCTCAATGACCACGTGGATCTGTGGTTTTATAACCTGCCTTGACATGTGATTTCTCCACCTTACCAGCAGTTGATTTACTCACAGAGGCAACAAGCATGCCAACTCTTAATACCTGCTAAGCGTTCAAGCCTGTTACAACTCTTACATTTCTCCTTGTAGGGAGAAAGGAGCTGTAGCTGTTTGAAAAGACAAACACAATCAGCTCCATTCTGCCTTTGCAGGAAGAGGGTTAGGCAAATGACGTACATAGAAGCCCACTTCTCTTTTAATACCCGCATCTTGTTCCTCTGCCCATGTTCCTCTGTCCCTTTGGGACATGTTAGATCTACAGACTGCAATATCTACCCCTTTGCCCTAGTATTCAGGCATGCTTGATCATCAGATTCACCCAGGGAGAGGTGTAAGGGGAAGAAGGACAGATGGAAGAGAGAATTACATACTTCCACTTTTACGCCTTCTATAATCATATTCACAAGCCAGCTTGAATATTCCAAATTTGTGTCATTTGTCTAAGCACTGCAAGCAGCTTTAGGCACTTCTGCACTTAGCGTATTTGTGAGTATGTGCAATTCCCTTCTCACATTGCAGAGCTTCATCTTCCCAAGACCTGGTGTTGCATTATTTGTGGCTCAGTGATCGTAAACTCCTCATTGTATGCAGAAAAGAGCTTCTATACCTGTCAGTCAAATGCTATCTGGTGCACAACAGTTTGTGCACCAAGAGCTGAACTTGCAACAGCCTTTCTGGTACTGTAACTTGTACTAATTTTTAACTCTGTACTAATATAATCTGTTAGAAGATTAGAGTGACAGCCAAAAAAAACATCAATTCTTTCATGCACATGTCCCTGAATGCATAAGCTCTATATGAGCTGAGCTGCAATGAATGGGTTAAGCATATCTTAGACTCACCCTTGCTTTCAAAAGAACTGTGGCTTTGGTATATACTGTTCTTCAAAACCAGTGCACTGGGAAGACTTTTATAGAAACAAGGTTAGCCGCTTTGAAAGCATCCTGATGGCCATGGAAGAAATTCCTCCCATATTCTCTTTACCACTCATGTCAAAAGGGTTGGTCCCCAGCCACATTTTGCATATTAGCTCAGGCATTGAAGTGGTGACAATCTCAGATATGACTGGCGAGCTCAGTCCAGCCAAACAGACATGGAGGCAGTCCCAGGGAACAACATAATACACTCCTCTGGTCCTCCTGCATAACCTGAGCACCATCAGTATTGTGACAGCAACTGTGTACTTCAGAAGAGCAGAGCAGGGTTGCTTTTGCTCATAGAAAGTACTGACTTGTTTTAGTTAAGAATTCCAGTGTTAATACTGGAAACAAAGTCAACCTGAAGAGCTTATTATCACAGCAAAACTAATTTTCTCATATATAAAAATTTGTCGTATGAAAGTCCTCCTTTTTAATAATACTTTCCAAAGATTAGATATAATAAATTGTAATAATGCCATATATTAGAGCTACTAAATTGTAATAGTGATTAGGAAAACATAAATGTGCCATAGTACATTAAAGTTGTATTTTTAATGGAATTACAGACTGCCTAAGTTAATGGGGAAAAAAAAAAGAAAATGACTCATAAACCTCAGATTTTAAAATAATCCTTTCTAACTCCACAAGCTAGCATGCCCTTAACTCTGAACTGTCAGTGGACAAAAATGGTGTACTCAGCAAGTGTTTTGATATATATGAAAGCTGGTAACTTAAAAATAAGGACCAAAGAAGAAAAAGAAAAGAAAAGAACAGTCCACTGATAATCCTGGTTGCCCTCAGAAAAAAAGAATTACCAACCTCTACGCTCCCATTCCCATTAGACAGCTGTTTCCAGTCTTCTGTAGCAGAATGACATGTGAATTTTCCTTCAAATATTCAGTTCAGCTTCTGCTGGATACTAATTCAGGTACCAGTGTTAAAGCAAAATAGGAATGGGCAATTCCAAGAAATTCACACGTGTACTTTAAAAATTCTGCACAGAAATTCCTTTAGAGATAACTACTGAACTGTTTTCATGGATTATACCACCTGGACAGCAACAACGTATCCTAATGAAGTGCAATGAAATGACATGAAATCCCACTCAACTTCCAGATGTATTTGTGCATCAGTGTAATACCACGTGATGCCAAAGGTCAGGCTTTCTATTTGCAGGCAAGGTACCATATGTCAGGAGGCACACTAAGCATTCTCCTCCACAGCCCACATCTTATAACCAGGAGAATTACAAGCAAATTTTATCTCTGTGGCATGTTAATTCAATTTTCATTGCTCAGACAAAAATGACTGCCAAACATGATTATCTGTGCAATGGTTAAGTGGCAGCTTAGGAAGCGTATAACTGACTCAACTCTAAACTATTAACTCCATTTAATATGAGTATTGTAAATGATGGTGCATTAATGAAATAGCCTTCAAAAGTTTCCTTTGTCAGTATGATATTACTAAAATATCTACACAAGACTGGATTAGCTACAACTAACATTAATTCCTTAATAAACCTTCAACTTGTATTTAGTTTCTTTGCTCTTTTATAAAAAAATAAAGCATTTACACTCATTAAGGTTATGACAAACAATCAAATAAAAATACATTAACAATTCTCTGCCAACGGAAGGAAAACTGAAAGGCGTAACGAAACCTTGGCACTATCTTGGGAGTCAGTGATGACACATGGAGGCACAAGTACTGCAACATGGGGATGCACTGATGTTTCAGAGTACTGGGCTTTGTGTTAATGGTTTTCATGTTCTCAAGACAACTCTAAAAGCACCCCAAGGTTTGGGATCATGGATTTTCTTTTCTCCCTGGTCTCCAGCTGTTACACTCTCTAGAAACTGCTTTTAAAGAACTAAGAGATCAAGAATCACATGATGTGTTTTTTCTTTCTGACTACAGCTGGTTATTTCACATTTTTTTCTTATACTGAGAGCTCTTGCTTGATGCCTTGATACAGCTGCATCTCAACCTTATTACTGCAAAATAGCAGTTCCATACTACTGCAGTTCCAGCAGTTCTGGAACCTGCCTGGAACACTTCTATCACAATCCAGGATTTCAGTACAGCTATCAAACTGTGACGTCTACTCAAATTAAATAAGTATATGAACATTTCTAAATCCGTGCTGAACAGAGGTGAAATTAGCAACACCTAGTTTTATTACATAGGTGTTTACATTTATTACACTTTATTACCTAGTTTCACCTTACATTAAAAGATTTTAATTCAGTGTCATGCACTGCACTAAATCTGCCCTCATTTGACAGCTCTCCAGTGCTTATGTGAAATAAGCTGTTCGTGTCAGTGACCAACCAGAGTATTTGTGAACTCTGTTATCATCTTCCCTGATTATGGTACTGGTTTTCCACAAAGTGCATGTGTATTCTCCAAAATCCTACCCAAGGACACCAACCCTATTATTTTACACCTCAGATTCCTAAACTAGGATACTAAAATTTTTTCACCCTCTCCCCTTTTTTACTTACTGTTTCATAGCGCCTCAGCTGTGTTCACACTACTCTAAGCCAAGGTTGCCAAAGCAGTTCAAGCATTACCAGGGTCCAGCACTGGAGTGGCTTATTAGGACATTTCATTTCCCAGCTTAGGGGTAATAATATGGTTCATGATCCACTCAGGACTGAATAATCACTGTGGAATAATGTGAACAGACTTAAATTGTACTACCTCGTGAGTTCTCTGTAAATTAACCACAGACATCAGTCACCTGTAAAAACTGCTGTCTTCCACGTGGAATTTTCCTCATTATTTGCATTCTGAAAGTTGATGGTTTCCTATCATCAACAGCCTCTTATTTCATTTGGGGGAGGGAGCCCTGAAGAGTTTTGGATTCAATTTGCTTGTGTTGCTTTTAAATACAGGTAGAAAGTGACGTTCCTGGCAAGACTGCCATCTGACAGAAAAAAAATTAATTTGGAAAAGAGATAGGGAATGGATTAACTATCAATACCGGGACTCACATAAGAAAGGACAGTTATTAAAAGGTCAGGCAATTTGTCATCCCAACAGAGAAAGAATCATTCCTTATGTTTTTCATAGGCAAGCCTTCCAGCTGCAAACAGAGTGGAGAATCAAAAATCGTTTGCTTTCTATGAGTTTTTGGTATTATCACCTCAAGCTCAATGAGGTCTCGTTTTGGGTTTTTTTCTGCTCCCAGTCAGACTTTAAAATCCCTTCCACAACTAAAGGATGGGAAGTATTTAAACTAGTTGTTCAGCCTATCCATTCATAAACTCAGTTTGTTCACCCTTACACAATAAGGCCAGAAGTCTGCTGCCAAGGACAGGCTGTGCTGCCTGCAACACCAATGAGGTCTGCAGGGCTATTTCACTACACATCTACTAAATCTGTATAGCCTGGGGAAATGACAGGCTGGTTGCAATATCACAGGGCTTTGAAAATCAACCAGGCAAGCCATAGCACTTCACTGAAAAGATTGTGAAAAAGGTTACATATTTTTAAGACACTGTGGACCAGTAACCCTCTTTGAAACAACACACTCCATTTGGCACAGAAGCAGGACATTTTTACAGAAGGTGGGTTGGAACTCCCCAATTTTGTTACTGAATAAACACAGAAGCTGCTTTTATATGTACTGCTGTTGTATTATGCCTAATGAACAGCTCGACAATCAGAGTAGACTGCTACCTCCCCCCTTGTTACCAAAATGACTCTTTCAGCAGGTGTATAAGAAATAACCACTGCAGAAGTTGTCCTTGACAGATTTCCCCACACTACAGAATTTTGTAGCTGGAAGAATCTCTTTTCTATGTTGCTTGAAGATGCAAGTAAGACAGATCAGGTAAGTGAATTTGGTCCTAGGTTGAAGTCACCTTCCTCTCTGAACATCTGCCATGGTTTAACCCTAGCCAGCAACTAAGCACCACACACTGACTTGCTCACTTTCCAGTGGTGCGATGGGGAAGAGGACTGGAAGAGTAAAAGTGAGAAAACTCATAGGCTGAGACAGTTTAACAGGTAAAGCAAAAGCCACACACACAATCAAAGCAAAACACAATTCATTTACCACTTCCCATTGGCAGGTAGGTGTTCAGTCATCCCCAGCACAACAGGGCTCCAATTCACATAACAATGACTTGGGAAGACAGATGCTATCATTCTGAATGTCCCTCTCTTGCTTCTTACCTCCCAGGTTTACATACTGAGCATGACATCATATGGCATAGAAAACCCCTTTGGTCAGCTGGGGTCAGCTGTCCCTGCTGTGTCCCCTCCCAAATTCTTGTGCACCCCCAGTCTATTTGTTGGTGGATGGCCTGAGAAGCAGAAAAGGCCTTGACCATGTAAGAACTGCCCTGCAGTACCTTAAAACATCACTGAATTATCAACACTGTTTTCACCACAAATCCAAAACACAGCCCCATACTAATGACTATGAGAAAATTAACTTTACCCCAGTCAAAACCATAACAACATCTGAACAGCTCATTTGGCAGATGTCACTCATTTCAAAAGAGTGATGCATTATTATTCCATTGATGCTACATAATAATGGGATTAAAACTGCCCTTCAAAGACAAAAAAGAAGCTGGCTACCAGTGACAGACTTAATATGAAAAATGATCACATTTATGAATGGATAAAGATGGGGTGGCAGGAAATAAGTTTTCCTTAGAAACTATCACTGATACTGTTCAATAAACAACTCTGCTTGCAAACTGACTATAAAAGTATTTTTCTGTACAACTATGTTTCTTCTTCCTAGCCTTCATCAGTGAATAAATTAGGGTGTTACTACCTCCTTATACCTGCTGGAGACAGACCTTAAATAACACAGACCACGAGCCTATTTCCTGCCTGATACATACTCAGTAGAAGTGATAACCACATTCAAACTGCAACATGACTGGGAAAATTTGACTTGATCAAAGTCAGACCACAGATCAAGTTTGAACTGCTGTTAGTTAGAAAAGCTGCCAGGTTACATGAAAACCAAACAGATTACATGTAGAAAACAGTGAGAAGGGAGAAACAAGCAATTGCAAGAGCTGCCACAGCATCTATCTTTCAGGATAGAAGTGCACTTTAAATGAAACTGTGCTATTGTGCCTTCAGCACAGTTAATACATAATAATAGGCTTTTGAATCCCTTCTACTTCAGCAAAAGCTGCATTATGGCTCATTTAAAAGCAGCTGTACTGGCACATGCCTTCCTCCCCCCCCCCCCCCAAATACATGGAAAAGGAAATGAAATTCAATATTGAAAATATATGTATTTTTGCTGGTTTTCTGATACAAAATCCAAGGAGTTATTTTAACCATCCAGGAAAATCGTTTACTCTCCAAGGTGAAGCAGCACAAAAACTATAGCTAACATCCTTTGCCAGGCTAAGATTAAGTTAAATAAACCAGTTTTCTAGAAATAAATGGGCACGGGGTAGTAAAGCAACAGCAGACTTTAACTCAGGCCAACAGAGATCAAAGAGAGAAAGGCATAAAATAAAGTCAGGTATGGGTATTTTTTTGTACTTTCTTTAGTTAGAAGTTTTTCTTTCTGGATATAGAAGGAAAATGCTGGAAGGCAGCAGTTTAAAGGTCTACTCATTTATTCCACCCCCTGTCAATTCAGGATTGTTTCCAACAGGGAGTTTTCCTGTGCTTAATCCAAAAAGCTCCATCAATAAAAGGGGAACAGGTAACATACAAAGACACAATAAAGAGGCAGAGGAAGGCCCTCAAGGCTATTCATTAGGCAATCTTTCTGGGGCCAAAATTCTCAAGAGGGTTCAGCACAGGTAAGCCAAGATTTTCAAGGAAGTCAGTTCACCACGGACACCAGGCCCAGCCCTCATAAAAATCAGGTTGTTGATGCCACAAGCTGAGATCAGATGATTAGTTCCCTGAATTTTTCTTTTATTTTGGAAGGAAGCTGAACTTTGAAAAACTGTTTTGAGCTGCACATATTAAGCTGTCAAAAATCCAGTGTGAAAAAACACTGGATCTATAATGATATCACTGATTTAACTATGTAAGACAGGGAATTAAGGAAAGTCTCAGAACATGGAAGGATAAGAATCAATGCCTGAAAGGTAACAAAGGGGGGGGGCGGGGGGGGGGGGGGGGGGGGGAGAAGGTTAAAAAGAAGAAATAGAACGTTAAAAAGAA
>WUAM01000287.1:20638184-20700087 GCA_024336885.1 Actenoides hombroni
GGGGGGGGGAGGGGGGGGGGGGGGGAGGGGGGGGGGGGGGGGGGGGGGGGCGGGAAATCTGTTAAATAGATATACTAAATTCTTAACAAGAGGAGAAATAGAAAAATCACAAACAGTAGCAGGTACTTAAGACAGCACTTTCTGAGACCATATGCAGCAAATTAAAAAAGTCTCTAGGAGCACCACCTAAAATGTTCTCAAGAAGCATTGCACCAAGATGGTTTCCAGCAAAATACCTGTAGTTAGAAATACCTGACTCAAGTGATCTTTTTCAGTCTGATCTGACTGAGGCTAGACTCCAGTGTTACCCAAGTCACACTTTACAGTGCCACTCAAGACAGGAAGACCACACAAGATATAACCAGCTGCAAAACATACAGAATGCTTTCCCACCTGCCCATATAGGAATAATTACTCCGTTACTCTTCTTTCTTAAAATAAGCTTGTATCATCTTTATTGCATTGCATCACGTGGTTCAAAAACTGGGTTTGCTCTCTTACAGCTTGCTTAGATGAATTGAAGAGGAAAACTCAACTTCCTAATACATTTTAGAAATACACAGAATATATACATTCTGTTTATATTCTCTCTTTAGATATCTATTTAGGTTTACCACAAACTGAGGAAAAAATACCTACCATGCAAATATATGGTGGTTGCTTGTATTCCTGCTGTGCAACAGAAAACAGAGCCAGAATCCTAGTAAGAAATCTGACAGAATGTGCCTGCAAGAGCAGAAAAGAGTGCTAAAAGACCACTGTGGTCACGAAAACCAAGAAATGGAGACTGTGACAGTGAGTACTCAATGACAACAGAGCCTCACAGCAAACTTCATCTGCTTTCAGCTGATGTAAGGAGAGCAGACAAGAGTCATGTCTTTAAACTGCTGATCTGATCAATCATTTCTCACCTGTCCAGAGAGACAGAACTAACATTTCAAAAGTTATTTATATACTCATTTTGGATTATTAAATCTAGTAACTTAGTCTACAATGTCACCATGTCACATAATACCAATCCCTTCCACAGTCAAACAGAAGACTAAATAATAGAAAATGCCTCTTACTGTTTCCACCTCCCTTCAACAGCCTGGCTGAAAGTAGCTGATGAATGCAGCAAGCTGACTGACACGTCTGTGTATTTCCATTTACTTGGATTCAAGAATTTGCAAACCAGTTACAAACATCAAAGGACATTACCAAATGAGTATCATTCTTCTAGTCTTTTGTTCTGTGAAAATGCTTCTTCTACCTTGCAATCATCAAATACTGGGCATAAAATGTTGTACACAGTTTGTGAAGCAGCAAGGCCTGATAAACCTTTCTTGCTTAACAGGGGATTACACCTTTTAAACCCCTCAATTTGAGCATGGCAGTGCTTCGATTCAAGTTGGCTAACCAACAGGTTAGCCCATCTGAAAGCACTAGCTTAATTAGCACATCTTATCAGCCACTAACACAATCACTCTGCAGTCATTTAATCACTGTATGAAACTACTGAGTTAGTTTCCAGTGCAGTTGCTCTCATCTGTGTTAAGCTAATCATTCAGGTTAATTTTGCAGTGAAGACACAAGGTGAACGACAGACCATGATTTTCCCAACTGCATGGCGTGGTGTAATGCCACAGTTGAGAATGATACCTAACAGTTTGATTTCCAGCAGTTGTTCTGTTCCTTAAACAAACCTCTTCACATGCTGACGGTGAAAGCATCTACTGTGGTTTAGTACAAGACTAGGCAGTTAACCAAGTAATGGCTTTTTTTTTCCAGTTTGGGGTTTTTTTTACCATTAATTTAACAGTTGGGGAAGATTTTTAAATGCGTCTGCAGATGAATCAACAAAATTAAGTGGTTCAGTGAGCAAAATAATTATATAGGTAATTTATTTATTTTTTTGTCAACATGGAGAGTTTAACATACTTGCATTTGGCAGACAGAAATTTGAGTAGAACTCATTTCAGTTCAATTTCTGTTCTCTTTGGCACTCATTTCTTAACCGTACTTCTGCTGAAATGCTAATATTGAAATTAAGAAGCATAGCTCTACAGCAGTTAATGGAACTTTGCTGAGTTATATCAGCTTGAGATTCCAGCCCACGTATTTTTCTTTAATTGGAAAGGTTCAGAGGTATAAACAGTGCAGACACTCTAAAAGCACGATGTCGTTCTCAAGTATGAGTTTGGAACTAGACAAAAGAATGCTGAAGCAGAAAAAATGTGTGGATGGTGCATTTCAACAAAGAGAGAAAACACAGTTTTCACGATTTTCCGTAAGCACTACAAGGCACAAATCAAGAAAGGACCTAGATTCCATAACTGGCTATGAGTGCTGTGCCCCTGTAAGGTCATCAGTACAAACCCAGCCCACCAGTTACAAAAGTTACTATTAATATTAGTCCCATTTCAATTAGGCTTCTTGGGGTTTGAGTCAGGCACCTATTTAAGTACTCTGATAAAGCTCCTGTGATGATCTTATATGAAAAAAAAAGTCATCAGGGAAGATACATTTGCCTTTGCAGTTTATTTTACCGAAGACAGTTGAAGCTGTAACTGAACAGCAAAACCACATTCTACTAGACTACAGTACTGTCTACACTGAAGAATAATTATAAGGAATTTTCACTGGTTGACAAAACAAAATCCTACATATTGAGAAACATATGTTGGTATTTTAGCCATTAATTGTAATTAGTGGCACTGATACCCTTTTCTAATGGATTCACACAAGTAACGTTAACAGAAGTTGAGTTCATGCAGCTACTACAAAACCAGCACAGACAAAATAAAGCTGAGCTAGCACACAGGCTCTGCTAAATGTCCAGAACCATCAGCTACTACTTTCTACGTAAGTGACGGGGAAAAGTAATGAGACATCTATGTCAGATCAGGCTCCTTCCAGTTTGTAACCTAGGCACTGGGGGCACGATGCTCTGGTAACTGCCCGGTGAACCAGCGGTAGCCTTGGATAGACATCATCTGAATTACTTAGGCACTCTCTTAAAATGTGATACCAAAAGAGCTGCCAGACCTAAGACAAATTCCTTGTAGAAAGCAATCAAAATATAACCCCTTAAGGAAGCATTGATAATAATGTCCAAGTATTACAGAATTCCAGCTGTACACTGATAACATCCAAAGCTAAGCTGTGGGAGTTAGGAATGGGACTGCCAGACTGAAATAATTTCAATTATTTGCAGAAATATTTGGAACACAGATCATCTGAGGACTCTAAATCACAAGTAGTGTTTCACAGTGGAAGAGGCCTGCTCTGCTCTTCAGACAAGGCACACCACACTTAAGACTGGGCTGTGAATGGTGAAAATATAAGGCAATTACAGATTCTGACACATACAGTAATAACTGTAAACCTTAACAAATACCAGCAGTATGATAGTGACAGAGAAGGCTGCAGCCAAGGAGGAGTGATGGGGTACTGTCCACAGGGCTCCTCTGTCACCACATCAAGTGGGAAGAAATTTGCTTAAAAACCAAAAGCAGGCAGAGCTTCCAAGAAAAGGAGGATGGCACAGCTGTGCCAGCAGGATGAGGAGGTGCCAGTGTCAGTTGGAAGAAGCTGAGGAGGGGGTGGTAATTGTCTAAAATTAACATTTAAAGAAGGAACAGTGTACCCATGAATAACTGATATGAACAACCACAAAACAAGTTTAACCTTTTCGTACTAATAAGTGCAGACACATAAAGGTGTCAGAACGTTGACTAACCTTCAGTGAATAAAGCCCTGCTAAAAGTAGTGACAGCAAGAGCACTGTAGGAAAAATAGATATAGGATAAGAATAATATTAATGTCTACAGAAAAAAACCAACAACATACACAGATGTTACAAAGTCACATTTCTCCATACATTGGATATGTGAGCAAATACTCCCTTTTCCTTCAAAGAAACCCACCCCACCTGGCATAGCTCTGGGTTAAGGGACACAGGAGGGAGGTGTTAAGAGGAGATTCCGCAAAGCCAGTTTACATGCATTCAGCTCAAATGCCAGTTTTACGTCTAGTAAGTAACTTCAAATGTTACCATACCGACATCCTAGAGACATGAAAGTGAGCTCACAGGCCTGTATATGTTAAAAATAATCAAGGTAATAGCCTAATTTTGCAAGCAATTTCCAACAATTCAAATGCAATGAAGCAGATCTGCAAATCAGTCTAGACAAAAGTCATGCTACCATTATGGAACGTTCCACGTCTTAGGAGAAGCTGAAGTAGAGGATTATCTTCACGGCATTCTTAAAATTCAGTATTACATATACACTATTTGTAAAAGTATGTACATAATAATACAACTAAGCACAACAGTTAATGTCATAAAACCAAAAAGAAATCCCACTACACAGAAAGATTACTTTTCTAGAAATGGCTATGGGAGCACAAGGTTTTTAAAAAACAACAGCATGTAATGGATTAAAAATTAAAGACTTTTTACAAAGACACAAAGAGCTAAGAAAGAAAGGACCTTAACAAGTGCAGAGCATACAGAGAGAAGTACAGAAAATAAAATGCGGAGTGTGAAATTACACAAAACATGCACAGTATGGAATAACTCCTGAGAGGCAAAATGATGTACCATTTTTGACTAAACATTCAGGGATGTGCTAATGAGACACGGGGACGTCGGGGAAGAAATGCCTAAAGGTTCAAGATCCGAGACAGCAAAACGTGTGAGAAGCAGGCACAGACAGACATACGGGGAAGTGGGGCTGGAAAGCTGGCTGCTAGAAAAGCACCTGGGGATTCTGATTGACAAGCAGCTGAATATGAGCCAGCAGTGTGCCCAGGTGGCCAAGAAAGCCAATGGCATCCTGGCTTGTATTAGAAAGGGTGGGAGCAGCAGAATTAGGGAGGTGATTGTTCTCCAGTACTCAGCACTGGTGAGGCCATGCCTTCAGGACCGTGTCCAGTTTTGGGGCACCTCAATACAAGAGAGATATCGAGGTGCTGGAGAGAGTGCAGAGAAGGGCAACGAAGCTGGTGAAGGGCTTGGAGAATAGATCTTATGAAGAGTGACTGAAGGAGCTGGGACTGTTTAGTTTGAGGAAGAGGAGGCTAAGGGGAGACCTCATCACTCTTTACAACCACCTGAAAGGACACTCTAGAGAGGTTGGTGCTGGTCTCTTCTCACGGGTAATTAGCGATAGAACAAGAGGGAATGAATTCAAGCTGCAACAGGGTAAGTTTAGACTGGACATTAGGGAAAATTTTTTTAACAGAAAGAGCAGTCAGACACTGGAATAGGCTGCCCAGAAAGGTGGCTGAGTCACCACCCCTGGATGTGTTTAAGGGTCGTTTAGATGTGGTGTTGGGGGACATGGTGAACTTTCTAGAGTAGGGTTAATGTTGGACTTGATGATCCCAATGGTCTTTTCCAACCTGAAGGATTCTATGATTCTACTTAGAAATTATGATCAGAGAAGTTACGTTTGAACCCATCAGAGCAGAGCTGAACATGTTATAAAGAGAAGACAATAGAAGGAAGAAACATGAATTATGCCAAAAGTTAAATAAAAAAAGAGGCCAAGTCAGCTATGAGCAAAGCATAAGATATCCAAGAGAGCACAAAACCAAAGAAGACAAGACCAGGGAAGAAACAGAGGCAGCGGCAGTAGTATGAGAAGAAGTGCACAGACAGATCAAGAACTGTCCCAGTTATTTCCCTAAGGAGATGGACACAGAAACAAATGACAATTGCCCCACATATTTCACCGAGAGTGAACTTGTGGGAATCACAGATATTCAAACACTTCTAATCAAAGCAGTTGAACTGTAATTCCCATCAAAGAACCCACAAAAATAAATAACACATGAAGAGCCTGATCAAATACCTTCAGGTAAAACTTGCAGTTAAGGGCAGACAAGTCTGCAAGACTTCAATAATTTTGCTGGAAATATTTCAGACTTTAGTGATAACAAACATAATGGTCTCAAGATTAGAAATTCAGGAAGGGAAAAAAATTACATTGTAATATGAGTACATGTTGTGCAGAAGAACAAAACAGCCATTGTGGTCTTAGAGAAAATAATTTTAGACAATGCTACGTTTCATGCTTTGAACTGTTAAACTCTACAAACTCTGAGATTCTGTGATCCTATTAGCATCTGCTTTTCCACTAGCAAAAAGAATCACTGAGTTGCAGCGGCAAAAACAATACAGCTTTTTATCAGGTGAGTTGAAGCATACTCTGACCACAGTGAGCAAAAAATTGAGCTGAATGAACTGGAAGCATCCTCCTCTGCCTGGACTTCACTGAATTGCATAACCAGGTAAAACAGAATGTTAACTCTGGTTTGAAATACTGGTGTCAGCATTTACAAGTAAACCCCCACTTAGTTCAATCCACGAATACATCTTTCCTCTCCCATTCAACCATATAAATTACATAACCCTCCTGAAAAAGGGAAAATGGAAAAAGAATTTCATCAGCTGAGATCAAATTGAGTTCAATGTAAAATAACTTGCACTCTTTAGCTTTTATTAAAACATAAAGCAAGCAATGTAATGGATATCTTAGTCATCTTAGAAGATAATGCTGTGTTGAACAACCATACTTAAAATCAACTCTTTATCAAAGAAAGAAAGGAAGAACTCATCATTAGGGGTAGGGTGTGCATTTTTAAAGACCATCAAATACCACTTTCAAAGTTCTATTAGAAACTCTGCAATTATGTTCATGAAGAAACAGCCCCTAAATTCCATGATAACATTGATTCAAATAAAATGGGTTGTGAGGAGGGAGAAGGTATTTAGAGTGGGAGTTTTAAGACCTGAACCTGCTGTAGAAGCGTTTGTTCCAGTTCTGTCCCAAAACAGAATGAATCCAGATGACCCAGATTTTTTTGTCCAGCCCTATGTTTCTCTCACCAGAAAT
Source organism: Actenoides hombroni (assembly GCA_024336885.1). Lineage (NCBI taxonomy): Eukaryota > Metazoa > Chordata > Aves > Coraciiformes > Alcedinidae > Actenoides > Actenoides hombroni. The sequence goes on from WUAM01000287.1 coordinate 20,645,069, forward strand.
GTGGAAGCTCCATCTGCCTGATCTATTCAAGTGCAGGTGCCCTAAACCAAGTCTGAACATCATGACCATAGATGCCTATTTCTGAGTAATTATCTAACCTGACCATTTGCTGTCTCCAGCTCTCAGCTTCACATTTCCATCTTGTCACCCATGCTTACCTCAGCATCCCACTCTGCTTGCACCAAATTTCCTCTCAGCCCTTGACAAATTGCACTTCTAATCCCATCTTCCTGTCTCAGGTCCAGCACTTGAAGGACCTTCTTGCACCTCAGTCACTTTCCTGTTTTATTTTAGGCCCTAGTCTAGGGAAGTACGTTCAAGCATGGGTAAACATGCTTTGTCAAATAAGGATAGACATTAACGCATGTTAGATACTAAGCCAAGGTCTGGGGCTCTGCTTCCTGTTGAAAGATAGGGTTTGGTTTTTTTCAGTTGTGATAAATAACTTTCTAAGTATCCTGTTTGGCATCTTGTAAACTTGCAGACCCATAAAAATAGGAAAAATAGAGAAGGGAACAATGTTTCAGGTCCCTTTTCATTTCAATAGAACATACTCGAAACAGGTTATAAAGCGTAGGTGTAAGAAAATAATCAAGACTGTATTGGGTTTTGGTTTGAGGCTTATTCTTTTAAGAGATTGTTGGCCAGAGCGAGGATATATAACATTTGCCTATATATTCTTCCTAGTCTTTTTAATATACAGCTCTCTTCTGTATTACAATAGAGCTCTAAATAACTCATAATTCTCCCTTCTCCTTCTACTGCCTCTTTTAAAAGTTCTCAAAACCAGTTATTTTAAGGTAACTCTGGTCATAAGCAGATACAGAAGGACTGAAATAAACAGCTTTTATCCCCTACAATAAAAGGAAGCAATTCAAAAGCTAGAAGCATCATTCTGGTCTTACAAAACTGCAGTACAAAAGAGGAATATTTGGTACCAAAAGAATGAAGATCCAAGTTTTCAAAGCTGACTGGAGGATTTAGTCCTATTTTGTTGAAATTGTGTATCCAAATCCCTTAATCAACTGTGAAAATTTCAGCTAGGAAGTTCAGATTCCATTATACTAGAGGACAAATCTCTAAAATTTTGGTTTCCATGTGCAGTGTAATATAAGAGATACTACACTTAGTGGATCTAACAAGAAACTCCATTAAGACTCTACTTAAAATGTTTTCAAGTGAAATAACCCACTTAAACATTTCTAACATGCCAATTACATTAGAATGCAATTGCAAATTCTGTATAAAAGAGAATAAGTATCTCCAGCTGAAAAGCTGCCCTATTGACAGTCCAAGAGTTCAGCTCCTAGCACTGTATGTAAGAATCAAAGTGACCTCCTGAATTTTTGCAGTTCAATCCATTTCTTCCTCAAAAGTGGAACAAAGGAAAAATAAACTATATAAAATATGACAGGAAAGTGAGAAGAAAGGAAGGATAGATGGAAGGACAGAAAAGGAGATGAAGATACAATAAACAGAATCCTGGAATACTCACAAAGGGTATGATTAGTACTACATGGCTGTGCATGATGCACTCTTTTCTGAGGTTTCTGTGGCTGATACAGGGCAAAATGCAGAACTTGCAGCACTTTCTATGTGCTTAGAAGAGGAGAAGAAATAATTTCTACTAATAGCTAATATATATGAAATGTAAAATACGTATTCAAATCAAATATACTGCTTACAAAATGAGGCAAATCGAATGTTAAGAAATCTATTCAAGAATATCAGCCCAATAACTATGTTTCAAGAATAATCTCTAATATAAGATCAAGGCTCAAGATGAGTCCCTTACTGCTTGTACTATTCCCTTTTGAGAGAATCTGGAATAAAAAATGACGTGCCAATACACAGTTTATCTTCCTAAGAAAGCATTAACTTACTAGGAATAAGAGTTGCAAAGCTTATGTATTACAGCACCACCTGCTGTGGCTTGCCGTGGATACAAACTCTAAGTGGACATTTCATTTATCCGTCAGCCAGTACAGAATTCATTACTATTACCTACCTTTGGTGCTTTTCATTTTCTTTTTCATTTTAGTTTATTTATTTTGGAAGACATAATTCATATCTAATCATATTTCTGAACAGTATTTGATGCAAAAGTGGCTCATGAAGTTCTAGTTACAAGACTGACAGTTCACTTTTCATTAACAAATATGCTGTTGGCAAACGCCATCACTTCCCCTATCATGATGACTGCCAAGCAAGTAAGGAAACGTACCAGTATCTTCTTAGAAATTGAACTTTATTAGGTGTTTCAAGCAGAAAAATGGGAAATATCAGCGCAAAACCATAAAGTGGATCAGCAAAGTTCAAGATACAAAGTAGCACGACCCCTCAAATGCTATGTGAGGTGATGAAGGGACATTCTGCTGAGATTACATAGAGGACTAAACAATACAGTGTTTACATGCTTAGATCCTTGGCAGATCATAAAAGAGAAATTAATTCTTTCATTATTCGATCAATACTAAGATAGACAGTCTTAAGGAAGCATGTCTAGAACACTGTAAAACGTGTATCTGGGTCATAGGCACCCTATGCACTGCTTTAGAAAATCTCCCATTTCCCCTTACCTTTCTGCAAAAAACCCAGAAGTTATTGTATGACACATAGAATCCAAAAAGCAAAGAGGCCTCATTTATTTTTAGTGATGTCATAAATGAAGAATAATTGCATGAAATCCAATAGTATGTGAACTAGCATAGACCAGCAGAAAATCTGCCCCACAATCTTCTACTCCATCAGCCAGACCTTTCTCTTGCCAGAGTCAATGAGATGGTGTGCTCAGCTACACCGACTCAGATATTAAAGTGCTTGTGTTTGTTATTTTGTCCCAGGCTGCTGGTAGGGAGGTGCATCCCTGGCTAGGTACAGAACAAGCTAGCATCTGTCTAGTCATACAAAAGTGCTGAAATTTAGAACAAAACATAGAAATCTTATTTAATCCTGCCAAATTCCGGTGTCCAAATATTCTGTAAAATTGATTTTAGTGTACATGGTAATCCACTGTCCTTCATTCTACAAAGAGAAGAGCATTCTTGACAACAAATCACAATACAACTTTCATGAATAAGCTGGCACATCTCACTATAAACTGGTGTATCTCACTATAAATGTCTACAAAAGAAAAGGTGAAACTAACACTGAAGGATGGATGCAGCTGCTTTCTGAAACACTCAATAGCAATATTAGCTACATTCTTGCTATGTCATTGTCACGAGTTTGGATAAAGGCCAAGCAACTTGCAGGCAGGCCTTTCTTTACAATCAAAAGCTTGCTAAGTTTCTAATTACCGCTCGAACTCTGCCAGACACTTTTGGCAATTTTTAAATAGATTTTTTGTAATTGCAATGCCATTATAAAAAGGAATCTGATAAGCTGAATCGCTTCCGTAAGTTCTGAGCCTGTAGGCTAAAAGCTTCTGCACACACATCACCCGTTGTCCTGTAAGATAACTCCCTAAAAACAGGCTATTAGCACTGTCATTTAAGCTGGAACAGCCTAAAGGAACCTGTAAATTTCCTTTAGTACACTTTAAATTTTGAAGATCTGTTACCCAAAAGTTGCCACTGACAAGTTCTTCTGAAATACAGAGGGGTATGTTTCAATGCAAGAAAAAGCATCAGTGTTAGTCACAAATACACACAATGCTCAAGTGGTAATCGAAAATTCATTTTTCTGTTTGCTTATGCCTTCCATTTCTCATTTTATGTGTATATAAGTTATTAAAGTTCCCCTTGGGACCAGTCTACACTTATTTTTTCAGCTTCTTTTCTTTGAGGTTCTGGAGATGCATACTTTCAACATCAGCAACTGCCAGCAATTAAATTAGGTAAAACAATATCAAGCAATTTTGAAAATAATTTTCAAAGAAACTAGTCTCTCTGCAAGGAAATTAAGCGAGCAAAATATCTGTAACCCCTTGTCAGTATCCTGAAAAACTAATTAGGTCTCTGCTTTTGATAAAGTAAGCTGACAAGAAACTTTCACCTCTCCCACAAGATCCAATTTGCCTTGGAAATTTCTAGTTTCTCTTTTAGTGTGTCACATGTGCTTCATCCAAATACAAAGCAAAACAGAAAAAGAAAATGGAGAAAAGGAAAGATCAAGTGCTTTTGGACTTGTACTAATCAATAATGCCTATCATTATTCCAACCACAGTATAAATTTTCTACATCTAAACTTCCATCCTTAACAGTTTATCCAACATACATTCAAAGTTACCATAAAAATAACTGAAGTATGCTTTTTTAACTAAGAAGAGCACAAACTGTCAGAAAAGTGGTGAAAACTATGACCTCTTCCTCTGACTCAGCTATCACCAGAATCTCACTGTGTTATAATGTTTTGCCTACATATTTAAGATGGTTTATATGGAACACCTTGGTGACTCTTAACACACAGGAATCTTGCAAAAATGCTTTCCAGATTATCCATCAGCACTTTGATGTTACGAGGGAGAAAGCAAATCTTTTAGTCTTTTACTAGAATTGCATTCTTCATTTGTGGGTGGTCCTTTTTCAGGAAGGCTTAAACCTTTAAACAAAAAGACTCAACTGGAGTGTGTTTACCCATTTCCTAAGAACCAAGTCAAAAACCAATAAAAAAAAACCAAACAGGAGACAAAATATCAAGCAGTAACCATCTTCCCCATACCAGGCAAGATTATTCTTTTTAACATCCAGTTTCTAAATGCTAACTACTATTCTTCGAAAGAGCAAGTGGTGTGGTTTCTTTTAAATGGTCCCCTTGATATGACCATTTTTTCAGTGCTTTCCCAGTGTTATAATCAAAATGCAATACTGTTTGTCCTCTGAATATTTCATATCAAGTTCTCGAAGACATGCAAAAATCAGTGAGGTGATATCCTAGCATAAGTTTTTATCACAGGAAATGATTTTTCCTCCTTTCCATCAACTTTCATAGATATTTTGATGGTAGAAGGGACTTTTCTGATCAGGTTATCAAATCTTCTATTTAAGCTACTACAGCATAGGCTATTCCAAGAAATGTCACATAATCATTTGTTTATTAATCCACTCTCGTTTTAAAGACAACACATTATGTTCCTTAGTAATCTTTTTTTGAAGCTGGATTATGGTCATTGTTAAAACATAAATTTGCTTTCTTCTGTGAAATTATCATAGACTTGCTTGTGATTTCCATTTCCTGACAGATGAAAATACCATTTTTCAAAGACTTCAGGAAGGTTATCCTAGTCATTTATATCAGGTAAGGATTGCATGTCCCAGGATACAATTCTGCATCATTACTGCTTAAGACATGATGACAAAGAAAATGGCAGGATTTTCAACAACTTATCTAATAAATTGTTTCGAATTGCTGATAAGCCTATGGGCATTGAGGCATTCATTTCTGTAACAAGAAAAAAAAAAGATGAGCTATATTCATAGAATGATAGAATCATTAAGCTTGGAAAAGACCTCTAAGATTATCAAGTCCAACTGTCAACGCAACATTAAACCCAACATTAATCTGACCAACTATTTTGGTCAGGGAAGGGTGTTCCTGATGTCCCTGAGTCACAGAGGAGGCAGACACAAGCTTATCTCCACAAATGTTTGTAACAAGCAGGTGCTATTCCTGACAAGGGTTCTTGGTGCCTAGTGTATTCTATCTCCATATTATAGACACAAACAGTATTGTATTTTAGTGCTGTAAAATCCTGCTACACTAGGATATCTGAGTTGCAGACTCAGACGTCACTGTACAAAATAAAGCAATTGCCAAACGCAGCAAGTTAATTCACTTTAATTTAGGCAAAATAACAGTTACCCAGGCCTTATGTAAGTGAAGCAGGTAACTCTATCTGCATTTTTCTTCATTATTTTGTAAGGGGAATTGTTTGGCTTATGTGCCCACACCAGTGCTATTAAAGCACAAAGTGATGACAAGCAAGACAGATGCTACTTCTGTGTATTCTACCCAGACGTGAAGACCTCCTGCAACATGTTTAGTGAAAGCAATGTCCCACACCACATCTTTTCCCAACACGCTGAATCCCCTCAATCAGCTGAACAACTGTCTCTGCTTTGCAGTTCAGATATGGTGGCTAATCCCAGTGAAAGAGTTGCAGTGACTAAGGCTGGAAAACATCCATGGCTTGCAGATTCCCATGAAACGAAGGGCTTATACTTACCATATGATCCCTGTTGAGCTGCTGGTGAGGTGTTGAACCCCAGCTGCACAACTCAAGTGTCAGAATTGCAAAACAGTTTCTACTGCTCTGAATCCATGTTGTATAAAATGAAGAAAACAGATGAATCCAACAAATCTCCTCTGGATGCTCAGAGTCATTTCAGGCCGGTGTGATAATGGCACATTTTAAAAGATCTTGTTTTTAACAAAAGGTCAAATTCTGCCATCAAACACGTACACATGAATAATTTTAATAAGGGAAATGAAGCCTATAAGGCTGTATTATATATCATTAGCTAACTTCCCTATAACAAGAAGAAAAAGAACACTTCAAAAGTGAGGATTTCAATGTCAAGAGAAATAAAACTGTATCTGAACTAGCATTTACTCATTACTAATGTGCATATGAATCAGAAAGATGCACATATAACAGGCGACTCTTGTGTTTGCACATTTCAGCTCTTTTCCCTATCTGAAAATAACAGTACTGAAGTTGCATGCATGAGTAGTATCAGACACAGGAGGTGTACAGGAGGAATGCATATTGGGAATGAAAGGAAGGATAAAATTTAGAGATAATGGGGAAATGATCGGATTCAGCAACTCAGCACTAGTACCTACATCGTGGGAGGTGGGGAAAGAGAGTGAAGAAAAGACTGGGAGAGTGGGGGGGAAAAACCCAAATAACAACACAGATTTGCTGAGGAACAGGCCTTTCCAAACAGGCCTTTCCCAAACACACTTGGTGGTGTGTGTACCCACACACATATTCCTTATTGTTACCTAATAATGATGTTAAAAAGAAAATGTGTTTGGCAACAAGCCGTATGAGATTAAGCTGTAAACTGTCTCTTTCCTGAGATCTCACCAAAGCTGACAGCCTGAGTTAACAAAAGGAAAGTTTCCAATGTGTTTGGAGAAGAGACAGTTTAGGAGCAGCTTGATTTTGGTGACAGTCAGAGGGCAACTCAAAACAAAAGACATCAGAGTCACTGCCACAAAGATGGCAGTGAAACAGTGAAGAGAAAAAAGAGGAACAATGACAGACACCTGAGGGATGCCAAAGGATGAGAGCAGTGACAAATTACTTTTGAAAATAAAACCCTGGAATTAATAGCACTTTAAAACAAACAAAAAACCCCAAAACATCAACAATCAACCATGTCATTTACATGTTGTGAGAGTTGTGAGAAGGTCCTTTAAGTAAGGGCATTTAAAAGAGCAATTGGTGCACAGGTCCTGCTCTTCTCTCCTCATGCACTGACACACTTTACAGTCTCTTCAGCTGGATGTAAAGGAATTCTCTAATTAACTCCTGAGCGTTTAGTGAGAACTAGGCACTACTGTGAAGAGACCACACTGAGAAGTACTTATGGGCTACAGAGGTAAAGCTTGAACAGCTTGAATGTAAGCTTAAACAGCTACTACAACACCTAAACAAGATACTCATAGATATAAACAAGAGTTATGCTTTTTAGTAAGAGTTGAGCATACCTACAGAACTGAAGTCTAGGTTATTCTGGAGATTAAAAACACTTCTAATTGCAAAGACAGCATGTATCAAATAGACCATCATTGTTCCTTATCACTATTAGAGTACTTGCATTCTACTAACAATTAAAAAAAAAGCTGTTTCCTTGTACAAAATGCTTACATACCTCAATTATTACATATGACCAAATAAGTGAGAGCCCCAGTGTGGCAGAGAGTGGTAGAGCTACTAATAAGACAAGAAAATAAATCTGTAATGTTCCTTAGTTACAAAGTGAGTTCCTCCCAAAACCTCAACAGCACCACCACCACCTTCGTCCTAAACTTTAAGTCATGAAATAAGAATTCACACTAATCCCTGTCTGACTGTAGCCAAGCGGAGCTTTGATTCAATATTAAAGAAACCAAATTTCGTAGACCACCAACTCCAAGTTCTTTCTAATAGGCATGAGAGAAACAACTGCAGACAGACACACACCATCTAATACTGAAGGCACTGTACATAATTTGTAAGCTCTAGACACGTGGAGAGCATCAAGAAGAGTTGTCTCAGCTTTAATTCTTTGGTTCCAGTGGCTTTGGTATACTGGATCCAAGGAAAGTTTGAATCATGATATTGAGTAGATATTAAAAATTCTTCATAGATGGAGAAATCCTTGACCACTGCGATGGAAAAGCCAACAGTTTTACACAATCTGGTCAATAAAAGAAAGGAAATAAATGGTCCTCAGATATAGTATAGCAATTTTAGCATTTTCTAAGTCTCTCTGAAATGCACTGTCATTCCCTAGAAGACAAACATGTTATACTCAGTGTACCAGTCTACACCAAAACAGAGTTGCATTTGACTGACTTTGTTACAACCTATATAATATATTGAGCTGGCTTGACAGAAGGAACTATCAATTTAATGATAGTTTTCAGTGATAAAAAGTTGAGTATAAACACTTGTGTATAACTTTTATGCTTACATTTCTTTATTACACTGTTTCAATAGAGCACTTAAATTTGCATATGTCGGTAGCTTAAGTAAAATCTAGAAGCCTTTCTGAATTGGGCCCTAAGGCAGTCTCAATGAGTAGAGAAGGCCTGTACCTTGAATTAAAAGACAACTACAGAGTAGCTTACTTCCCAGACCAACATAATTCGTAAACTCATTTTCAAAATAGCAACAATGGCTTCAACTGAATCCCACAACTGCCTGTGAAAACATCTACACACTTTTTGCTGTTCAATATTCAGAGCTTCCTCATATTCTCATGGAGCTATTGCAAATGGAAAATTTATATGCATCAGAAAAAAATTATCTGCAAGACCACCTTTTTTTTTTTTTAATCCAGCACAGAAAGTAATTAGTCAGTATTATTTATGCCTTTAAAAATTGGTAATTTCTGCAAGACAAGAACAACTTTTCAAAGCTTTAGATACTACGGAAGAGTAAAAGTGTTTTGCAAAGTCTATTCACTAAACGGAAGAAAAAAGAGAGAAGAAAATATCATAGGAACAGGGGACATAGAAACAGTTCTGTTCTCCTACCCACCCGGTCAGTTAATATAACTGCACCGTAGTCTTTCTCACTGCTGCTGAAAGAATGTTTAACCTTAAAAAATGTATCTCAGGTAAGGAACAGTTCATATGTGCATTGCCCAGGATCAAGGTAGGAATCAGAGGCTCATGTCCATCATTCTGGACTGCACATATATGCTGAGATTTCAAAATACAGTATTTATCAGATCTACGCTCAGTATCTATGCTCCTAAAAAATGTGAAGTTACTCTATTTTTTTTCCCCCAATGTGTCCAGATTTGTATCTCAGAGCAGAAAGTGCCCTCAGTCTTCGGTTTATCTGGGACAGGGAGAGGAGGTATTTTCTCGCTAGAGGAAGAATCACAAATAGGCTCAGATTTTTTTAGCAGTTTCAGAATCAGCAAAGTACTGATGTGGACTTATTATGGGCATTTCAGTGATGCACAGTATGGGGCTGCGCAGGCCTGGGAAGCAGATTAGCCTTCCTAGGTGGTGCTGCACCAAGGCTGTAACTCCACATGTGGAAAAAAAACCAAAAGAAGTCTCAGGTGGTGGTGACAAAGCTGGAGTAAGAAGTTCCTGTCTTGTATCTGCCCTGCTACACAATTTTTTCCCTGCTTTTGTTCTCCTCACCATCAAAGCTGTGCATGTACATCTATTTTGAGACGCCTTCAAATAAGGGCAGTTCTTTTCCTAGAGCTTTCCCTGAGCTGCTTTACAAAGGTAACAGTAAATGCCAAGTAATGAGTCAGAAACACGAGGTCAAGGGTTAGGTTTTCCTAAGTCATTTTTAGCCAGCATCTCACAGAAGGAGCCTTAGGATTTCTTCCAGACAATTCCTAACCAGCTGCACAGCACTAGAAGTAGCTGCCTAGTGCTACTGCTCTTGCCTAAGGCCAGGTTATGACAGGTTGCCTGTACTAGTATATAGGAAGATGGACACATCCCTTTACTCACCCATACATATACAAATACAATGAAAAATGAAAGTAGGGTCTGCTGTAGATCCCCTGTCTTCCTTTAGGAGGTCAGCTGGATTTTCTTCTCTCATTTCAGTGTGTCGTATGTCATATGTGTTGGGCATAACTGTGAAACAGATGAGTGACACACATGCCTATATATACTATAAACGTGTATTTTAGTAACTGTGAGTATAAGCATCCTGTACTCCATTTTCTTCTGCCTGTCATCACTTCTCATGCATATATGACCAGAAAGCACAACCAAAATACCCCTTTTATAAAGTGAAAAACATTATGTTGGGAGCAAAATTTCAGCGTGATGTTTTAACACTGTAAAAGAGCACATCTAATAATCTGTAGTATTAACAACCAGCAGGCATTATCTTGCTTACAACAGTACAGCAGGTATGCTGTTTCAAAAGACACGTGGAAAAGCTTTTGATGGTTCACAATTACAATGCTTTTAAGGTCAAAATGTACTCTGCAATTTCTTCTCTTTTAGCATGTGTTCACAGATGACTCAATTTTCTGACAAATACTTAATACTTTTGATTAATAGAAAAAGCAGTGAGAAAAAACAGAAAAATACTGACAGGAGATCCATACTAAGAGTAAGATGTATACTCTTTCAATTCTTTACTTTGCTTTCTGCTAGCTCCAAATGTTTGATTTATTGGATGCCAGGTTTGCATCACAGACGTTCTTGGTAAGTGTAATTCCTACATATTTTTAACACACTAAGAATTTAAGACATGTATTAAAAAGGGTTACACACCTTCTTTTTGTCTTAGCAAAAAAACTGCTTCTGGTTTTGCCAAGTGTAATGTTTTGAAGACACTTCAAAAAGAAGCTGGAGGAAAACACTCATAGTTCCTCTTTCTGTATTTGAACCACCCATAAAGCTCATGAAATTATTTCACATTGCTTATGAGAAAAATACATGGTAAGATTTAATTTTGGCCAAAAAAAACCCAGACGCAGTCTAAGAGCTTATGACCCAGGTGAAGAAGATTCAGTTACTTAAACCAGCAGTTGGAAAGATGCTTAGGTTGTGTGACACCTAATGTTGGTCTGCTATTCTGTTGGTTACCAACCCTAGGAGTAGGACTAGTGAAGTAATGCTACGCCAATGGAGATCAGTAAAATAATCAGCAGTCCTTCTTAAGTTTTATAGTCTGTCTCTGTTCTGGATGCAGATGTTGAAGATTATCTGGAAGTGATAGCACCTAGGATATATGCAAATAATTTGCTTTATACCTATTCCATCCAACTTGGTGGCTGAATCAAGAGGCTACAGAGCAAAGCATCACTCATTCTTGATCGAAGATTAATCTGTGAGTTCCAGGAAAGACAAGAAGTGGTAAACTCTGCATAACGCAAAGTAAAATTAATAAACTCCTTTTATCTACATTTATCCTTAGGCAGGCTAATGCCACTTTCCTGGCTCCACAGTCATCCAGTTTCAGCCAGAAGGGTGGACCATACCCTCAGACAGACTATTTGGCAGTCTTGTCATTACTGCATGCTCCTGGGGAACGCAGCTTTGAATCCACTTAGGCTGCAATGGAAACAATGCAACTTGCTATGAATTTCCCAAGCAAGCCTTTCAACTCCTACACTGCTACACAAAATGTAAGCACTGTTGTCCCTCCTTCAACCACAGCTTTGAGAGAAAATGGCCACAGCCTCCCTATTTTCATCTAAGCTCAGTGAAATGATACGCTCCAAGCACACCATTATACCACTCTTGCAGGGGAATCTCAGGTTTGCAGATAGTTCTGGCACCTGGATACTGAACATGGGCAATACCCATCCCATGGAGGAAAACACTCCAAGTAATGGTTGTCACTTTCCACCACACAAATTAGTTTCACTGTGATCTTTTTTCAGATGTGTAACACATACGATTCTGAGTTGGTTGTAAGAGTCCACAGAAACCCAGTTTAAATTATTCCATCTGTACTGATTTAAACACTGTTCCTGAACAACAAAAACAGGTTTGAAATGTCCTTTCCTTTGGCTCCTCTCCTTCCTCCTACGTATCTATATACTCTCTAATCATTTTGATGACAGAGGGCTATTTCAGTACTTTAATGATGAAATTGAGCATGTCAGTGGTTTTGCTATGTCATCAGTGGAGGAAATACAAACACCTGACAGCAAACTCTGTGATTTTATGTTATTTAATATCAGAACAGAGTTTCACTGTTTAAAATGACAAATAAGCTTCACAGGCTGCTACACGAAAGAAAAACGGTTTCACAAAAAGTGAAGGGAAAACTTTACTTTTTTTCTCTTTTACAAGGTGCATTAGTAACAAGAATTAAGAATAATGTCTCTGAGAATGCCAAAATAAAGGGTATTTCTCTCAGTGGAATTAAGAATTTAATACTTTGCCTTTGATCTGATTTACACAGCATTCTTTAAATCCAAGAGCACAAAACGCCAGACTTCCATAAATAATATGGAGCTTGTTAGCAAAAATCTGTCAACTAACAAATCCCTCTTCATGTCTCCAAAGGCTGCATTTTTAAAGGTCATTAGATGGTCAGCTCACACACTAGCTTTACAGATCATGTATATATAATAGACAAACACATAAAAAATCTCCATTCCCCACTTCAAGTAGCAGTGATTCTTGAAAGTGTATTGTGCCTGCCGTAAATCAGGAAACCTGCATGCAGGCAGTATCTGCAGGTAATAACAGCAAGATCCTAGCTTCCGCTAGATGAAGCCATCCAGCAATGCATTTGATGTGTATGGAGAAGTCCTACTGATGTAAATCATGATTTAGGAAGGGCCAGTGGGGCCACAAAACTAAAATATTCCTTTGAAGTAAAAAAAATCTCTCAAAAACCTTGATTCCTGCATGAGTCTAAGTCCTCCATTTTGCCTTCCCACAGGCCGAAACATGAATATCCATCGGGAAGGATCATTCAAGGCACTGGAAATATCTCAGTTCAAGAAAGGATCAATAGCTTCAACTTCAGGTTAATTACAGATTTAATTGTAAAGTTGTGCATAAATGTTGTACTAAATCAGAATGTTTGCTCAAGTAAGCCAAGTGAAATCATGAACTAGATCCACCACGACTACACTGAAAACTTTACCCTTCAAACCAAGGTGAATGTGTGGAGTGTTCTAACAAACTTCCAGTTCTAGACGGCTTTGTTCTGAGGCAAAAATGGTCCCCTCCAGAGACTGCTGTTTGTGCCATAGTACCTCAGATGCAAAACGCCATTCCACAGTTTCCAAAGTGGACAAAAACCATGTCAATGAAATGAAAAATTAATCCAACCACCAAAAGTAAATGAATACAAACCTCTGAATCTAGTCATACATTTAAACTAACTTTCAAAAGATAGGACTGTTTCTGTAATGCTGAAGTGCAGCCAGGTTTGTGGGGGTCATTTCACTTTAGCCAAGATGTCACTCCAGCCTGTCCTCAACTCTGTGTGGAAGGTTTACACTAATCAGCTTTTTCTGCGGCTAAATTCTAGCATCACATCAATGGCTGTTACACAACATCAAGAAACACGAGCTGTGACAACATATGAAAATTAACCTAGTCCTATTGTCAAGCATTCAGATTAACAGAGATTTTCTCCCATCAAATTATTTTACATCATAAAGATAAATGTATTAGTTAAGAACCAATAAATATAATTATGCATCATGCTCTAAAAAGCCAGAGCTATTCTACAGTTATCATTAACTACAGGTAAGATGAGGGGGAAAGAACAACAACAACAAAAATTTCTGAGATTTTTATCATCAATGAACACCTAACAACAGTATGATTTTTCTGACAACTTTAATTATACATTTCTATCTTCAATTATTGGAGAGTGAACATTTTCCTAGAGGGAGAAAAAGCACGCTCCTTTCCCCAAGTTTGTTTCAAGAAAACACAACGAGTTACCTGAATTATTTTCTTATAAAACACTGACTATATAGTTCAACAGCCACTAAAGCCAAATTTCTATTCTCAGGTTTTGTTATTCTGTAGTGGTAAAGCTGCCTGGCACTCAGAGCAGCATCTGAAGGAACACCCATGGAATTTAAGCCTTTTAAATTCTTCAAAAATCTTCCAGCTAACAGAATTTTTCTCTAAAGCAAAAATTTAAAAAGGGGGGGAGGGAAACAGAGAGAGAAAACAAAACAGTCAAACACATGTCCAGTCAAAGCGCACATGTATTCATGGATCAGACTGCAGGAAGAATCAAAACATAGTGTAACTCTGGTTAATCTCATAATTGCAAGAGGCTTTTATCCGTGGCTGTTAAATAATACGATCCAAGTTGCCTCTCCAAGATTAAGTATATAAAGTCACTACACAACTAAAATAGCAAGTCACTATACTATACTATACTATACTATACTATACTATCCTATCACATACTATAAATGTTACACCATTTATATAAAGAAGAGAAAAGACATTTTTAGCAATTACCCTTGTAAAAGAATTACTGTTGTTTCCTTAACACACCAATATATTCAGCAGAATATAAATGCATTCATTGGCAACATAATGACTGTACATTTTGGGGGTTTAATCCTGTAAATGCCTAATCTGACACAAAACAAACAATCCGTTTCGTTTATTCATACTAAAGATAACTTTCACTGGAAGAAAAGGAGGAAAGGTATTTTTTTCAGAGAAAAAGTAATAATCAGAGCAATGAACTGAATAATCTGAGGATATGAAACAGATGCCTCACTGGCAAGCTTCACTGCATTTATAGTCACTCGAAATCAGAAGTTATACTGTGGCACCTAAGTAGGTACAAATCGACCATTGGTCAACTCAGGATCATCCTCATCCTCTATGGAGAAGAAGGCTTGCTATTATAAAGATACTTTTCATGTTCAGAGCCTAATATAACCAGGTAATATTTGTAGAAGGGATAAAGGGATCTAGGTTCCACACTACAGTTCAATTTTTTGCTCCCTCAGGAAAATAAAAAACCCCTCAAACCCCACATTTTTTGTAGAGTGAAGAATGTAGGAGAAAATCTCCAAGGTTAGTCACTGCTGCAGCCATAGCTAGAACTGAGGATTTCCTGGTCCCCCTGCCATGCTGAAACACTGGATCTGGGTCTCTTGCATTAATGATTGGTGTATAAGGTTATTATGCAGACATGTACATTTCACGTCAAGGCACAGAACTACTGAACACAACCTTCAGCTACTATATTTAAATAGTCATTAAACAAAGCTATCTCTAACTTAGAAAAAGAGAAGCAAGATTTTATTGCACAAACTCCAAACAAGGTGAACAAAAAAAACCTCTCTCCTCTTAGTACAGTGACTGAACTTAATTTTCTATGTGAAACAGATGATAATCTGCTTTTTATACCAATGATCAAGATCTGGGTCATGTGTATAGGCATTCGAGAATAGTATCACCCCCTACTACAGCCTTAGCACAGTGAGCTATCAGAGGGCTAAGCGCCTTAGCGCAGACAGGCACACAGCCAATGTTGTCCAATACGGCCATTTGCCACCCTACACTTTGGATACAGGAGGTCCTCATCTCTTCCACAAGTTCTCAGATGTGCTGCCCCTCACAGCTGACAACCCTCTGCAGAAGGACAAAATTGACCCAAGGACCACAGCATGCCCCTGTCAAAAACTACCTGGCAGAGGTGCAACCTCTCCTCCTCAGACCTGCACAACTATAAGAGTCCAGTCTGGACTCAGAAATGTGGTAGGACCAAAATACTTGGAATCAAGGTACTGAATGGAAGAGAAGCATTTTAGTTGTGAAGATAATAATTTTATTCATTAAGAAGCATATAGTACCTGCATCACTACTCCCATCCCATCTGCAATCTCATCCCAGAACAGCAATGCCAGCGGCATTTGTATAGCATTCAACCCTGCAGGGACTGGAATGGGGAAGAAAACATCAAATTTTAGAAGTCTTCAACAAACCCAAAAGATTCTGCAAATAATCTCATGTATTCCATCAAATCTGACATATTTCAAAAGCCACTGACCTTATAGAAACAGTGCTTTCTAAGACCCTGAAGTGCTTGAGCGATCAGGGTAACTGTCTTTTTTTCAATGTAACAGCTCCCTTACATGTGCAAATTGGTCTTGTACCTACATCTATGGGTACAATATGGTGAAACAGTTAAAGTATAGAGAATTTCACAAGTAGTTACTTATCAAAGGCTTAATTATTCTTTAGCCAGTGTTTTTTTCTTTAAAGCAAATTTGAGTCCAGAGTGCAAAATAGGTATCGCAAATGTTTCACAAATAGTTATAAATACTCCTTTCAACATATGGAATTTGTGCTAGCCTTGCTACCTCCAACACTACATGAAGAGTAATATTCTTTCTGCTGTCAAAACCCCATAACACATTAGAAAATCAAATTCTGAGAAGGGTGATACCAGACTCTGTGCTATATAAAAGATAACATCGAACCAAGCGGACTCATTTCCCTTTACCAGTCTGTTGTCTTGCAGAGAAAGCAGTCCAGCTCCAACCTTTAATTACCTAAGTAGTGCTTACTAACCTTAGTTGCCCTAAATATCCACAGCTTAAAGCAGTTCTGGAGATGATCCCAGATATTCTTTCCAAGTAAGAACACTCTCATCAAGTGCTGTTACTAATCAGTCCTGGACAACCAAATAACTATAGTTAACCCATACAGAATTAAAAACCATAACTGATTAACTTCATATCCAAAAGACTTGTTCCGCACTCAAAAGTTGGTTACAGCCAAGACAAAGCCTACCCTTACTCCACACACCCCAAGCAAATAAAAAACCCCAAATATTCAAAACCCTTTGAGTCGAGCACAAGCACAGGTTTGCTCACACATGAGAAAGTACTGCTGAACAATCTTTCCTTTTTCAGCCTGCAAGCAACAAGAAGTGCTCATTTTATCCCTGACAAGGCAAAGAAGTGATGGTATTTTATACAGTCTCTCTCACACAGTTGTCCCAAAAAACATTCTGCAGTGGTAGAACCATCAACACAACAGAGACCTGCAGCTTTCCTAGTCACAATTTTTCATCTCCATTCTCTGTGAACAGCAGCTAGCCCACAGATGGGCCAGACAGACAGACATCTCCTCATCCCATTGTGGAAGCAGCTGAAAAGATCTCTACGTTCCAAGGTTCTTCCATTGGTTCTTCTCCCTCAAAGCGGAGAAGATGGAAAAATTATAATTGCTCTGTAATGTAGCATTCAGCTACCTGGTATAACTTCCTGGGAAGTGGCAACCACTTCCTAGAAGCAAGCTGGATACTTACCTTGACCTTTAGGTATCACTGTGAATCAAACCCATTCAGCATACTGAAGCAGTTCTTGGAATATCCTTGCCCCGTTTATACTAGTAATTAGTCTTGGTGCCCCATGTTAGGCTTTGCAAAAACATACAGTATGGGGAAAAAAAATCTCTATTGTGAAAAGTTACTCATGAAAAAAAGCGGAATTAAAGAGTCAAGTCATGAGCTGATCAGGAAGAAAAGCAGAAAAGCAATGGCGGTAGCAGCAACAGCTCCAAGCTCAATAAATTTAGTGTGGCTACAATTTATGATTCATGGGGGGTAAAAATGCAGTTTACCTACTGACCCTCTCCGCAGACTTTGGACAAGTCATTTCGCCTTTTTCAGGCATCTTTTTCCTCTTCCTTGTCCATCTGCATTAGGTGCTCTTGGGGACTGCCACTGCACCTCACAGCAAGCACAGACACTCCATAGGGACCCTCCCCTTCTCCCTCTACCCTCAACTAGCAAACTAATTAATATGCTAGCTTTGGCTTCTTCCCTCTCCAGCCAGTCCTGGCTGGCTGATCTGCTGAGAGCATCATGACACTCGTGGTTCATGAAGTGAGATTCAAAAAAGGAGAGAATTATAATATCCCACGGAGAGAATTATAATATTCCAGGTAGTTTCTTTCACTTATAATCTGCAAGGGGCAAATGGACACTGGAAATTCATTTCAAAGTTTCTGTGCGAGTATATGAAAAGGACAAAGGCTAACAGCAACAGGGAAGGGGAAGACTTGTGAAAGGCTTAAGAAGTTAAGAAAAACCTTATCATTTTAGGCAACAGCAGCCGAAGATCCTTTGGAGGAATTTAAAGAAGTGTAACATAATCAGGCAAAGAATACAAGCTTTATGAAGGCATGAAAAGTATTTGAAGAGGGAAGACTCACCAAAGAACTAAATCAGACCAGCACCTCACCATCCAGCAACAAATCTGTAAGGCAGAACCTCAGATGTTATAAAGTGCCACGGCCGTCATGACACAGTGGTGTTAAGGCACCGTGCACCTGCGTGGAGAGGGTCCCAAAAGCCCTAAATGCCTCTCTCTTCTACAGTCTATGATTTTGGCTAAAAACTCACAAAATCTAAAGAACATGCTAATTTACAGTAAGCGAACAAATAAATAAATATGTTTTCCCCCATTTCTATATCTTCAAGCTTTTAAAAACAAATTTCATCCATTTTTATTTTACCATTCCCAAAGTTTAAATGTTTCCCACCATCTGTGAATATTTACACCTCGCTATTCAAAGGTTTAAATACCTCTGTACAATAGGTAAGTCAGATTACCCTCAACTGAAAAGTGAGTACATCACGTGCAGAGGAAAAACAATTCCTCAGGTTTTGGCAACCTCTGAGAATAGCCCAACAAGCAAGTATGTATGGAAACTGAACAGAGTCTAAATTATCTTCTTGCTTGCAGGAGGCACATTTGCCACCATTCCCTACTATGGGCAGAGACTGTTACTCTCAAGATTGTTAATGCAGCACCTGTCATAAACATTAAGCCACTAATTTAGTGTTGAATAAAAGGAAACAATGGAACAAGCACATATACATGTAGCCTGCATTCTAACTGAGGTATCTGCTCTGCTGTACTTAAACTTATCAGCAGAGTCCCAGGAGGAATTAATTTGACTCAGTTTCTAAGGCTATTAAATTTTCTTCTATAATGTCTCCAATGTCTGTCAACTTTAAAGAATAAAGAAAGCCATGATTCTTTACTGCCTGAGAGTTTTGCCTTCCTGTAGAACAGGACTGATGCCAGTTTAGTTGTCATCAGGTTCATGGAACATTTTCAGCCTGCTAGGTGGATAACCACATCTACTCTCCAAAAAGTCATTGGCATTAACGAGTACAGTCAAGTCAGAATATTTTGGGTTGGAAAGGGCCTCTAACGGTCAACTAGTCCAAACACCAAGTACATGTTTAATAAAATTTTGTAACTTCTGAAAAAGTAATTCATTTATAAGGGTTCTTAGCAGCAATATTTGCAGAATAAGGTTTAAAATTAATTTATTGTAATGAAATTGCACATTGTGTCAAAGTGTATTTTTAAATCAGTCATTTTGACCCTCAAAACAAATGCTGAGATTCACAGAGACAGAGTTGAGGTGCAGGAGAGTCTGGTTTTTATGAAGCTTTTAAATTGCTTTATATCTAGACTGTCACTAGTACAAGATCTGAAAAATTTCTTCATTGATACCCAATCTGTATTAAAAAAAAAATTTAAAAAATAAGTCAAAAAATGTATACAAATTGTGAACATTTCCAGTTTCATGTGCCAAACACAGGCTAAAAGGTAGCTCTTTTGTAACTTAAGCCATTTTTAGAGACTTCCTTTGCTTTTCATCCTAGATTCCTTGCCAAACCAAAACCAAACCTCTCACCACATTTTGATTTTTCATTCCTCTTCTATGATGCTCTCCTTACTACTTTCCAGGTAACTTACTACTTTCCTGTCTCCTTGCCCTGCTATTCTCCCATGGTTCATTACCCCAAATCAGCCTCCCTCACTCATGTCTTCATGTCCCTTTCACTCCAGATCCCATGACTGGATAATCTTAGTATTTCTACCACCCAATTCCAAACCCCGAGTTTCGCTATCCTTCTTGCAGCTTCTGGTGACCATTTTCTACCTCCAGGTGCTTTTCAGAGTCTACTTCCCTGCAGCCCAGTTCTGTGCTTGTCCAGCTTTGCCTGAATCCTCCACATTGGTCGTCCAGGTTATGGACTGATGAGACACTGAGTGCACAGAGATGAAGTAATGAATGCAGAGTTTTAACATCTACCAAACAATCCAGTACCTCATAAAGCACTTTATCCTAGGCCAACCACAAGAGTATGGATTAATGCTCACAAACTGATGGACAGTGCCTTTTCAACCCACTTCCTACAACAATGAAGTGAGGCGTGGTAACAATTGTGCATGATACAAAGCAAGACACCAGCATTTTCTGCCTCAGCGGCAGTACATGGTGACATATCACAGACAATAAGGCAAAAAGCAAGGAGTGAAAATGAAATTGCCATGGATAAGGACAGGTAAATTTAAACATGGCTTTTATACCAACCTTACAATTTTCTAAGTGGGAAATGGAGCAGATTTCCAAACAAAAATTATTATCTGCATGGTCATACTAGTGAAGAACAGATATAAAAACACACACATTATCCCACATTAAGTGTGAGACAGTCAGCAATTCCATGGAGATCTGTATGGCCAAGTCTCATTAACTTTGATTTTGAGAACCCCAATTCAGGATTTCAAACATGCAAAATGCAATTCATTTGGTTTCCACACTAGATCACAGGAAAGCTCAGGTTGTACGGAACCTCAGGATGCCGTATTAATCTAAACTTCTGCTCAAACATCATCTTTGCAGAAGCCTAGAATAGGACTGAGGTAGCTGGATTTGAATGTTTGTTCTATTACATATTTCCTTTTTGACCTCAGGTCACTAGTTTAAACAGACACTGAGTTGTCTGCAGTCACAGAAAAAGATGTTGCACTATTACCACATTAATATTTGAGAAATGCTTAGGTAGTGTGGTTTGAAATATAGGCAGATATCTAAATACTAGAACTGGGCTAACATAACAAAACCTTAGATCTTAGCCTAACACTCCAGAGCATTCAACCCGGGTGGTTGGTTCCATTCAAAGAAAGCAAAGGTCTGTGTTTCTGATGTTAAATTTGGTTCTGGAGTTGCTACATTTTAGAAATTCTGACTTTAGTTTTAAGTCTGCTTCTTGGTTTCAAAGCAAAGAGCTTGTAAAAGTTCTTATCCACATTGTGCTTCAACTGGACCAAAACCAACGGTAAACAAATCTGGGTCATGTGAAATAAAGATTGTATCACGTAACATTTTTATTAGGTTTAAGAATGTCCAATTATATATTAAATACTATTTCTTTTTGTTTCCTTTCCTGTTGTTTACTACATCTCGAAATGGCATTTTAGTCAGACGCTTATTTACTGTATGTTAAACTACTTCCTGCAAACCTGGCACCTAGACCTGGGGAAATGGATAAATTACCCTGGAGTTCGTTTTCTCTTCTCAGCTCTCCAGGGGATGCCGCTGGCAGGTTGAGCCGAAGCACAGAGAGATGTTTGTCTCATTTCTTTCTACTATTTTGGATGCCAGTATTAATACACTGCTAGAAAATGAACAGCTAGCAGAGAAGGCTGGTTATTTTTTCACATTCTAGCTTCAAGCAAAGCACATTTCCTAAACTGGTTCACAAAAAGGTAAGCAAAACACTTCTCCTAATTAACTTCAATGACATTTACCTGCTCACCCTTTTAATACCTACATCAATAAGCCAGGCAAAATGTGTTAGAAGTTCAACCTAAATCTAGGTGTGAATTCTGATTAGGACACCTTGGGAGCCACAGTCAACTTGCCATTAAACGTTTGTCATTTGCCCTCAACTAAAAGTGCTTTTAAATCGTCACACATCTATCTCCCCCCTGGGAGCAGAAACCATCCAAGAACACAATCGACAAAGTTTACCACTCAGCATCTACAGGAACAAGAGTGAGTCCAGAGACACAGAGAGGGGAGGAAACACATATAACCCAAAACAAATAAAACCCCACAAGCATATGACAAGTAGCTACAGAAATAAGCTACATGCTAGGTGGTTAGTAAGTCTTTCCACTACATAAATCTGTGCATCTGTGCATATATATACACACACATTAAGTGGACACTGCACTGCGTATATGTTATGTGAATACCATAAGCATAAAGCAACAGAGACATTTTTTCTTAAATCTTTCCTCCTTTTCATTTTCTTTTAAACCAAAGCAAAAATAAGATATTTAAGGCTGGTAAATTTCCTGGTCTTTGAGGACAAAAGACGTTGGAGTAAAGAAACATTTTTAAATCAAAATGTATGTAGTATCAATAAATCTCTCATACTACAACAGTTGTGTATTTTCTATGCATCAAGGCAGAGAGCAAGTCTGACTAAAAGGCTAGTGGGGAGTATTTGCAAATAACTGAGTTGTTGTCTGTATTACCTCAATGAGATCATGGTATTTCTGTGATAGGTACTGTACAAATGTGTAGCAAGAGAACCTGCAGGTCATGCTGAGCTTACCAATTTATACTGTCCATGAAACAAAAGGTTACAGTGAAATTATTAATACTATCTCCTTCAAAGTGAGGGTCTACGGCATTTATCCCTGCTACAAGATGGAAGGTTGATCTAGGGAAGATCGTGAGCATATTGTTTAAAAGAAATAGGTATTATCACATTGCTTAAAGAGAATTTACATCAGCACGAAATGACATATTCCACCGGCAGCAAAATATGTTTAGATCAGCATTTATTACACAAAGTTTATGATCTTATATATTAAGGTGTCTGTAAGGATTAAAGGATACATCAGTCCAGCATATTGAAAATGATGCATTCAGCTAAGCCCTGTGTTTGATAAGTAACATTAATGGCAATTGATGCTTCCTGAAGTGTCTTTACTACAAATGTACAAGCAATAGTTTTTTCTAACCTTTTGAAATATTACTTTGAAGAGTCAGCCCTATCTTGTACAGTCAGTGAGAACACCATCAGCAATTTTTCTAGAAAAAGTAACAGGCTCTTGGAGTCTCCATGGTATGTTAACAGAACTGTTGAAGACTTCTGTGGTTTCTCTAAAATGCATCACATCCTACACGAGTCCCCAAGGTTAGAACTAACAGTGTAAAACATACACAGAGTTAATGACTTTTTATCCTGACTCAGAACTCAATCATACTCATGCTGCTGGGAAACACACCTTATTTCACTGGACAGGACCAATTCATTCTCTCACTCCAAGAACAGAAAGCATTGGTACAATGTGCCTTTTAATCCTAAAGTAAAAAGGCACCGTGGCTCAGAGAGAAATGCTAACCCCTGCCTTTCCCCCAACCCACAATTCATCTTTACCCACTGATAACAATAATTGGAGCACACCTGAACCAAATCCACAGCTATTTAAAACCAGCACAGCTCACGAACTGTTCATAGTTGACAAACCACTGGACAGAAAACCCCATTTCCTCTTTCAATTTCAAGGCAGCTCACTGACTAGTGTGAGAAGACTAATGGAAATATATTCTGATACATTTCTAATTCTTGGCAAGTAGTTTAAATATTCTCTGTACTGTAAACAGGGATTACTTGAAATTATTCACAACAGAAAGGAGTCCAGATCTGTTGCTTTCACAGCCTAACACAACCCAGTGGAGTGACGTGGTTAGGAAAGTAGCACCAGGCAGTCATCCCAGCTCTGGAAACATTACTCAGAGTTCTGGAGGACATGGAGTCATGGGAACATTTGGAACAACGAGGTAAGCCATTGGAGCAAAGAAGCTGGGCAGATGGCACTGCAAGCTAGTAAACTGATGGCAGATGGAAGTGAGAGCTTGGATAAGGCAAAAAAAATTGGTTGCAAACTAATGAGCTCTGTTAAGATGCTAGAGAAACGACTCTCCCTTTCTGATAGCTCTGCTTTGAGTGAGGGTTAGATCAACCCCTCCTCCCACAGAAATTTAACCAGGAACATTTTTCAGAGCCATACAGACAAGCTAGTTTTGTTTCCCTCAAAGAGGGATACCCACAGCAGCCATCCGGAGAACTGCTAAATACAAAAGAAGTGTGAGATTCACAATTTAAAAATCCCAGGAGCTCACGAAATTTTTGAAGTCTGGAGCCTTCTACATACAATCTCTAAGCCCTCAAAACCAGGTTCCAGGACAATATAAAGACTTTTATCTTTTCATGGCAAAAGAGCTTCCAACAAAGGGGAAGTTTCAAGTCAGGAAGGATCTTTAACGGAAAAAAAGCTACACACCATGTAAACTTTGGTGAGGATTTGGTCTTCGTCCACACTAGAACTGAGGTTGGCTTGATGCTCACATATGCTTCACCTTCCTTCTGCGGTTGCCCTACAGCTCCATTTTTCTGTTGTTATGGGATAAGCAGTATCTATCAGGAGTTATGACTGCAGAATAGTCACTATCAGAAAAAAATGTATAGCACCTCTTAAGATACCTATATGTATCAGCCACCCTAAACTCCAATATTAGAAAAAAACTTTTCCTTTAGTTTTATATATATATACACACAGACACAAACATACATATTTTCCTTTCCTTTGTCAGAGCCTCAGGGATCTTTTTTTAAAGCAGCATTGCCAACACTTCCAAGTTTTTTTACGTTCTGATACAATGGCCCCAGAAGCATTAATAATGCTTCCAGAAGAACACGATACAAAATGATCTACTTCAGTAAATGAGACAGTCTCAGACAGTGTAGGCTGTGTGAACTTCTAGAAGATAGCAGCTCCCTCAAGCTTCTAACATTACTTCTAGAAGCTTATTGGGTTTTTCTCCCAAGATACAATTACCAAGGGTGAGCCCTTCTTACCACTGTCATGAACTGCAATGGTCTCATGATCCTATTAGCTCGTATAGCTGCAATTTCTGACAACTGAGATTTTCTTTTATTTGCATATAAGTAAGAAAAGGGGGTGAAGTGGTAAATAAATTAACTTTGTTGAAAGCCTTTGGGAAAAGGGAAGTAAAGCTGCAGACTTGTGTGGGAAGCTAATAAAGAGGGAGCACAGCAATAGCACTGCAATGACACAAAGGATTAACAGGCTCTCAGCAAGAACTTGCATTTCCCAAGGTATTATGAAGTTCTTGGATCCTAAACACACATAAAAAACCATCCACATAACGTAAGAAAACTGCTATGTACCATATACAAACCCATGCATTTGCAGGGCTCCTAGTGCTTAAGGCGGATACAGAAATTACTTAAGAGTAAGTACTTCCCATAAAGGAGGCTACAGAGAGCACTGTGTTCATATAACATATATACATACTAACTGTATGCTCTTAAGATTAAAAAAAAGACCAGAAATAAAGTCCATTCATTTAAAGTGTTTGACAGCACATTCCTGAGATGTTTATTATATTGGGTTAAGTGCATGACTGAAAGCTTGCATATTCCAACTGAAAATCCACATTCTCACCAGCTTTCTGTGCAATCTTGATCAAGTCTCTCGACTTTTCCTGGGACTACTTTCTCCAGATCTAGTCATGGGGTTACACAAACTACATTCCCATGGGGATGAGCTATGTTACTTGGTCCTTTTTGCTAAGTTTTAGGTTATTGTGACTTTTCATTAGAGGGCAAATCTCCATCTTGGCTACCAGAGAAGAAAAGAAAAGAAAGGGAGTGGGCGGGGGGAAAGGAAAACCAAAACACAATCCCCCTCCCAAAAAAAACCACATTAAAAATTCTACAGAGGCTGTTACTGAGCAATAACAATGAATTCTTACAGACCCATTCCTGTCCAACAAACAGCAATTTCAGATATTCTCAGATGCTCCCATTATTTGCAGCTATCTTCCATCTAGCCACTCTTGCAGCATCTAAATCCCCCCTTTCAGCTGTGTCAGATACAGAGATAAACCGTACAGAACCACAAAATAACAGGAAGTGACTAAAAAATGCTACAATTGCAATCCTGTGACATATTTGATCTGTAAATTTGTGTTCTAACACAGAAACACCTTCAAAATGAAAGGCTAATTCCAGCACTGTGACTAGAAATCATTAATTTAATGCAAGTCCCATGATATTTTTCTTAAAATCTCAGCACCCTCAGGCATATTTGGGCCTCTTCTGTCCAGCTCTTGTGGTTACAGAGAAAAGTGCACCTCAACAACCTGAATTTCAGAAAGCATATCAAAATGCCCTGACTGTATTTATTTATTCTGATTGTTCTTAAAACTAATCTTACGATTTTAGACGAATGGAAGGAGCTGAGCTATTTATTCTAAACATCTGGAGAAGTCATGACTGCTCCTCGTATCCCAATTTACACACAAGCATAGTTTTTCCTCAGCAGTTTTATCGTACCATTATAAAAAAGTTCTCATTCATGCTAAATGGAAACCCCCATCACAAACTTTGATGGACCACCTTTCTTATCCAGCTTCTGTGGCTTTATGGCCTTTGTTGCCTCAGCTCCAAACGTGCTGTCAAGTATGTGTTCAGACATGATCACACTGATGCATCCAAGTATGTGAAGAAAAATGGAAAACAGTATTTTCTGACTATTGATCAAGAATAACTGCATGTTTCCGAAATGTCATTTTTGTCTTCTTTCTTGTCTGTGAACAGCTTGGACAGATAAATCAACAGCATCATAAGGTTACCGATGCAGACAACAGCAAACTAACCCACAAAGATCTTAACAGTAGCACAGAGAAGTTCTTGGACATCAAGATGATATAGTCAAAGCTTTTGGATCACATACTTTGTGCAATGTGCTTCCACTCCCCTCAGAGGTGAATAAGCACCTTAGTGATTCTCAGTCTATATAACAGGTGCCTCAGCATCACAACAAATGTGTAACTGAAGGGGGTGAGTACTGCTTCAAGTTCTTCTAGTGCCTGGGGCTGACAGTATCCCAGAACTCATGCCCTCATTGTTTACAAGAAGCACAGATTTTGCTATCATCAGAGAGCTGATCAGAGTGTCATTATTAAAAAAAAAAAAAAAAAAAAAAATCTGAACTTTAAATTAATTTGGATAGTGTCATTGGCAAAATGTCTCATCTCCCACACACCATAAACCACAGAGAGGCAAAGAGAGAGAAAGGAAATACACACTGGCAAGACAGATGGGAAGATGAAAGCATTGTGGACTAACACTGATATTAAAATGTGTCATCTATCCCTGCCCTCAATCAATTATTATCAGCTGGCCAGGATAGATACCATGAAGTAAAATGGATAACTTACTTCATCACCCCCCTTCACACAATAGAAATACCTACTCTGAATACACAGTTCATCATTAAATGAGCTAAACATGATTAAATGTATAATGAACACAAATTACCATGCTCAGATGGTACCTCAAACACTGCATGTTTAGGTACCAGTGGTTTCAAGAAGAATACACTCTCATTACCAGTGCAATATACACAACGTCAGCTAGATAGGAATAAACACCAGAAGAAACAAACTTTGAGAAATCAAACTGCCAGCCCAAGTCTTAGAATGACCCCAATTCATTCTTATATCTGAACATTAGCTTTTACCTTTGATAGATAAAGTCAGGGCATTATATAGTACAATAAACCTTATCTCTACAGAGAACAGTCCCTCTTTTTTTTAAGTTTGACCCTTATGTCTACCCTAACATATCACAGCAGTGTAGTCACGACAGCACTACGCAAGGCAGCTCACGAGCTTAGGAGCCATTGCAAAGTTTTCCCATCTTACCTGGCTCTGTACAGTTCTTTTGTTCGTGTGTCCCATTAGGTGATGCCATCAACCTTCTATTCCTCCATATTTCTGACAAAACATGATTGTCTGCAATAGTTGATTCTCGGCCTATATTAAACAGAAAGAGGTTATGCCCACTGTCACTAATATTTAATTCCATCATCTTAAATGCCCCCACTACCAAGGCGCATGGACAGACCATCAGTATGTGAATGCACCAAAATCAAGGTGTGACTGGGGCTCATGCTAGGTGCTCCTAGCTACAGAGGGTGAAACTAGCTCTGAAGTTGCAGTATCAGAGCTATTAGCATGTTCTGGCTATCAGAACATGTGGCCCTGACCCACAACGGGAAAAACATTCTGCAGCAAGCAAATGCTGAATCCTGCACCTGTGAAACTCAACACTTAGCAGTTCTTATAGATGAAACCAGCCCAGCTATGCTGACATGAGCAACAATCACACTTCCATTTAGTCATCTGCACTTGCACATATTACATGACTGATTTCTCAAAAAACAAAAATGCACATGGACATGTTCCAGTTACACTTCAGTTTACTCTGAATCCAGAGGCTGATCTTATTAGTGTTTGATATACTTGATAATATTAATCCCTGAGTAACGTGTCAAAAAAAGTGGAAAATAACTGCACTGTGAACACCCACAAGTCTTAAGAAAAACAAACTTCTTCAGAAGTCAGTGAAGCTTTTGCATAAACTCGTATTCCAGAAGCATCCTCAATACAACTCGGTGAATAGAGTACAGACGCAGCACTTGTGATAATGCAGGGTATGGAATTATAATAATCAAAGGAAAAATAGAATCTTAATTAAATCACTTCTGACTCAACCTTATCCATTTCACATGGATGTATTACAATAAGAAAAATTCTTTCACAGCTGATCTTAAGAGTGTACATTCAGTTACCATGTAATGCTTGTGCTTTGTTACAGTGACTCGTGCAAAAAAATCTAGCTTGCAAGTTAGTTTGGCTAGAGTACTCGCAAAAATATTCTGACACAATTGTAAGACAGAGAGAACAGATGGTCAGTGTTTATGGATACAATACACTGCAAATTAGCCAGCTGAAAAAAACTACCTGATGCAGCATATCATCAAAAGTTAGGTTATGAGGGATTTATTTGATAACCCAGAAAATTAAAAACTTTCATTAGTCATGACATTTTTCATGTAAACCTAAAAAAATTCTGGAAAAC
This sequence comes from Actenoides hombroni, assembly GCA_024336885.1. Lineage (NCBI taxonomy): Eukaryota > Metazoa > Chordata > Aves > Coraciiformes > Alcedinidae > Actenoides > Actenoides hombroni. Next base: position 20,674,020 of record WUAM01000287.1, read on the forward strand.
TGTTATCTGAAAAAAAAAAAACAAGTAACAAAACCAATCTCAAAGTATGTAAACATAATCATACTCCAATTACTTGATTTCAAAAACCAGTAAGTTTATGAAAATAAATAGCCAGTGCAAGGGAAAAAAAAAATAGGCATGACAAACAGTTCTAAATAAAGCAAGGAACAACTCTGAAACTACAACTGAAAAAAAGTTGAAAGTTCTAAGATGAGCAATATGCTAATATAGTCTAAGACACTGAATTCTAATATGGATGGCTTGTTGCCATCCTAGATATATCTCCAACAACCCAGGCAATAATTTGAGCACAAGAGCATTAGAAAGTATGACAAGTTCTGCAAGATTTTTCTTCCCTAAAGCAGGTATTTTAACTTCAGCTTTAATTTAAGAAGACCCATGCTAATTTTGCTGAAATCTGATTTTCTTACATTAGAAGTGGACATAGGATCTGGGCTTCGTTTGATTCTGTTCTTAAGTCCTGAAGGGCTGTTTGCAGTCCTACCTAGAGACCCCTGTGCTGTCCCAGCAACCTTAGACCTCCTATGTGAGGGTTGAAAAAGCATACTGCACGGAGAGGGCCTGAAGCTGCATGCATACAGCCCAAACTGTGCTAGCAGGTGGGGGAGGAAAAAAATAAAAAATCACGAATGGGAATAATGTAGTTAATTAAAAATGCATCAGTTTACCAACATGGCACTTGAACAAAGGATGCAACAGACTGCCTTTATGAAACACGAGATTAGCACTGTTCCTTGTCTAAAAGGTAGAATTTTCTGTCAAATGCACACTGTAATTTAGGGGTGGTTGGAGGGAAAAGATGGAGCACAGAAGCAGAGGTAGCTGATGGTGGTTTACAACCTAAGGATAAAAATCAAAGGTGGCCCGAAGTTGCCGAGGGGACGACAAGCGGCTGGAGAGGATTCAACTCCGATACAGCATCTGGGGGAAACTAGCTCAGGAACGTTCCTAGCACCCAGCTGCCCCGCGATTCCCCCTCGATTCCCGACCTGAAGCCCTCCGAGAGGCACAGCAGAGCCCCCGGCTACCTGGCGCCAGAGACGCCGGTGCCTCCTCTCCCCAGGGCTGCGGCCGCGCACCTGCCCGGCGCGGGGACTTCTCCTGAGGAACCCGCGCTGCTGCTCTGCCTCGCCCGCCCGCCCACTGGGGTATTTCCACCGACAAACTTCAAAGGGAACGGCCGCGGACGCTCGACCCGGCCAACCCCGGGCTGCCCCCAGGGCGCAACCTTCGGGCCGCTCCAGCCCCCCAGCCGGGGTCCGCCGGTCCCGCCGCCACGGCCACTCACCCAGTCTGGAGAACAGGCTGGACATGCACCAGACGAAGAAGAGGATGGCGCAGATAAAGCCCAGCTGCTGCAGCAGCATCTCCCGCCTCTTGCGAACTTTCCTCAGCATAAGCAGCATGGTCTTCGGTCGGGCGAGCGGCGTCTCGTCCAGCTCCATCGGAGCAATCTGGCGCGCCGAGGGGGCGGCCAGCAGGTCTGTCAGAAAGCGGGGATCACTCCCAGCGGCTTCCCGCAGACGGCTCCATATCGGGCGGGTTGTAGCGCGTAGAGAAGCCGATGCCCAGCGCCTCAGGCCGGTAGTGGCGAAGCAGAAAGGCAGGTGGAGGCGCGGGGAAGACTGCGGCGGCAGAGCGGAGAGGGGGAAGGGCGAGGCGTAGCTCTCAGGGGCCGGGCTGAGCCCCGCGCCCCACACGCACCATGGCCGGCGGCGGAGGAAGAGGCGCGGTAGCGCCCCGCGCTCCTCTGGCAGCAGCCGCCCCACAGCGTGCCGCGGGCTGCGAGTCAGAGCCCAGGGCCGGCGGCATCCATGCGCCTCCCTGCCCGCGCCGGCCAACTTTCAAGTTTACCCCTTTCCTCCCTCCCGCCGCCGTCAGCCGTGGGCGGCAGGCGGGCGTAACAGCCGCCGTCGCCGGAGTAGCTGCCCCTGGACTCGCCAGCGCGACGCCGAGCGACCGACCACTCAGCCGCGGCGGGCTGCTGCTCCCCCGAGCGCCCGGCCCGACCCTTCTCCCCGCCCCTCTCCTGCAACTTTCTGGGTGCTCCTCCGGCACCCATGGAAACGCGCGGGTACCCTCCCCCACCTCGCGGGGAGGGCGGGATGAATCCTTTCCCTCCGACGGAATTACCCGCTGTCGGTGTCACGTTCGGCGGGGCCGTCCGAGCGAGGAGCGGAGCGGGCAGCGGCGGCTCTGCGGTGCGGGAGCCGTTGGGGAGGCGGGAGGACGGGGCTCGGCTCGCGCTGCTGCGGGGCGCGGGCGGCCGTTGGAGCAGGGCGAGGGCCGGCGGCAGCGGGGCTGAGGGGGCTGTGGGGACACGGCCCGGGGACTGATGGCGCCTGGGTTCTCCCACCCGTCTCTAGGAGATGCGTTTCCAGATGGGCTTCCATGGGGGGCAAATGGCACTTCCCCTGGTCCTCGCTGTACGTCGTTTGCGCTGTAATGAACGTGTGGTGTTTAGGATGATCCATTTTGTGAAACAGCAGTTAGTTACTGACTGTCTCAAAGCAGATACTTTACTTTTAAACTAAATTTGGTATTCATGTTAACTAGGCGGTTACTGTTAGCCAACGAGAACAGTTCTGGGAACTTCGTACGACAGCATCGGCATTGGGTCTGCGCGTGTCAGAGAGCACATGTAGACAAAACAGGATTCACTCATCTATCGTCCTTTCAGTACAGCATTTGGTGGCCAGTGGAGGACTTCTCCGGTGATTCCCTCTGGATCTCTGTCCTTGTACTTCAAAACATAGAACAATTCCTATCTGGCACCAGTTCTAATGGTGTCCTGATTATAATACAAATATCCTAGCCTACAAAAGCAATCTACACAAATAAAATATCACTAATCCTGTGTGTTTTCCAATCTTGATGAAAATATGGGCGTTTTTCTTATGAACTCTATCTGCTATGATGAGATGTGGCAGCACAGTGCTCGGGATGCTCTGGTTCACACCACATGTGAAATTGCTCTGGATTCACGCTGAAGACTGCCCAGATGTCTCAAAGTGCAAAAGGGATTACTTAAGCTGGAGAACCAAAGAGAAGCAGTTGTGTTAACCTTGTTGCTTGCTTGCACGCACATAGCTACAGAAATTTGTGTGCCTTAACTGTTCAAGCTCCAGGAGCACCTAGACTCTGATGGACCTTTGACGTTCTTGTTTGCATTAAAGGAAGAAAACATCTTCCTGTTAGAACGGCAGTGAAACACACCCCAGTGTCCTCTGTTTCATTCCCTTTATAGCTGCTGAGAGAGGAAAAGTAACTCTGAGAGCTCTTGTCTACCACAAAAAAAAAAAAAAAAAAAAGATAGTAGGGAAGATTACAAGCCATCTTATGTCCCTTTATTTCTCCACATGGCCACATAAGAATTCTCACAGTTGAACCCAGAATGATGAAAGCTATAGGTGACTGACAGAATTGGTAGCCTAATTAGACACAGAGGCATGGAAAGATGAAGCTCTTTACATCAGGATGATTATTTATAGCGGACTGTGTTTTAAACTGAAGACCTTTCAGCTCCAGTGAACTTGTTGGTTGGCCATGTCAATAGAGATGCCACCGCAGTTAGATGCCACTGTATAACCTGTCAGCTGTCATAATGCCCAAGAGCTAGTTCTTCTTCTAGCTTTTTATCACCTCTTTTCTGGGACTAAAGCCTCCCCTTCCACTCAAAGTGGCAATGTGAAGATCAGTCTGCCGCCCATTGTTCTCTGTTTAGTAGGAGTTGCAGTGCTGATGAATCTGTAGTTTTCTGGATGAAGATTTTATCTAGCAATAGAACGATGGTGACACTGGAAGGGATTGCAGAGATTTGTTGGGTTTTTTTCGGTATGCACTTGCTATAAGTTTATAATCTTCTTCACTGGTAAGGTAGACCAGAGCCGTGGCTTCAGAGAGGCTGTCCTGATGGTTGGGTCTCTCCCCACAGCTGATGAAATTGCTTGTTATTTTATGTTTACCAGGTTCATTCTCTTACATGCTCTTTACACTGAAGATACTTTCAAAGCCATGCCACTCCTGACCTAAAGAGTTACTGATACTAAAACATGCAATGACAAGTTTGTCTGCAATTGAAGCCAATTTGAGTCTGAGATGAGGCTGGCATTCGCAGGTATTCCATATTTGTGTCTACAGGTTGTTTACACAAAGACCATGGAATTGAAGCATTGTTAGAGGTCCTGAGTTTCACATGTGAGGGATTTTCATTAATTCTGTCAGGTCCTATGAACATCACATGGATCAAACCAAAGCACATGGTTAGTTACAGGAATGCAAGTATAATATTGCCTTTTTTGACATAGGATTTTTTCCTTTTTATGGCTGTTAAAAAGTTGTCTGTTTTAGAGGTAACAGTTAGTGACTATAGAAACCCCGGGGCCATCCCTGTGAAGAACTGAAAGCAACAAACAAACAAAAAAAAAAAGGCAAAAAAAGTGAAGAGATCTTTTGTGAATCCCTTGCACAAAAAGAAATCTGCTACCTATGAAAGCGGTTCTCAGTGTGATTGTGTGTGTCTCTCCCTCTCTGTGTACACAAATGAGGCAGATCAAAGTTCAGACGGTACTAATCTCCTAATCATACAAGCTTCTGATTAGCATTTTTAATCAGTCTGGTGATCACAGGGCAGACTCAAAATTGTTCTTGAATACTAAACTTTCAGAACAAAATTCCAAATTACTTTTATTTTGGTCTTTCCGGTGAAAATGTGTCAGGCAACTATTTGTGTAGGATGCCTCAAAGGGAAGTGGTGGGCTGCAGGATTCAGTTCCAGGTACCATTCCCCCAGCGGGAGGCAGGACCTGCACTTGGAGTGTCTGAGTACATTAAAGCCTTTCACACAGAGGTCATTACTGGAATGGTGTCCCAACACTTTCATCTGGTTTGAGACATCCATGCTGTGTATGAGAGAGTGGTGGTACACTGTGGGAGCCCAAAAAAAAGCAAATGCTTTCTACGTAACATGACATTAGAGAAATTTACATTCATTTTTTAAATCTTTCATTATTGCTGTCTCTTACTGCAACCAGAACTGTCTATAAATTCAGTGGGGTCTTCCCATTAATAGTACTTAAAAAAAAAAAAGGGAAAGAAATAATGAGACACAGATATTTTCCTGAGTGATTCCTTCACAGTGAGTGCTTTGGCAATACTCCAGGTGTTCTCTGTTCCCACTATAATTGGACTAGATCTAGGAATTTACATGAAAAAAATAAATTTTGGAAATTAGAGGTATTTGGGAAATATCATCAAAACAAAGTGTAGAGGAAGAAAATACTAATTAACAGTTTTTGTTTAAACTAAGCAAGACTCGAGAAACAATCTTTCTTATTACTATGCTTATCAATGTAATCATTTAACTTTTGTGTATGTCCCAGACTAAAATGTCTCACTAGACACACTGTCCAATGCTAGCTTCATCTAGCACTGCCAAATTTGCTCGGTTTTCATCTGAAGCACAATAGTATCTTGAACTGAGTAATAGCCAAAAGGCTTTGGAATTAGGGAAGCATCTCACAGGAGATCCATGAAAGCAGCTCATCAGAGAAGAAAATATTGATGCTGCTGAGAGTCAAAGGAAAAATAAAATATTTGGATTAATTCTCTATGGTGTCCTCAAAAAGGAGCAGGAAAAGCAGCAGCAGCAGCAGCACAGCAGAGTAATTGTAAACTGAGACCTCATTAGTTGGCTGTGAAGGTTGTTCCAGCACAGAAGAGCTGATAGTACATCAACTGAGAAGCCCAGAGGATTAGGAGGTGGTCATTTGCGACAGGTACCTAACCAGCCCTTGGAGCCTGTTCAAGTCCAGCTTTTCCAACTGATACAACAAGAATCCCACTATCAGTCTCCCTGTCCACAAGGTCAAGAGATATTATCAAAGAAAAGCCAACAATGTTCCCTCAGAAAAGACCAGAAAATCTCCCATAAGCCATAGAAACTCAACTAAGAGAAAAGGAATTGGTGAGGGAGGAGACTGGGATCCTGCCTTTGCTATTTAGTCAAGGTGCTTCATATGAGGGAGCCATGGACAGAACCTTATCTTGGTGCATCCATAATCACTTGCCTGTCAACAAGGGGCAATCCCATGCTTATTTAAGATCTGGTCCCTGGGAGAAAAGCACACACTAATATTATTTGACAATATAAGGTTGCAGAAAGCAAATATTAGCACATCAATATTTAAATGTTGAACTGTAACTCAGGCCACTATATGTCCTCAGGTATATACCCGGGTATATACTCCTTAAGCATGGGTGAAAGATGCTTTGCTGAACCATACTTGAAATTTAGAAAGCAGATCCATGGTTGGCATCAGCACTGAGGGTTCCATCAGAGTCTCTCTGATGGGTAAACTCTGAGCTGGGACCACTGGATTTACAGAGAAACTCCAACTGTAGGACCCAATGATGAACTCAACCTTCTGTTAAGATTCTCAACATCTTTTTACTCATTCCTAGATTTTTATCTCCTATCCAGTTTCCAGTCTGAGTGGACAGTTGCCAGCTGTGTTATGTTGTACTTTAGATGCTTCAAAGACAGAAGTTTTCCTTAATAGAGTTTTGTAGTTTAACTCAGACCTTTGTTTTGCTTCTAAGTCTGTAAAGTCTCAACCCTGAACCAGAATTTCAATGATCTGAAGAAGCCAGTCACACACTGTAATACGGAATCCCATCTTCCTTTAACTTACCCAGTTCTTCCCTTGTATTTTGTATCTTGCAGTCTTCCTAATGCTGATTTCTCTTAAATAATCTTAATGCTACTTTCTATTTCTGATGAGCATCTGTGGTTACACCCCACTTTCAACACTTAGCTGGCAGCCACAAACTCACCCAGACCCTACTTGGGAGTTTAACAATAATCTCTGAACAATCACAGGATTCTCCCACAGTATGCAGGAATGCTGCAAGCTGGAGTTTCTCCTATCCTATGGGCCATAAACAACCTCACATAAGCCCACGAAGGAGATCAGGCTGCTACATATAATCTTCTTGCTATACAATAAGAATAAAAGGTACCAACCAGATCTAGGCTCTTAATGTGATCTACTTTAAGCTACAAGAAAATAAGATCAGTTTACTCCTAATGTCTCACATGTGCTGTTAACACATTTTAATTTTGGTGCATTGGCTCTAGTAATTTCTCTAAGTGCACCAAAACGTCTTCTCGTGGGACAGAATGAGAGACATAATGCATATCAGTAGGACTCAGTGCATTCTTCTTTTGCCCACAAGCTTTCAACCAATACCGACCTAAAAAGGGGATTTTGTTAGAAAACCCTCAATATTTGTTTCCTTAAATCAGTATTGTCTAAGGCCTCCAAATTCATCACAACATCTATGTTTAACTCCCACTAGATTTCTCAGGGATGTAGGCATCTGCTGAAATGCTTGCCAGATTTGAAGAACTCATGCACATGCATAAAGCCGTACTGAAATGGGGGTTACATTACAGGGACTTTGCCACACAGCATATTCTCCCCTACACACATACCATTTCTGTCTTTCTCAGTTTTGCAAGTTTGCTATCTCCACTGAATCTCAGCCCCAATTGATTTTGCTGGTTTTACATTTTGCCAGTGATTTTCTGTTCCTCTCTGCCATCGCGGTCTCTTTCTCTTCTGCCCACTTCTCTGCTTCCCCTATTCTTTCCACGTGTTTGCTCCACGTGACTTTGTTCCCCACTTCTTGATCTTCTAGACTCAGTGTAAATGTTTCACTTGTGCACTCTCTGCAAACAGACTTTCCTCCTCCTTTTCAAATCTCTCTTTAAATCTACACATGCGTTTGAGCTTAGTATTGACTCTAAGCCTTATTCCCAGAGGCTTGGGGAAATTTGCCTGTGCTTACCCATAACTGTGAGAAATGAGGCTTGCTGACATCACACTAAACAAGGGATTCTGGCTGGTCAAAGCTCTGTGGTTTAGCTGCAGCACTCTTTTCCATCACTATACAACACTTTTATTTGCCCTCCATAATCTCATTCTTCTCCTAGGTAAAGAAACTAAATTCAGTTTTGTAAAATGCTCTTCATTTGTTTTCTTTCTAGAAAGTTTTTGCATGTCTGTGAAATAAGTGAAATTCAAAACAGCTACTGAGGAGACATCTTCACACACGTCAACCGCACTTCCGTTCAGCTTTCATATATACTGGGATCTGCTTCCAAAATCCTTTGCTAGTCCCCCAGAATGAGAAGCATCATTAACTAACCAAAAATTGATTCATTACGGTGAGAAAAAATTTCAGCATCTATGTGTTGTTAGCCCAAACCACAGGCTGCTGTGATCTTATGAATACACAAGAGGAAGCTGTGGAGAATTCCCACACACAGTAAGCCTCAGATGATGTCAGTGCTTGAAAGCCTGGAGGCTGAAGAGGGTCACTGATAGCCCTGTTGGGGTATCTGAGGGATTCAAGAGGACAGCTCCTTTCCCTCATTAAATTAGCCCATCAAAATCATTAAGAAAAGAAGAACAAGCATTCATCCTTAGTGACTGTGCAAAAAACAAACTGCAAACTGCACATGCTATATAAGCAAGTGCAGGAATGTATATCCTGGCAACTGATACCCTTGAAATAACAATATTGAAAAGGTGAGAACCGTCTTATTCAGAGACTTGTAGAACATATGCTTCAAGAAACCTAGAGAGGTCATCCTGGTCATTCCCTTTTTCTAAGGCAATATCAACTTTCCCTAATGTTGACTGGGCTTGCTCTGAAACTTAATATCCATCTTCTTACTGGAATTGCTATTTGACTGTCTATCAAATCTTTTAAAATGAAATGGTGAATAACATTAAGAAAATTTACACCTCCTGCTTTGGCTGGCATCTTTTTTTAACACAGCTAGTGAGCAGAACTTGCGGAGTTCTGGGAACTTTCCCCCTCATCCGACCACAGATTTTCAAAAAAGGAAATTTATTCTATTGAAAACCTATCACGTTAAAGCTAAGCTGTCAATCAGAGAAAGGGAAGAATATTCTTACCCCTTATTTCTGTAAAGCTAGTAGAAACCATGTTCCTTTAAGACAGTAGGAAGAAAACAACCTTGCCCAGGGAAGATAAATTCAGTGTTTTGATAGTCTAGAGGGAATGGCAATCAGAGAGATCAAGTGAGCGGGAACAGTGCTTACCAGAGTGTTTTGTATGAGGAATTCAGGTCATTTATTTCATTGATGTTTCATGCTGTCTCCTGTGGAAGGGATAAGAAAGGAGGGTTAATTTGCTCCCGATTACGATTAGACAAGAGAGGGGAGAACAGGAAAGGCTGGTTCAGAGTCCGGGTTCAGAACCACAAGGGGAAAGGTGTTTGTCTAAGGAGGCATTTAAGGGAGCTTTGGCACACAGGAACAGGGAGATGGTTCTAAGCAAGTGGGCTAGGCACAGCCATCTGTGGGAGCAGACAGAGAGAACTTTAATCAACGTGAATCCAAAGGATGAGTGAAACAAGCTAAAATGGAGATATGAGCACCGCTACATCCACTTTGAAGACCAAGTCTTGTACTGCAAATTTGAAAAGGGTTGGTGTAGCAGAAGGGAGAGACATCACTGTAGCTGTAGTACTCTAAGAAGAACATCCTCATAAAAGCTCCCTTCATGTTTACAAAATCTGCCACATCTGCAGCACAGCCTCCTCCATACCCAGATAACTGATGCTCGTTACCCTTAACGAAAAGTTATGGTCAAAGCAAATGTTGGCATATTTTCAGGCATTGGCAAGAATACTTTTGCAGTATTTCCATGTTAACTTCCTAACAGACTGCGTAGTAAAATACTAAGACAATTAGTAATTGTTGATGATTTTAACAAGAAATGTTTATAACTGACAAATAATAAATACAGCACTCCTGCAAATTAACTTCTTTGCTATTCTTAACTCCCTGCAGAGGTTAGCAGCAGGCTGTTTCATCTGGCCTTGGTCATAAGTATGCTCAGCTGCCTCTCAGCACCAGGATAGCCCAAGTTCAGCACAGCTCCTCTGAGCTGGCTGCTCTTTTCAGCTTGTAGTAGGAGAACAGCAAAGGTACTGGTCCAATTTAATAGCAGTTACTGTGGGTGTCACCTACCTGTCACGTCTGACTCACCCCACCATCTCTTTGTTGTTGTCATTTAAATATTTAAACACTCAAATATTCCAGACACTTTACATTTCACTTCCTTAGAACAGAGCAAAGTTTCAGAGGTGTTACCATGGAAACAATGGAGCGAGGAGGCAGCTAAACATGAAAGTCATCCAACAGTAAATCCAGAGACATGCTTTGGGGTAACTTGAAATTAAAAAATGTATAATTAATTGGACTACTGCTGGGCATGTGTTTGTACTTACTGCTTTTACAAGTGACAAGAGGCCATGTTTTTGCCTGTGACAAGAAAATAAAATTCCCCTTTGCAGAATTTTCAGTACCTAAAGTCCTTTTTGACACCTGTGATAATACAGTTCATTGAAGATGACCACCAGAATTTGTTATCAGCAAGGTCAGCCAACTGAAATGATATTCTTAAGGGTCAGAAACACCAGCTTCCTCAAACAAAAAAAATCCCTCCTGATAGCAGTGGGCTGTGAGTGTTGGAGAGTTGTGATCCAAGATATTTGCAGAGTTTAATCAGTCTACAGGAAAAAGAAGATTAGCATTAGTGGAAGTAAAACTGCAGCTAGATATGGCTAGCCCCTTCCAATTATGCAAATGAATACACAGAGCCATTCTGCTCAGAAGTGGGTATTAAATTATCCCCGTGGATAAATACAAAAGCATACCTTTGTCAATCTGTCACCATATATCTTGAAATATCATAATTACTTCTATCACGCATGGGAAGGAACAACTCTTGGCTATGTACTCACATCATAAAATGATTTCCTACAACTTTACACAGCCTTAGCTTTGCTGGGCTATGTGTTGTCTGTAGTGAAGGCGATAAAGGAAAATTTCAACTATGTGTTAGGCAATAAAAGATGAAAAGACAAACCTTGTAATGAAGATCACTTCACGCATTGGCACATTGACCACAGAAACACTTAATGCATTTAAATATGCCACACAAAATCTTCCATTCAGAACATATTCAGAAACAGAACATTAGAAACCTGAGCTTTAATTGCTCTTTCTAACCCTTTAGATCATGCTTGAAACTATTGTACTTTCACCTGTGGGCAAAGGAAAGGTCCTGGGAGATGCCCAAAACCTCTCCTTAGAGCTGGAAATTGTCTTGGTGTTTAAAAGAAGAATAGTTCCTACCATCAATGGCCACTAGAAAAATTCTGTCATCGTAAACTGGCAGAGTTGGATACATCTCTAGCAAACTGACAGCTCTGGTTTGACTTGTATGTTGAGAACCTGGCTGTTGGTGCCCAGGGTGGCCAACAGTACCCACTACACAGCTGCCCTCCTCCAGAAGGGTGTCCAGCACTTGCTCAAAGGGTCACCCTTGGCACCAACTGAGTTTTTACTGACTTTGACTTTCTCAAGAGTCTTTCTTCTTGGAAAAATGTTTTTCATCTTCACATGGATTCACCAGCAGATAGAATCATTACTGATGGAGTTTCTTCTGCAGAGACTTGACAGTCTACTCTGTGCAGGGAAATAACTGCTACTGCACATTAGGAGCACCCTGAGGAAAGAGAGGGCAGGCCAGATCCTGAACGAGCCTGAAACATTGAATTAACCATATACTACTGAGAGTGCCTTCCTCCTGGAGGGTTGAGCAGAGGGTCAGATGGTAAATGAGATATCCACATAGCCCACAACTTCAGTAAACTATGAGGGAACATGAGGAGACTGGTCTGCTAAGGCTTGAGACACTGGTGGGACATTGCTACCAGGAAACCCTGAGGATGAGATCCTGCCCATACCCAGCTGGCTTGGGAGCACATGAAAGCAAACAGCCAGGCCATTTGACAATGGGCTGACAGAGCATCAGGGCATCAGACAGGTTGCAATGGTCATCATAAAATATATTCACTTCCCAGCTTTTGATAGATGATAGTTTATACAGTTCTCACAAAAATCATATGAAGTCTCTTTGAACTAGCATAACAGTACAGCTAAATAGTTGTCTATCTGGAGAAAACTGATCTGCTGTCCATTTCACAGTTATTTAAAAGAAAGCATGGAGTTGCATTTAGCCTTGTGACTGATGGAATTTCACAGAATTAGTTATGCTGTTGGCATTGACCGTGCAAAAGAAGAGATGTGCTGTGTTTTATACAATTTGTTTTTCTCGCTCTTGGAAATCTATCATACTTCCCTGCCCAAATTATCAAGATGGTTGATAAGCTGGAAATAAATCAGATCACTGAGGTGAATGTTACATAGCAAGCTATGGTGCAACTGAGCTGTTATTTGCTCTCTTAGCCTTCCAAGCTCAAACAAAACAATTAAAAAAAAAAAAAAAAAAGCAAGCAAGATGGAAATTTTCTTGAAGATTTAGCCAGCCTTTAAATTTGATTTTTGCTTTTTAAATTAATCCTAATTAGTGAATTTTTAATTATATGGAAAGCGAAAGCACAAAATCTCCAGAGACACAGCTGTGACTTTGCCATGAAAACCGAGGGAAAGGGCACAGCTTTGTTTTCAGGTTTGTCCCCCCAGAACAGATCAGAAGCTTCCAGAGCAAGGCTGCCTCCTGTTTTCCTTCTGCTCCATGCCTGGCACAGCCTAGCCCACCATGTGCCACAGCTGCGTTAGCTGCCATGGCAGACGCCCTGTCGTGCCCACTTGCTTGAGGTGGGAATGCAGCAAGCCTCTGGGCTTTGCACTGCTGCGCAGTCTGTGGTGGTTAGGAAGCTAACAAGCACATCCACCACTACTCTTTCTTGAATGTTTACAAGCACCCTTTCTGAAAGAAGACCTGTTTCATCTCTTGTCTGAAAAATCTCTTTACCCTTTTCTCAGCATTTCTGTCTGAGTTGCTGCTCACTGACTTGAATGGACCCTGGACAAAGTCCAAAGAGAAGGAAAATCATTCAGCTCATTGTCAAGCCTCTGAGCAAGCCAGTCATTCAGAAAAAAAACCCCACTTAAAGTCACTCACAGAACAATAATCATGCCCAGGGTCTGATACACTTTGCCTATGTTTCAACAGGCAGACGATCAATTAATGTGAGTACAGTTACATGAAACCCAGACTGGGTTTTGCTGTCACTGACACAGTGCCCCTGGCTCAGAGCTTTGTGGAGGGGATTACTCTGAATTACTTGTGACCAACAGGCAATGAGCATTGACAGTGATTTTCAAGTGCTAAATTACAACAGGTAATATCTTAGCTGCTAGTTTTATTACTTACAGGCTGTTAAAAAAGCCTGTAAGTAACAAGAGAATCATTACTACAGAATCCAAAACATTGATAATCTTTTCTTTGCCTTGATAAAATATCTGACTAGTATGAATGCTCATGACTTCTCTGGCAAACTCAAAAGTATTAAGGCATCATCACACTTTTAAAAATCTTGTGCTATTTAGCAAGTAAAACCTTTTACAGTCTCAGACTTTACTGAGAAGTAGGCTTAGCGGGGAGGAAGATAAAATTTTTTAGCTCTAGCTCAACTGTACTTTTGATCATCTCAGTCATATCTGTTTTGTTACCTGTGGAATTTTATAGAAGTGAAATCAAATGTCTGTCTAAATTTAGGTGATGCACGATGTTGATTCTGAAGGCTCATGCAGCTTCTTTCACTCTTCAATTATTTACAACATGCACCCACTACCATGCCTCAATAGACCACTCTATGACTCCATTAAGTAAAATTAAAGTAATTTGCACATTGTAAATATATATGTGTGTATGTATGTAGAGGCTTAGTAAGAATCAGTATTAATGATCATCCAACCACGCAAAGGACTGAAGAATGGAATTTATTAAAGATAGGGAGAAGCTTTGCAAGTGGAAGCAAATACTAAATCCAGCTAGTCCAGCATGTATCTTGAGCACCAATTAGTAATGGAAGTTGCAAAAGAAGGTTGAAGAAATTGAGTGTCAACAAGACGACTTGTTTTTAATGACATGTAATTGCAGATTAGTTTAAATCCTGAAACTCGGGGGAGTTTGATCCCTCAGTACTTTGGAGGGGTTTGTGGGTTATTTGGGGTTTTTTTTTTCAGTTTACACTAGCTAATGAGTCAGGGCACCTGTTATAAACATCCACCCTCTCCATGGATCTTGCTAGTTTCTTAGTCTATACAAACAGTTATCAGGGTGTATCTTTTAATCTGACTTCATACATTTTTTCCTTTGTGCTGAGGACTCATAAAGGGCTGTACTATGTGCTTAAGAAATGAGAACTGACGTGATTTGCATTAAAAATCCATGTGGGCAAATGTGTTTTCTTTTTGACAGCATGGCTAGAGTTTTCTCCAGATAGATAATTAAGTTTGGGGAGTTTAAGATTAATATGATGATGCATTGTAGGGCTAAAGAGCTGGTGAAGACATATGTTTATGTCATACCCTGTATTTTTAAAACCTGTATGTAGGAAGAAATGTGCCCTTTCACAGGGGAGTATGCAAAAGAAAAGCACGGGACAAAAGGAAATGCAAAACTGAGAACTAAAGAAGTGGTAATTCCACTATATGCCATTCCTCAAGACTCTGGAAACCCACCTGAATGAACTTTGCAGCCTTGTGATTCAGTGAGAGCCAGGGAGCAGAGTCTGGCAAGCACCCTCCTCCCTGCCCCACAGCAACCCAGAACTTGTCCCATGCTGTCAAAACAGCATTCATGTTTTTTCTGAATTTGCACATGTCTTAGAGTGGAGTTTTCTATGCATGTAATGAGGCTGAATAAAGGACAGTCCAAGTCGGGGGAGAATATGGAGAAGAAGAGCGAGCCAAAAACAAAGTCAGATAAAACACCCAAGGTTTGTCCATTGCTTGTTTCTAGGAAGCTCCAACCACCTTCTCCAGGATGGGGTCTCCTCAGAAGTTTGGAAAGGCTGATTTCCTGTGTGATCTGCTGGACATTTTCCTCCCCATTACATGTCTTCTCAGAAGGGAGCTGAAGTGTTACAGACTGCTGGAGGTGGTGGAATATGCACTTCTATTGATCACACCATCCCTGAGCCTCACACCGTACTGTAGTAACAGGGATTGATGTATCAGAGACTGGGTTAGTATTTTTGTTCCAGTGGGTAGTGAAATGTATTTTCAACTGAAGCATTGATAGTAGCAAGCAAGTAGTTTTTCTATTTTGCTTTGTCATGATTATTCGCACCATTTTCAACACAACTGAAAAAGAGAAATGGAGAAATCGTCACTGAGCATATGCCTTTGTGGTTTGGAGAGGATGGGTGGGGGTTGGATTGCAGAGAATCTATTTCAGGTCTTTGTGGCCCTGCCCTGAGAACAAAAGGGAAAATCATGGTTTGTTCAAGGGTGTGTTTTTCAATGCCAGTAATGGAGAGAAAGTTGGAAAATTAGAAAGAAAATAGTAATAATACATATCTATTCTTGGAAGTCTCTTCTCTCAGCTTAATATGCTTACAATTACACATTTTAATTCTGTAATTTTCCATTTCAGTACACAAACTACATTCAAGTGCATTTGTGTCTAGATTCCTGATCTTACCCAACCTTGCCACTGTCTGCTCTGCTGATGCCGCTGGATTTTGAGAATTTAGCATCATGTTTTGACCAGTTATGAGTCAAATGCCCATATTCACAAACATTTCAGAAGTTCATTTTGGACCCAAACCTACTCCTAAATTCAGATTCTTCAAATTTTGTAGCTTATTTATCTACTGGAAAAGCTATTGAGAATATTTTACAAAATGATACATTGCTATTAAAAAACTGTCTCTGTTCTAGTTGTGTATTGTCTTTTTTTTTCCTTCCATACTCTCTGTGTGCAGCCATTCATCCACATCTGAGTTTTTTTAGACTTACTTACAAAGCTGTGAAATTCTGTCCTGCTGATTGCATCAGAACCCCAAGCCACATGTGGCCAGTTCTTTCTGCAGCAAAGACTTACCTGTTTGGCTAGCCTTCCACCTCCAAAGTCTTTCTCAGTGTCACTCTTCGTGCCCTCTGGCGAGCTGTTTCTTCATTTTTCTCATCCTCACCATATGATTTTACTCCTTCTTGATGCTCACACAGAGGATGTCTATATTCATAATCAGTCCCCAGGCAAACACTCGTTTTTGACTAGTCATGCACTTCTGTGTTGATGCAATGTGTCCCATAGTTCCTGCTATAGTATTCCACAAGGAGACTCTATCACTTCCTACATTTCTCACAGATTAAGAGTTTATGGAATATCCTTTACTGTAATAATACTGGGGGGTACTGATTTTGATATCACATAGATACTAATGAGGATTAATTACATAGAGGCTGATGGAAGCAACCCCAGATGAGCCCAGTGAGTGCCCTTCAGTTTCAGGAAGAACCACATAAATCTCTCTCACTCTTTGCCATGAGTTTGTTCATCAGAGATTAGAGATACTAGCAGTCACAGGAAAAGGAATTATTCAGTAATGCACATAAGAGGGAGACCTCTGTGTTTATGAAAATAAAGATATAAAGAAACCATTTGCCTTTTCTAACATCTTCTTTCCCTTTGCTGGTGTACCCCAGCTGTGCTAAGAAAAAGAAAAACAAAGAGCAGCCTCAAGGCAGATGCATTAGTCTCTGCACCACTATCAGTTTCTCTGCTTCTCCAAAAGTGATTTCACAGTAGGAATTCCAGTAGGAATTAAGATACTTTCATACAAAAGACACATAGAGAACAAGAGTTATGTGCTGCAGAGTAGAGATGGGACTCAGAATCACTAACAAGACTGATATTTTTCCTTGGTCCATAGTGTCACATACAGACAACTGTATTGCCATAAAAAGCTCTCATTAGCCAGTAAAACACTGAAACTTTGACCGGTTCCCAGACCTATATTACAAAATTTTTGAAGAACATAAAAACTGAAGATTTATTTGTCAGTTCAGAAACCATGCCAGCTCTCAGCATTCAAATGCTGTTTGTTTTGTTCAATGCACCAAGTGTTGTGATCATGACCCTGACAAGGTTATGACTAAAATGGGGCACAGTGCCTGAACCAGCCCCGAGAGAAATTAGTGGGATTTATTTATTTTAATTTTTTTGCTTAATAGGAATCAGATCTTGAACTTACACCATAGCAAGCCATAGAAAAGAAATGACAATGCAGAAAAGAATAAGAGAAATAAGTATACTCTACCCAATCATCATTATCCAACCATTCCTTATAGTCATTCCAGGAGGAATAGCTGCTTTGGTTGAATTTGGAAACTGCTTTTCACAGACAAGCTGAGAGAGATGAAAGACTCAGCAAACCTCGGTTGACTTTAACAACTGTGATGGATCAAGGCTTCTGAAATCACCATCTGATTAGATAAACTTGTACACAGGACAATGTTAAAAAATCAAAGACAATATGTCTTACCAAGACTTCTCAGTGCTCTGTTTGAGCTGGTTTGAGTCTTGTATAACAGGACTATTTAAGAGAAGTGGGAATGAAGGAAAACTTTTCTGTAGAACCCTGACAACACGTTTCCGGGTAATAACACAGTATTAAAATTTGATTTTTTTATTCAGAGAAACACCAGCAAAACCAATAGAGTGTGTATGGAGAGAAACTGCAGAGTTCATTCTCTTCATATATCTGAGAAATTCCCTAAACAAAGAGGTTTTCCCATATCTGCAGGAAAAAAAATAAAATGCTTGTTTATACAGTAGATTTCCCTATGCACTTCTGCCATGCTTGCTTCAGATTTTATCTAAGAAAGCAAAAGTTTAACAAAGGTAACATTTCAGAAATAAAGGAATAGAAATCACACTGAGATAAGCTTAACTGCAAATAAAGAGACCAAAACAACTGCTTCAGAGCTTACACAGTTGAGATAGAAAGTCGTATAATCCTGGCAAAGTTAAGTGGAGAAAGGTGCTTAAACCAAGCAGTGATATCACTGCAGCCACTACTGAGAATGACTTACAAAGTGAGTTGAATTTTTTAACGAAAAAAACCACAAAAAAACCCCAACAGTAACAAAGAACAAACTAGAACACTTAGAACATGAGTCTGTGTGTTAGAAGGAGCCTCAAAGGAAATATAACAATTACCCTGAAAACTGGACCTTGTTTATAGGATATGCCACTAATTAAGTCAGCAGCTACAATGCACGAGAGGAAAACAACTTTCCAAGTTGCATATATATATATAAACAGTAAGGGAGAAGAAAATCTCTTTTGAGTGCACATCACTTTGTTCCTTCCAGACAGAATTCTTTAAAGAACAGAAGAAGAAAGATGCATTTTAAAAACCCTAGACACTCATCAGCATGCTCAGCAGTGCAGAAAACTCTTGACAATGTTCTTAACTACCAGGTCACACCTAGCAAGTTAACCTTTTGTATTCACATGCTGACTACCAGGCAGGAGGTGATATGTGTTTGTCTCTGTAGGTCCACGGAAATATGGGTTGCATGATTACAAAGTGAGAGCAGTGTAGCATCTGCCTATCTAATACTATCCATGCAGCCAGCACATCACTATTTTAAGCCTCAAACTCCTCAGTACCAAGGAGGCAGAAGAGAATTGTTGCCATTACCTTGTAGCTATTTTTGTGACGTGTGCACATTTTGCCGGGGAGTGAAAATCCAAGACTATGAGCAAAAAATATGCAGAGAGTTATCCCAGTACCAGTGCTTTGGACTTTCACTACACCAGATCATACTTCGTTATCCCAGAACGAGCTAAATTGTTACCTAAAATGACATGTTTGCAAAATGCAAAATACAAAATACAGAAGAAGAATTCTTCTCTATCTCTGTGAAGACTGAATTAAAGAAGGGACATCAGTTAGAAGAACAGCCCAGTGGATAAATGTCACATGCATAAGAAGCTGGGTAAAAACCCAGATCAACTGGCACCAAAGCATATGCTGGGTTGCTAAGAGTATCCAGTGCCCAAAGCTAAAGAAACATCTCCACACACTGTACTCACGAATGAGTTACTAGAATGGAAATAGCAAAACTAAGCATGAAGATCATGCCTATGAAAGAAGCTATATATGAAAGGAGTTAATAAATTCATATAGCACTCTTTCCATGAATGTGTATTGTGAGGCATATTCTGTATCCATATATATGTGTATCCACTTCAAAAAAAACGGATGAGTTAACTAAACCCTGACTTCCCTTAGCAACAGAGAATATTTTCCCCTTAGTTTAGAACAGTAACTTTTTCATGCTTTATTACCATGTAGCTTTCCAAAGAAGTTACCTGTGGCAAGATTTCATGTCTCCAAGATCTGCAGGAGATTCCTGGCACTTGGTTGTGCCTCATCCACTCCTTGAATGCTCCCTTCAATAGCTGTTGTTTGGCCTACGCCTTTTCTAAGAGCTGGTGCTCAGATGTTTCAAATATTTCACTGTCTTCCATCATCATGTTTTTGCCTTGTGTTTGTAGTGACTATACATATGCATGTCCCCATGAAATGCAAGTCTATCCTTTTTCCCCGAAACAGTTAGGTCCTTACATGGCCCCACAGTTCTCAGACTGATTGGCAAGTGTGTCTCTTCCACCTTTGCAAGCTGGAGTAGTGCTGGTATTGTAGTCCAGCTACAATATCAGCCATTGTGCTGCGTTATTTTTACCAAAACTATTCAAAATGTTCTCCTGGCTGGGAAAAGCTTATTAACCATTTCCTTTGCTTTTTGCAGTGCTCTTTAAAAATCTTAGCAATTTTATCTGCCTGTTCAGCTTTGCCCATTCTGGAGTCAACGTTGTTGGTTTGGAAAAGCAGGATGGTTTTGCTGCTTGACCTCTTGCAATTAAAACCACCTTAATATTTTGCCAGATATCATAGAATCATAGAACCATAGAATGCCTTGGATTGGAAAGGTCATCTAGTTCAACCCCCCTACAGTAAGCAGCAACATTCTCAACTAGATCAGGTTGCTCAGAGCCTCATCAAGCCTGACTTTGAATGTCTCCAGGGATGGGGCTCCACCACCTCCCCAGGCAACCTGTTCCAGTGTTCCACTACCCTCATAGCAAAGAACTTCTTCCTAATACCCAATCTAAATCTAATCTTCTCTAGTTTTAAACCACTGCCCCTCATCCTATCACTGCAAGTCCTTGTAACCAGTTCCTCTCCAGCTTTCTTGTAGACCCCCTTCAGGTACTGGAAGGCCACTATAAGGTCTCCCTGGATCATTCTCTTCTCCAGGCTGAATAACCCCTGCACCACAGGAGAGGTGTTCCAGCCTCTGATGATTTTCGTGGCCCTCCTCTGGACCCACTCCATTAGGTCTGTGTCCTTCCTGTGTTGACTGCTCCAGAACTGGGCACATTACTCCAGGTGAGGTCTCACCAGAGCAGAGTGGCAGAATCACCGCTCTTGATCTGCTGGCCATGCTTCTTTTGATGTAGCCCAGGATGCAACTGGCCTTTTGGGCTACAAGTGCACATTGTTGGCTCATGTACAGCTTCTCATCTACCAGAACCTTCAAGTCCTTTTTCACAGGGCTGCTTTCTACCACCTCATCCCCCAGCCTGTATTGATAATGATGATTGTTCCAACCCAGGTGCAGGACCCTGCACTTGGTCTTGTTGAACCTCATGAGGTTTGCCTGAGCCCACTTCTCCAGCTTGTCCAGGTCCCTCTGGATGACATCCCATCCCTCTGGTATATTGACCACACCACTCAGCTTGGTGTCATCTTCAAACTTGCTGATGGAACACTCAATCTCACTGTCTATATCATTGATGAAAATATTAAACAGTACTGGTCCCAGTACAAACCCCTGGGGGACACCACTTGTCGCCAATCTCCATCTGGATTTTGAGCTATTAACCACTACCCTCTGGATGTGACCATACCATCAATTCCTTATCCACTGAACAGTCCACCCATTAAATCCATATCTCTCCAACTTAACAAGGAAGATGTTGCGGGGGACCATGTCAAAGGCCTTGCAGAAGTCCAGATAGATGACATCCATAGCTCTTCTCTTGTCCACTGATGTAGTCACTCCACTGTAGAAAGCCACTAGGTCGGTCAGGCAGGAGTTGTCCTTACTGAAGCCATGCTGGCTGGCTCTGATCACCTCCCTGTCCTCAATGTGCCTTAGCAGAGCATCTAGGAGAATCTGCTTCATGATCTTCCCTGGCACAGAGGTGAGTCTGACAGGACAGTAGTTCCCAGGGTCCTCCTTTCTACCCTTTTTAAAAATAGGTGTAATGTGTTCCTTCTTCCAGTCACTAGGGACTTCACCTGGCTGCCAGGACTTTTCAAATATAATGGAGAGTGGCTTGGCAACTACATCAGACAATTCCCTCGGCACTCTGGGATGCATCTCCTCTGGTCCCAAAAACTTATGTATGTTCAGGTTCCACAGGTGGTCTCAAACCTGATCTTCACTTACAGTGGGAGGGACCCTGTCCCACTGGTCCCCACCTTGTGGTCTTTTAACGTGGGAGGTGTGAAGAGAGAGGTTGCCAGACAGGGGAAAAAAAAGTTGTTGAGAACCTCAGCCTTCTCCTCATCCACTGTTATAATCTTGCCATTCTTGCTCATCGGGGGGGGGGGTACATTTTCTTTAACCTTCCTTTTCTCTGTGACATACCTGTAGAAGCCCTTCTTGTTATTCTTCGCATCCCTTGCCAAGTTCAGCTCCAGCCATGCCCTGGCCTTCCTGACCTCATCCTTACAGAATCAGGCAGCATCTCTGTACTCTTCCCAAGATACTTGTCCCTGCATCTAATGCCTGTGTAGCTTCTTGCCTTTTAATTTGATGAGCAGGTCTCAACTCAGCTGTGGTGGTCTCTTGCCTTCCTTACTTGATTTCTTACACCTGGGGATTGAGAGCTCTTGAGCTCTACAGAAAGTGTCCTTAAAGTTCTGCCAGCTCTGTTCTGCTCCCTTGTCCCTGAGGACCATTTCCTAGGGTGTCCTATTGACTAACTCCTTGAGGAGCTGGAATTTTGCTTTTCTGAAATGCAGGGTCCTGATTATGCTCCTTGTCTGACTCATGTTCCTTAGTACTGAAAATTCCACCAGTGCATGAATATATCCATGACCTAGCTCATTAGACCTCTGATAGCTTGGCTTGTCTTGCTTCAGTAAAGAACTGAAAGAACCAAGGTATCAATGAACATGGAAAGTTGATAGCTCATTTTCCAAGTATCAATGTTTGATTGATTTGGAGGTAATCTTGAAAGAATGACATGGGTATGAAATGTCAGTTGGGTTTGTACAGACACTGTGTTCATCTCACTGGCTCATTGATGTTTCACAAGAAGTAGTGCCTGTACTGTTTGCATGGTTTATTTTCTGTTGCTGTCTTTTCATACTAAAAAGCTGCTCTAGGTAAGACAACAGTTATCTGTCTGTCGCCCTGTCATTCCCTTTCTTGTAATGTAGAGCGGTTCCAATAGCATTCGATCCTTTGGGATTCCTCATGGCAACCGTGAGGTGCTTTGAATTGCTCCCTGTCCTTTGTGCTATTCAGTATTAAGAAAGACAGACATTCCAGGCCATGCAACAGGCTAGTCCTTTCTCCAATTACTCTGCCCACCCATCTGGCACTTCCTGAAAGTAGAATTTCCTGAACTCTGAGGTATAATCTTCCAACAGCTTCTCCTATATGGAATAGTGCCTATTGAAAACTACAGGTCAGTGCCCTGTTCAGCTCTATATTTCCTGCGTGACCTTTGACAAGTCACTCATCCTGTCTGTACCAAGATGACTAAATATGTCATTGTGATATTTATGCCAAAAGGACTGCTCCATAGTGATACAGATGCACAGGGACCATTATGAAGTCAAGATAGTTTGCAGCAGAGGATTTATCAGTATCTTGCCCCTCAAGTTGAATCAGATCCATTACAAGACAGAAAAAAATCTTCCCATTGTTTCTCTTCTTCCTTCTCAAGGCTACACAGAGATCAAGCCATTTCTGCTCTCTACAATGTTAAAGCTGCTTTCAAAACACCCTTTTAAGAAAACTCCATCCAGGCTTAGATGCAGTCCCTGTGTAGATGTATATAGGAATACTGCATACAGATGGGATTGTGTGGGCACATTGTCTACCCTTACCTGGTTGAAGATACTAATGGAAGCATTGCAGCCCTTCCCCTCCCCTTCAGTAATAACAATTTTTTAATTACATGAAAATAATCTCTCTGTGAACAAGGTATGGGCTTCTGTCTTAGCAAGATCAGTGAAGAATGACCAAGTGACACTGTAAAGGTTTGATCCAGAATGCAGGTCTACATGTGAACTGCCAACCCAAAACAGAACGAGGAGGATGCTCATAGGATCACCTATAGCCTCAAGTACCAGGAAGGTGTTGTGAGATGAACCTATCGTAGGCTTAGTTTTATGTGAAAGAGCTTGATTGGTATGCATTTTCAGGGGTTAACTCTGAGCAACACAGAGTCACCCTGAGTAAAACTATGCATCAGTTTGTCTCTGCAAGTCATTACCAGCAGGAATAAACAAAGTACAAGAATTTCCCAAGCAATGAAATGAACAAGGAGCTCCCTTTCCCCTGGCAATTCTACATGCCTTTAAACTAACTTAAATCTAATGGTAAAACTCAGAGTTTAGGGATTTTGTGGGATTTGTAGCAATCTCAGAAGAATCACAGCCTGATGGGATGAGAAACAGTGCATTCCCAGATAATCATGACCCATGTGGAACATTATTTCATCAAGCAGCCAAGTAAAACTCAGCAGAAATTATGATTTTTTTTTTAACTGGAAGGAAAAAAAAATTCTGTTTTATAAAAGATTTTCTTAAATGTGCAAGTGAGTCCAAAAAGGAACTGAAAATGTTATGGCAGCTTTTGGTGAAATCCAGCTTGTAAGCCACATTTCTTCTAAATTCAGTAGCAAACCCCTTGGAAGGTAATGTTGACACTGTTAACCTGACCTGCATTTCTCTATCCTGTTACTCTTAGTCTGCATGAATTCAAGCAGGATTTGTGTTCTAAGGAACATTCTCATCCAGTATGATTTACGAGATAGGAGATAAAGTACCTCCATGTCCCTGTCCAAGGATTTGCTGGCCCTCATCCATTAGAGAGATAAAGCTACCATCCAAGTTGAAGAGCAGGTTAATAACCCTATACAGAAGTACCTTGCACAGGTGAAGGACACATGACACTTTGCTTGACGTTAACGTTGCTTAAAATACTGGTGTTACATCCAGGTGTTTGGCTTGGGGATCATATGAGTCATGACACAAGTTACATCGGACTGAGAAGACTCAAGGAGTTTTCAGACAGAAGAACAAGTCTCAGGTGGCAGGTAAACAGGACTCTGCCAGAACTGGAGAATGATGAGACATTGAACTGTACAGATGACCTCCAGGAAGCTGAATGGGTGCATCAGGGAGATACTGCACAGGGACCATAAGGTCCATTAGAACAAAAGCCACAAAATAAAGAGCATGTCACCTTTTCTGAGAGATTTATATTCATGTGGTTCTCTGTAATGGTAATTTGCTACTGACAATAGCTTTTTCCTATGTTCCAGACAGTTGTTTCACTGAGACCATCAGCAGTAAAGAATCTTTGTCCTTCATTAACTTCTCATGCAAGCATTAATTAACCCACAGACTCTAGTAATAATATGCTTGTGAAACTGACGCCTGAATGTACCAATAACCTCTGCAGTGCCATCCATCAGCAAGTCCAAGAAAGTAACTGGGGAAGGAATACACTCTTAGAGAGTTTCTACCAAGATCCTTTTTCCTCCTACTCAAGACAGTTGGAAGAGGGATTGAGAAAGCCTGTTTTCATTTTCCATGCTCATCTTTTCTTTCAGCAGCTTTTAGTCACTATGAAGCTTAGTTATTAGTGTCTCTGAAGTCAGACTCTGGGTATTTAGTGTAGATTGCTACGCAGCTCTTTTGAAACAGCATCAAGCACAAAAGGTGCACTGTGCGCTCCTGCCTGATTCTATTGCTGCTGAGGTAATACTGTGCTGAAGCCTCTGATGCTGCCTCTTATGAAATACTGACCATCAAAGCTGCATGCCCCTAGGAGCTAGAACAAGACAGCTGGTGAAATATACCCAGTAAGCAGAGTACAGGGACCAAGGAAGCAGCACTAGTCAGTATGATAAGCACTGATTCTAGCAGATGAGCAGTCCCAGCTCTTCAGGTTGATTACTGATGGCCCTGGTCCTTGGAAGGTGCTCTCTATACCTGGATCACTGCATTAACGAGGTGGTCACTGAGGCTGCTGGAGCCCTGTACAGATGCTGTGGTCTTCCCACAGGAAGCACATTTCAAGATCAGGTCCTCTGAAAGGACCCAAATATTCCCAGTCTTGCCATGACCTTTAAATGGCACATTGTCTTGTACCTGAAGGACTTATTTCCTTGGAGTGGAGTGGGAAGAGTGCTCAGGGTGGTTTTTTTCTGTGACCACACGTTTGGGTAGGTGTCTTAGCCCACAGGGCCGGTTTTCCATCAGTTCCCCAGGTCTTAAGCCATCCCTCCTGTAGTCAGAAAACCTGCCAATATTCAGATTCTAGAAAGAGGAGTCATGCAGAGTGTTCACCAAACTAATCCTCCCCACCTGCAGGTATCATTTATATGACAGTGGCTGTTAGATGCCAATAAGCTTGGAAGAGCACCACCTCACGCTCTGAACTGTGGTTTTACAGGTGATCCTTTACGCCAGCTCTCCTATTTCTAAAACTCTCATCAGATCACAAGTTAAAAATACCTGAAGTACCACAGCCTGTCTAATCATCTATATAAGAAGCAAGTTCTCTGTTAGCACCACGCAACAATGAAATCAGCAGAGTCCTTATTTTTGTGCGCTTCCTGGTTCTCTGTGATAGACACTAATGAACTGTAACCTGGGAAACCACTGGAAATCTGTTGGGTTAATGCAAGTTTGGCTAGATTAAGGTGTCTTTCAGAAAGGAAACTGAAGAGATCTTCATGCCCCACAACCTCGTTGTCTTCAGATTGTTCCTTTAGAGTAGCAAAGTTTTTTGAAATTTATAGAGATTGCTCCCCCCCCCCCCCCCGCCCCGCCCCCCCCCCCCCCCCACCCAACCCA
>WUAM01000287.1:20700187-20730875 GCA_024336885.1 Actenoides hombroni
CCCCCCCCCCCCCCCCCCCCCCCCGCCATAATGAAACAACAACAGGTTTCTGGAAGTAGAAGAATCTCTAGTTACCAAAATAAGTTATGAAAAGTGGGAAGAATGTATTTGCCAGATTGTGGTAAGTAATATTTTGCACTTTCGCGCTTTGAGAACAGGATCCTGCAGAGCATTCTAAGCACTGCACATACATCAGTTAAACCTCATACCATCCAATTAACACTGCCCTTAGCTTATGCAGGTAGCTGAATGACAGAGAGGGTAGAGGAGGGTAGGACATTCACTCAGGCTTACACCATGAACTGGACTTGGACTAAAACCAAAAGTCACCAACGTCTCCTTCTGGTCCTCTGACCATAAAAATGCTGCCCTCCTCCTGTAGCGCTTCAGCAGCACTTCACAAACACTTCTGCTCACTAAGCCCTCTCCCACCTCGGTCCTACCTAACACAGCAGCTTTCTGTGGGCAAACTTGCCAGGAGGCAGCACTGGTTTGGGCAAGCTGTCTCTGATCACTCTCCTCTTTCACTAGCTCACTCCGGATGGAGAAGAAAATAAAGGGATAACAGGTGCTGACAGTGGCAGAAAGGTACAAGGGCTTTGCTGTGACAACTCCCACAAAACATGTGCTTTCTACTGTGACTGGCTAAGCTCATGCCCTTAGGACAACACCTTCTTTCTTCATGAAAAAAAGCCTCACCAGATGCCTGTTCTTGCTAAAACATGCCCAGCAGAACTTGATGTGCCAGGAAACAGAATGACGGAGGAAAAAATATGGCAGCACTGTACTCACTGTGATCTCTAACAATCTGGTTCAAAGCACAGCTCAAGGACTAATCCTGAACCAGCCTCCTCCACTGTATCCCACCAGCTCCTGCTGACCACAATTTTCTTTGTAGCTTTCCTTCAGTGACTTCTGATTCTCTCCTCATTCCCTAGTTGCTCCTCCTTTGCATCCTCTGTGGCAGCAGTCAGCTGAGCACCCTTCCCAGAGCTGCATCCTTGTTCATCTACTCTCCGTCAATACATGTTCCCTGATAATCTCACCAGTTACTAGCCAACTTGCTGTCTGTGTTTAGGTATCTGACAGATCTATTGCTCTACTCCATCTGGGCCTGTCTTTCACTTGCATGAAAATCTATCTGTCTCTCTAGTACCTCCTTATAAATATGTGATCTCTAACACAAAGTCAATAGGGCTACAATCTGTCCCACTGTGCCTCCTTCCTCTTCTCTAGCTCAGCTGGGATAACACTGCCATCCTCTCATCCTTGCCACTCTGTGTCTCATCTTCTGTCCCCATGTCCAGGCAACATCTGACAGGTCACTTTTACCAGTATCCCTGCTATCTAGTTGTCTCATTCAAAATCCTTCCAGAACATATTTTTCCTGTGCTGCTGTCTGGATCCTTCACTTTCTCCTCCTCTTGCATTGCATGAATGTCTTTGCTCTCATCTTTTCACTCTCATCTCTTCAAGCCTCCACCCCATCCTAGCTCTTGTCCTGTAGTCATTCTCAGAGGGATCAAAACATGCTTCTACTCAGACTATGTGTCAGGACCCATTTATCTGGAGCCCTAACACACATCATCTGACTTTATCTTGTCCCACACACACGATAGGTGCTCTATGAAGTTCCACAGACATGCTTATGTGCACCCTCAAATATTTCTTAAATTGTATTTTGCCATGATGTCACTGAAATGCTACCACCTAGCTAGGCTGCTGGTAGCTGGAGCCTTCTGCCTCTGACAATAAGCATAATGTCTCCGCTGGATCCCACATATTCCAGTTTAGCTGTCTGAAGCCTGCTGGATCTTACCTTATTCTTAGAGGTCAAGCTTAGGGTTAGAGGCAGAAATTGCCTTTTTTTGTTCTGTGTTTGCAGAGTACCTACCACACTGGAAACCAAATCCATCATTCCTGAGCCTTTGGCATTAAATGATAAATACGAGTGGAAATTACAGTAACAGAATTGTCTCAGGGAGAGTAAGTGGCAGCACTGACAACAGAGCAGAGGCATCCTGCCTTCCCTTCTTGCTGTTCGTCTGACACTATTCATTACAATACCTCTGTGATTCTGCACCTGCACACGTGCAGCCAGTGGAACAGTAGAAATTGTCACCATCTAGAAGTCACCTTCTAATTATACGAGTAAGATCACATGGATTTCTGCCAGCCAAATAGTTGTAAGCTCTTCATATACAAGAAGCTTTCACTTGAACTTAGCCACCACAATCCAATTTGCTCGATTTCAGTAAGGTTTAAATTGTTCTTCCTGCTCTTTCTACACTAACAGTCCCAGAACAGTGTGTTAAGAAGATGTAGATACTGTGTCTGAGAGAAATTTTCAATTGGATGTGTTAAAATCTTCCTTTTTGTCCCTAAAAATGTCCTGGCAAGAGAAAATTACTAGCTTCAGACACGTGTTTCTGTCATATCTATCAGCAACCTAGCTAAGCTGATTTGCAGCTTTGGACACTAACCATCACTCTACTTACAGGTTGCTGAGGACTTGATATATATGCATGCCAAAAACTAGAATGCTCCCAAAATAAAATATGCTTTAGGATTCAACATAGTTAGAAAATTAAGGTGAAAAAGCAAAGACTTGATCATATTTATAGTGGAGTGTAACAGCACACTCCAAAAGAAAGTGACCGAAATGTTGTGTAAGAGAAGATCTCTTGTATTTACTGAGGACGAGGGGGCAGAGGGAGAGGTAGAACTGAGAAGATAGGAAAAAGATGTGCATTTTCCCCACCTTCAAAGCTGTGTTATAGGTGTTAAATGGCCTCTGGACCCTAAGCAGGCTTCATGTGTAATGAGTATTTTCCTTCGATGTTTCTTCAGAACAAGTAGTGTAGGGTGCTGACCACTGTAAACCTCTTAAATTTCAAGTGCTATTTTTATGGCCTCTTTATGATTGGAGTAACCTTACTTAAAGGATTACAGGGGTTACTTCATGTCTTTGTAGCCAAATGCATTCTGGTGAAGATCAGATTGATCTCAAGTCAACTGTTATCTTTAGCTTTGATTGTTAATCATTCCCAAGACCTTTGTTCTTTGATTGTCACTAGGGAATCTTAAATGTAGGGTATGCTAATTAGTACCTGGCTTATCAGCAAAATGTGCTTTATCAATTACAAGAAATATATCCATGATATTGTCAGGAAAATTACCTGAAGGTAAATTTAAAGTAATAGTACTCACCTGATGATTCCCACAAAGTTTTGCTGGTTTGGCTTCAGTGTTTTCAACTGTTTTATAGTAGAGGTATTTAAAAGAGAAGGTGAGTAGAGTGCGCTATTTTAAAAGGGAGGAATGCTCTCTAACTGTAAGAATGTACAACCTAGATTGAAGCACTTAGACAAACTAATATCAAATGAGCAGGTTAATATATTTGCTAGGTTATTTAATGGCAATCTATAGTAGAAGTGATGCAGACACTGCTTTCATATTAAATATTATGTCACAGCTGATCATTAGCAAACATCAGCAAACAGAGTAATGATTGATTACACTCCTGTACTAAAGCTCTGTGCAGTTTTTCAATGAAAAATACAGTTATGGGGAGTGTACTTTGACAAGCACAGTCCAAGTGCCATGTCATGAGACCTTTCTTAGTGTAAAGAAGTACTTAGTGACTGTGCACAGCTCTGCCCTCTGTAAGTCTGCCTCACAGTGCCCTGTTGTACTTGAACCTGCCCAGTCATCTGCTGTCTGAGATTCACCTTTTGCTGAATTGCTTCACACCTTTTACTCTTGAAGAAGGATGCAAAATCCCCAGTTGTTCTCATGTTGCCCAAGCCCAGGTGTGCATCCAGAGGAAGTCACGGGTGGCAAAGGATGAGCGTGATGATAAAGCATGTAACCTGGCACCCAGAAATGCTCATGTTCACCTGTCACATCTATTTTTAGGCATTCTTCTTCCTATGGGTGCTTCCTTCAGTACAAAAGGTCTCAGGTAAATGATTCCTTTAATACACTGCAGTTCAAACTATTTGATCTGGGAAAGTAATTACATCAAGAAATTTTTCTCATATATTATGTTAACTAGAGCAAAGATGCTTGATATTAAATTTGAATCAAATGGTAAGTTCAACCTATGACTTCACAGTCTCTTACAGGGAAAGGTCACAGAATCACAGAATGATTGAGTTTGGAAGGATCTCTGGAGGTCATCTTGTCCAATCCCCCTGATCAAGCTGAGCCACCTAGAGCCGGTTGCCCAGGATCAGGTCTAAACAGCTTTTGAGTATCTTCAAGGAGGGAGAATCCACAACCTGTCTGGTCAACCTGTGCCAGTGCTTGGTCACTCTTACAGTAAAAAAGTGTCCCTGACATTCAGAGGGAACCTCCTGTGTTTCAGTTTGTGCCCATTGCCTCTGGCCCTGTCACTGGGCACCACTGAATAAAGCCTGGCTCCTTTCTCTTTAGCTATTTGCATACATTGGTACATTGTTCCAATCTGAGGATGCTTTTCTGTAGGAGATTCTGAGGCCATGCAATAAAAATGCTCAGCATTTTAACATAATTGTTTGCCTGTGTAACTAGGATATATACATGGGTGCAACATTTGCACTGGCTAATGCAAAGAGTGCATCTCTTTGCAGCGCTTCCGGAGTGTCCGGCATGACTAGCTAATCTGAACTGTGGCTGCAACATCTGCTGGTCTTCTGATGCTCCAGCCTTTGCCTTGTGGATTTAGTTTGACCTTCCCTCTTTTTCTACCCTGTTCCTATTTGCAGGCTTGTGCATATCATTACTAGCTTATGGGAAAGAATAGGCAGAGCCAGTCAGCAAAGGCTGTTTCCCATCTTAAAGCGAAAGCTAATGCAAGTGCCAGTCATTACCTTCTTGCCTGGCATCCCAGATCAGCTGCACAATTTGAAGAGTAAATTAAGTTGTTGAACTGTGGTCTACCTTGCTCACAGCAGCCTCCTCTGGAGGAGCAATATCTTGTCCTAACTGCTCTGCAAAAAGGTATAGTTTGGTGCCTGGTACATAGTTAACACCAGAAGCTTGGAGATAACTGGAGCTTTATGTTTTAAAGAATAGGAGGAATTCCAGAAATGTGGCCCTGGTATGTCAAAGCCCCGAGAAGTAAATGACCTGAGCACATGCACCAACTTACTGCTTGGTTTTGGACTGGGTAGTGGTAAGTAAAAAAAGTAATTAACTGAAATGTTGCACACTGGATACCAAGAGCTGGGTAAGTTCTGCTTAGATTAGAAGTGAATAAAATTCTGCTTGCCTGCTGTTTACCCTCAGCTCTAGGAAAGTCTCCAAGGTGTAATTACTCAGACCTTTATCATGTGAGCTCAATAGACTAAAGGTGTTCACACTCCCAGAGTGAGAAAAGCACGCAGATACCTGCAGTGCTGCAAGGCAGGCCCTGTACTGTCCGGGGACAGAATGGGGCAGGGACCGAGGGAAGCTGAGACACCCCACACAAGGCACAGCCTGATAGCCACAGAGTTTTGGATAAAAGCTTTTCACTTAGAGCAATTCCTGAGCTGCTCATTAAATTGATTGGAATTGATTGCTTTTTAACAAAGTTGTTGTGTTGATCTTGGGCTCAATACAAAGGAAATAAAATAGAGAAACTGTTATTATGACATAAAATAAAACACTAGAGCTCGATGAAAATGTGAAGGCTTCTTTTCTCCCAGTGTTTAATTAGGGGTAATATCTCAAATGGATGTTCACACATGAACAGTTCGTTGAGATCCAAGAAGGTAAGTCACTGTATCTGTTTAAATAATGAATTTAAATCATCTTGGTTATGCACTATCCAGGTCCTCAAGCTATGTTTACAAGGTGGCACTAAAGAGAAGAGAGCGAGGGCCCCTGGTTACCCTGTTGTAAACTGTATGAGAACCAACAATTCCACACATCAATTCAAAACCCCTTAGCTCTGCTTAGGCAGAGGGGACTCCACGTCAGCTGTACACCCAGATGGCCTTCCTCTGCTGCTTATTCACCAAGTCCTCCTTATTGGCAGTCACATAAGAGTTCTCTGTCGCAGGTTTCCCACCTGTACTTTGGGGTGAAAGCATTTTCTTGTGTGATGAGAATTAAATCACTGATGTGCAAAAATAGCATTTAAGGATGAATGCTTAAGTCAGAACAAGACTTAATAGAAATTATCCTTTTAACATGTAAGTAAAATTAAGGAAAAGTTTTTGTATAAATGTGCAATTGTAACCACTAGTAAGCACAAGGTTAGAAGGTGGACAGAATTGTCACATGCTTCATATTTTAGAGGAAATTCCAATCACTAGAAGTTTCACTCTGCCATTTGAAGCATAATTACTGTTACAGCCTAAGGAGCAGTAAACATCATCCACAAGCTTTATGTGGATGAGCCAAAGACATTTTCTGTCAACTGACACGCGCAGACCAATAACAGAAGTTTTCAGTCAAGCAAGAGATGGAGAAGCTGGAAGAGAAATTTTAGGAAATTCTAGTCCCTAGAAGACAGAGTCCTTTTTCACCAAATAATTTCCCTGCATTACTCGCTCTCAAACCAAAGAATGACCATGAATTTCCTAAGAGACAAAAATGGAGTATACCTCTCGGCCTGCTGAGAAGACCTCTTGCACAGATGGGTGAGGGGATCCCCCAGATCCTGATCTCCGCTCCATGGACTGTTTATACATTTCCCTCAACGTCTTGTCCACGTGAAACTGTTGGTCAGTGAAGTAGCCAGCATCAACCTGCCATGTCAGTGCACGACTTACTCTTCCCTACCATCTCTGGTTCAGCCAACATTTAATCTATTTTTTTTTTAAAACACAACTTTAATAGGCAAGGCAGAAAGCAGAGTAGTACATAGCCGACAGGGCAAGGTGATAAGAATTTGACTCCTTGTAAGCAGAGGAAGAGACTGAAGGTAGGCCATGGGAGACCCTTATTCTATGTCTGTATTTTAAATGTGCTCCAAGGATGCTAGCTCTGGTGTGTTAGCTTTGGCCGATGGTCAGAATTCCACCCAGCTGCTCACTCTTCACCCTCATGCCCCCAGTGGGATGGAGCAGAAAATAGGAAAAGAAG
Organism: Actenoides hombroni; assembly: GCA_024336885.1. Classification (NCBI taxonomy): domain Eukaryota; kingdom Metazoa; phylum Chordata; class Aves; order Coraciiformes; family Alcedinidae; genus Actenoides; species Actenoides hombroni. The sequence continues at coordinate 20,707,244 of WUAM01000287.1, forward strand.
GAGGGGAAAGCTCATGCGTTGTGTTAAAGACTGGGAGATCACTTAGTAATTAGTGTCATGAGCAAAAGAGATTCAACTCGGGGTAAGAAAGGGAAAATGGGTACAAAAATGATCAGAGACCTGGAACACCTCCCCAGTGAATAAAGGCTGACAAAGTTGCAGTTGTTCAACCTGGAGAAGAGAAGACACAAGAGAGACCTTATTGATGCCTTTCAATTCTTAAAAGGGGCAACAGTTTTAAACTAAAAAGGGTACGTTTAGATTGGATATAAGGAAGAAATTTTTTATTATGAGGGTGGGGAGACACTGGAACAGGTCACCTAGAAAAGTTGCAGATGCCCCATTCCTGGAGGTGTTCACAGCCTGGCTGGACAAACCTTTGAGCAAACTATCTAGTGAAAGATGGCTCTGCCCATAGCACAGGAGTTGGACTAAATGATCTTTAAAGGTCTCTTCCAACACAAACCATCCTATGATTCTATGATCCTAAATTAATAATTTGTTGCTAGTTAAAATAGATTTAATTACTGATTTAGGTAGTGAGAAACAAGGAGACAGACATTAAACTAAAAATTTTTTTCCCCATTTCCCCGGCTCAACTTTACAGATCCATTCCTAACTCTTCCCTTCATCCCTGCTTCTTCCTTGTCACACTTTTCCTCTGCTCCAGCTTGGGTCCTTCCCAGGCTGTGGTGGTTGATACCTGCTCTGGCACTGTGGAGCACCTCCTCCTCCTTCTCTGACGCTGGTGTTCCCTTTGATGCTTCTCACTTATTTTGTTCCCTGCTCCTCTCTGCAGCATTTTCTGCCCTTTCTTACATATGCTTTCATAGATGTTCTGCCAGTTTGGCTGATGGGCTCAGGTGGGTCCTGAAGTGGGTCCATTGCAGAGCTGACTGGAACCAGCTGTGTCCAGCATGGGGGCAACCCCAGCCTCTACTCACAGTGGCCACTTGTGCATCCCCACTCTCTAGTATCAAAACCTTGCTATCTACACCCAATATACCACCAGAACAAGCCTCTGAGCAATCTGGTTTTCAAAGCAGCACCATACAGGTTGCTATGAAGAAAATTAACTCCAACTCAGCCAGACCCAGTACAGCCCATCACATAAGCAAAGAAGTTTTTCTGCATGGTCCTACCAAAAGTAACACTTGAAGGTATCTGCAAAACACTTAAGTAACAGATGCAGATACCTACAGAGGTTAGACACCTCCAAGGTCAGGAAGGAATTGACAGGGATAAGAAGCAGAGATGAATCCCACTCCTGCAGACTGGGAACTGGGCATCAAAATTTGACCTTGATTCTTCCTGGGTCTTGGTTCCACATCACTCTGTAGATTAGTGATTAGTGGGTGTTTGTATAAATGCAATAAAACATCAGACAATGGCTTTTGCTAGCCCAGCAAAGGTTAGGACAGAAGCTCTTGCAGACTCAAAAATGGTGGCAGAACTGAGGGGAGAAAGTAGGAGAGTTTTGCTTAGCCTCATCTGCTGCACACTGCACTGGTAGAAGGGAAGTAGAACACCCACGTAAACCCCCTGGTCCCCCACAGGGCAGCTCCACTGCTGGAGCAGGAGGCTTTGGTACAATGTTTGAGTTAGAGATGGGCTGCGTCTGTATTACATGCACTACCCTGATGTCCCTTGGAAATGTCTGCTTGTCACAGTCCTTTCTGCTTCGTTCTGGGAACTTGGAAAGCTTTGTAGCTATTAGTGGAAGGAGTTCCATGGAGAGAAAGGATGTGAATGTGCAAAAGTCTAACTGAAAATGTAATTTAATTCTTCTTTGTGGGTGAAATGGAAAGCTATTACTTCCTGTGCTCCTGGAGGATGCGTTTCTGAAAAGATAATTTTCTGAATTGTCTTAAAGGCTTGCAAATAAATTGCCCAGTTTCAGGTTTTATTATAGTCTTGAGGTTCAGTAGAAAGTTGCTAAAACATTTGAGCAATGCTGATTAAACATTTGAGTGAATCTAGTGGAATTCAAATTCCAAATGAAAGTCACATAAATACTCTCACTTGGCTTTCACGAAACAGGCGAAATAAGGGCATTGGCTTTTACTTTGACAATATGGACCATTTTCACAGGGAATGAACTACTGCTGTATCTAGACAATTAAAAGAGCAAGGCACATCCAAAGAGCAACTCACCAAGCCTATTGCTGGGCTGAGTGGAAACCCTTCTAGAGGGAGCTAACAGATAACACTCCACACAGGAATACAGGTGTGATTGAGGCTGCCTCATATGGCCCTTCCCACTTGGTTCCCTTTGGAGGAACACCACACGCAAGGTGAAGAAGGAACAAGCAGGCCATCACAAAATGAGAACAAAGAAAAAGCTTGCTCAGCATGTGGGCCAACAGCCATATCCCCAAATTGTTACCTAGTTCTCATCAGTGGACCTTTTCTGCAAACATGACTGCCCACCGTCCTACTTTGCAGGCAAGGAAATGGAGTTACAAAGGTTAAATTACATACACAAAGACCTTCGCCGCTGCCCAGCATTGCAAAGGCAAAGCCAGGAATAAAGTATTAGCATTCAGTGGGCTGTTGAAAGGACCTAAGTCTGCATTCATTAGTTGCTAACAGTTTCCATAATTTCCAGCTGTTAGAGCCTAAGACCAGTGGTTTACTACTGAAAACTGCAGACTGATGCCTCCTTGCGACCCTTCTGAAAGGCAGCCACTGGGTTTTGGTGCAGGTTGTGACCTACAGAAGTCATGCCCAGTTTATTTGCAAGACCTGTCACTTGAGATTTGCTGCTAACTCCTCACATTGCAGGGATCCATACCCGACTCCTGCCAGTATTACCAGCTATCCCAGTGCTTAGTGCATGAGCCTCTGACTTCAGTAGCTGGTTTCAAAATATTGCAAGTCTGAAGCACTACATTATTTTTTCCTTTCTACTTCTATTGCACCTATTTTTTATTATTACCTATGTTCTAAAAATAACAATAGAACACAGTAACCACTTGTTGCTAGTCAGTAACTATAATAAAGAGCACAAAGCACACAATTTATAGAGGGCATGTCTGACCAAAGAGTAATTCCCATTTCCTATTTCTATGGGGAAAAAGTATTGCAGACTTGCATGAAGGAAAATTATAAAAATTAACTGCTTTTTGTGTGTGTGTGTATTCTGACAGAGGCTGATATTCACATCTGTGATCAAGTTAATTCATCCTAACTTTGTTGTAGCTGTCAGTGCCAGAGCTCAGATGTTCCCACAGGGCACAACTTCTGCTGCATTTAACTCTGGTACGAAATAGCATTGGGAAAAAAAATCAAAAACCAAAACAGGCTCAGACTGCCAATTTCCCTCTGAAGTGCCAGCACAGGGGGGAGAGCCATTCATCCAAGTGTAGTTGTCTACCTGATTTCTGGGTGCACTTCACTAAGATATAAAGATCTTTTAGACACCTAAAATAGGACATATGAATCATGTGACTTTTGCCCTAGACTATGGGCCAGCGACATGGACAATTAGCACAGCTAAATCCCAGTAGACAATGGCTGTTTCAACCTTCCCTTCAGGGCATCGCTTTTTGGCAGCATCATCAGCTTGCCATAAATCCCAAAACATTACTGTTGGCCCAAAGAAGAGCCTTTTGTGAGTTCCTCTGTGCTGCAGATGGCTCTTCCCAATTTGTCCTAAACACCAGAAGCTTCCTGAGCTCCAGGTCTTAGAGTTGACAACCCCATCACCTGCCCTTTCCCCACAGAGGTACCTGGCTCCAGACCTCCAGCCTCTCTGTCTGTATCTGTACAGAAAAATAACAATAGGACCAAGACTGAGGCCAAGTGACCCGCACTGAGTCACATTCATGTTACACAGACTTAGCTCTGGGGCCCACATAATGCTTTGTGGCCATAAGACCTTAGTGGGACAGTGTTTAGTTCAAAGTGTCTGAAATAATGGGACTCTACATCATGTGATTTCAGCAGAGTGATAATTTTAGAGAAAGTGCATGTGAAATCCAGATGCCACGCAGTGTGGCATAGAGTGTTTGAGGAAACAAGGCTTGCTGGGCTGTGTCAGGGGACTGAGGAGGGAGTGCCTCCCATCCTGCCTGTGAGGGACAGTCTCTGGAGCATCATTTTCCCTTAGCCACACAGACTACCAACTGGCATAGCCCAGCCATGTCAGGGAGTGAGCGGCCAACTAAGTGATGTAGGTGATTACTGTCCAGTGCTTAAGCTCACTATTGGATGTTGTTTTATTTAGCTATGTAGACACGGAGTCTTACATCCAAACACTGTCCCTGAAAAGGGCTGTATCTCAGCAAGAGAGGGACCAGCCCTAAAAGTGCCCATAACTTTGCTACCTCGAGAGCCCAATTCTCACAGATATTTTTTCCTTTACTTTCTCTGACCCTCGATTTCCTATCATCAAAAAGCAGATAATAGAAAATGAAGGATGGGGCAATCGATTCACTGCAGTCCACAGAGCATGGAGAGGGCGATAAGCACCAGGAAAGAAAGCCTGCCCTGAAAACACTAATTCTGTTTTCAGAGGGGACTCAAAGAGCACATGGGAAATACTGCTGCAGACTCTACTATGAATAAGAAGAGCAGCCTCCAACTGCCTCCAACTCATGAGACTGGGTCCTGTGCTGTGATGCTTCTTCTAACTCCCTTAAAGATGCACAAAGGGCATGAGGCTGTAACCTGTATTCATCCCACCACACTTGAGACATGTAACTTGAGTCAAAAGTCAGAAGCTCAGTCACCTCTGGCTTCTACTGCAGAAGGAGGGAAATGAGGCACAACTTTGTAAGATCTGCCTAAAAATCTCAGACAAGTTAGTTATCTACAGTGGAGAAGGATGAATCTAGAAATGAAGGGTTGATTTTGCAATTGAAATTATCTTTTCAGATGTTTTTTCTGAGAAGAGTCACAGCTGAACGATGCAGAGCCAGCAGCATGCTGTACATGAATGTGCCAGTGTATATGGCCCTATAAAGGGAACAGGCAGCAGAGGGGCTATTTTAAAAAAATAAAGGAATTTATTAGATTTTTTTTCCAAGCAAAATGTAAAAGGCTATCAGAGAAAAACAAGTGAAAGTTTCTTGCATAATCACATTTTCCATACTCTGTAGAACTAGCAGCAATTGCAGGCAAGGAAGCCATTTGTAAAACCCAATGCTGTCTCTGTGATTAGAAAAAAAAAAAGTTGCTGAATACCATTTGCAAAAAGTTTTGAGCCATTCTTTACTTAAGAACAGGCCAAGCTCAAAGCAGAGCAAAGTAGGTTGCTCTGTTGCAGGTCGTCACAGATTTCTTCACCTGGTGTCGCCTATAAAAAGACCAAAAGAGGGTATAGGTATTAACAGTGAATTATATATGTGGATGTTCCCTGTCATCTTTTTGACACTGTTCTTACAAAAAGGTTTCTAGAAAACAACAGACATCTTTTCGAGGCCATCTTCACTGAACTGGGACACTGAGTAGCTAATGGCTGTGAGAGCTATCAGTGAGGCAGAGCAGCACTTCGGGTGCTGTGGTGTGTTGCTTTTTTCTTTTTCCCCAAATGCTCTCAACAGATTTATGATGGATTAAAGACATGATTTACAACAAGATGATGGGGAAAGAAGAATAAAACAATTACTTTAATTACCATAAATAATTTATCATTTGTTAGGAAAAATATCAAGCTACTAAATTTGTTTCAGAATACATGGAAATGTCCTCAGGGTGTCTGTTAGAGGATCTGCTCATCTATCCAAAGATTAGCTGCAGAAAATGTCCTTGTTTGAGATTAGTGGTGCAAAATCTTCGTCACCAGTGACGTTACAACTCCACAAAGATAGGACTGTGTTTCCAGACACCATAAACTAAATGTGTGCTTTCACTCTAAGTCACATATTTGATAAAAATACAATTGTTAATAATCTTTCCTTGCTATAGAGAAAAGCTGACCTCATTGCTCTCTTATTGAGTTCCTCTAGGCTGGATCCTGGCTGTCCAAACTGCACCTGCGCACAGCTCCAGGAGAAGCCATAAACCTATTCCAAGAAACAGGTACATATTGTCTCTGCAGAGGGAAATCCTCAGGTAGGGTGAAGACAAAATAGACTCTCTATGCTGTTAATGCCCAGAGTACACACCCTGGAGGGAGAAAGCGCTCGCAGAAGAGCCCTGGGGAGATCTAACCGGCGTAAATGTGCTGCTGTGAGTGATCACGAGCCCGGCCAAGTCAGAGCAGCACAAAGGCCGCTTTAATGCTTGCTTGGAGAACATCAACACCCTGGGAATCACATAAGGTGTGCTGGGCCCTCTTTATGCATCTTAGATTCCTCTATCAAGTACAACTCAGCTTGATGCCCAGGCCTTAGGTTTTTGTGCTCCTAGGCAGCTGCTTTGTTACCTGTAGAGACCCAGCACTTGCAGCGCTAGCTACATGCAGCACAGGAGAGATGCTTTGGCAACACGCAAATCTGCCACATGCCAGGAACTACCAAGACAAAAATATTCCGTGAAAAACCCGCAACCTTCAGAAATGCTGGAGGAAGGTCGTGTGCAGCATGACTACAATCCATGCTCAGTGTGATCTGAGCCCTCAGACCAGCTGCATGGCTGAGGGCAAACACTGAGGCTGGCCAGAAGTTTATTTCAAAACTTTTTTCAATAGACAGTATAAAATTTAGATGAAAGATTTATATGATCTGAAGGGAAACCAGAGCATCTTTCAGGCAAATAATTTTCTGAGTAAAGCTTTTTTAAAATTTTTTTTTTTCCTTTGGAAAGCCAAAATACAGACAAACTTGGCTAAAGTGAAAAACTGACAGTTTCATGAGGTTCAGTTGTTGAGAATGAAAAAGAAACAACATTGATTTTTACGAATTTTATTTTTAATTAGCATTTTCCATGGAGGGAGAAGAAATTCTCACCATGACTAAGTTGGAATTCATTTACCCAGCAGCCTTCTGGTCCTGTTCTCCCCACTATAGCTCCTCTTTCTCCTCTTCTACAGCTAAGATTGTCAGATAAACTTGTGGAGAGTAGGGACCAGTTAGAGGCTTAAGTGGGGGCTATCCTCTGAGAAGCCATGTGTGACTATAAGTAATACTGGAAATAGTAGTAATAGTAGGAAAAGAAAGAAAAGTACTTGGGGTTTTGTCCACGGCTCTTCCATGCCTCTCTGTTATCAACAGTCACCACACTAAACTTTCCCAGGCCATGCATCTATTTGCAGCTAGAAACATTGCAGCTCCCCAGGTTTCTGGTGCATACATGTAACTTCCATTTCTGTAATTACCATTTTCAGAATATGTGAAGACATCCTGTCACAGCTTCAGCTCTCAAAAGTGTTGGTATAGGGAACTTCAAGTTGTTTTTCTCAAGGATTCAAATAGTGAAAGCTGTCTGAAATAGGAAGGATTTAAAAATCTGCAGAGGTTTAAAATATGCAGAAAGTCTCAAAGTGCCAATGGGGCTAAATATTGTTCAGATGACAAAACACACGTAAAGCAACTTACACAGTTTGGAAAACTACACTCTGATTTTTGGAAGAGCAATATAACACAACACAACATGACCTTTTGATCGTCTATGTTTCACATAGACAAACAAGCGTATAGCTTATGCAACATCACATAAATCTCATGATCTTTCAAGTGATCAGTCACTCTTTCATCAAGTCACTCTTTCATCAGCATCTACAGTATCACACCCTGACTGAGGTCAGGTCCCCAGGGGAATGCAATCTTTGCTCTTTCTTAAGCGTCCTCTACCTGATAAACTGTAAAAGAAAAAAATGAATGCTTTCTCAGTGGCACCAAAGAGGAAAAATATTTGCTTATGACCTGGGTCTTGAAAAATTTAACCACATCAATCCTACAGTTCAAGCCTCCTCCCTCAGGAGCAGGGTAAAAGACATGCAGGGTTACAGGCTGTTCCTGTTGCAAGCATTATGAGTTAGATCTCTGGTACTGGAGACTACCCCCGGGCGGTGATGTTGAGGAGGGATAAAGCTCTAAAGCATAGCATGGGAGCAGTAACATTTGGGACTACCTTCCCCACAGAATTCGTTACATAATGAATTACAGTACACAAGGTCCAAGACAAAGCTTAGTTCTGAACATATTAATGATCATTTTTTCATCAAGAGTTGATTACCGTGATTTTCCAAAGTCTCCATTTTTTTCAGTTGTGGCTTTCCCTATCAAGGAGTGAAGACCAAGACTATCCTTTCCTGTCACTTAAAAGATAACTGTATATTTGAACATGCTTTAATTTAATTCTCATACATAGCACTACTAGGAGAATTACCTAGCTTAGCATTGGGAAGGTGCTGTATCAGATTGCAAATTGTTATTAAATCTACCCAATAGCAACAGTGGGATGAAACTCAGCAGTTCCCAATTCACAGAGGTGGAATGTCAACTGGAAACATGCCAGCAAAGATCAAAGCACATTTAGGGAGATGATGTTCCATTATAAAAGACATTGAAGCTCAGCAATGATGTGGCTTGAAAAGATTTATGCAGCCACTCAGAACATAAATGAAGTACACAGCAAGCAGGGACTAGCAGGGGCTCTGGGACAGAAAATATATTTCCTTTACTTGATCATGTGAGAATCAGGAGACCATCCTATCACCCGTGAGCCATGATACACCATCCATCACAGAAAACCAGCAAAAAATTCAGAACAACAAAAATCTAACTGAATCTGTATCTTTGAAAGTAATTGCTCACATGTCAGAGGGAACACACACATAGAGGACAGACTTGGAGCAGCAGAAGTGAAATACCAAATTTGCAAGCTGCTGCTTAGCCCCTAGACTACATGTTTCTCAATTACCAAAAGTTACCAAAGTTATTGATAAATATTCTGACAGCTCTTCAGTATGTCAGATTTTGAAGGGGAAACAAGTGAGCCCCTGTCATAAATAAGATCAGCCAGAGCTTGCAAACAAAGCATCAAAGTCAGCAGGTGATACCGTTGGAAGCTCACAGACCAACTACTGTACTTTGTGAGAGCAATGGCAGAGCTGAGAGATTCCAGCAACTGATTTCCACAGGCAAAAGAGGAGGGTTCCCTTGGGAGACCTGTACTGGGAATACTGCTCTAACCCTTCTTCCCCTTCTCTTTTTTTCTAGTGGAGGGAAAAAGGTGGCAAAAGAGTTAAAAAAAAATTTAAAAAATAAAAGCAGTCAGGCAGATATAACTGGATCCACAGTGGAGGCTGGTGATGAGAACCTGTCGACAGCAAAGAGTTTTAAGACATCTATTAAAAAGGAGAGGAGGAGGCTAGCAGAGAAGTAAAAGGAAGTTTGAGGTGTGAAAAATTGCATGTCTGTGTATTTATATAGATGATATTAGCAGGATCTAAAAAGAAAGAGTGGAAGCTGGAAATTCCTGCACACACTTCAGAATATTGCACATTCCCAAACATTATACTATGTGTGAGGTTTTGACACCTTTAGCATCTCCATCAGGAAAGAAGTTTTCCATAAGTATTGGAAACTGCTGAAGATCCAGTCAACTGACTAAGAGCAAATGACAGCTGGTTTTCTTATTAAACATTATGTAAAACATTAACACAGGGGCCTGCCATGTTAAATCCTCCCTTGGGGTACTTGGCCTCACATGTGTAAGCCTAAAGCAGCTTTTGCTGGAAGCAAATGAAGCTAGCAAATCTATCCCGCAACTAAGTCTGAAAGCTGAAACACTAATGAGGCTCTAGCAGATGCTGCAATCAGCTACAGCAGTCATCTGGCTGCTTGGCCCCTCTTCCAACCAGGATGTGTTTCAGATATAATGAATTTATGCAATTGGGAAAAAGGTTTCAGGAAAAGCTCAGGGGACCTCTCTGCAGCAGCACTGGTTTTCTGAAGAGAGTCCTGCTGCACTGGTGATAAAGCAAGGGAGGTAGTATTGGGATGCCTCCCATCACTCACAGGTCTGGAGCTGGCAGAGGGGGAAAAGGAAAAAGGGGTAGTTATCCCAGGTGCTCGGGAGGTGTGAACAGCATGAGGATACCCACCTCAGTGGAAGGGAAGAAGGTAGGAGAAATATCCCAACTTATTCTTTGAAGTTGAAGGAAAATACAGAGACATTAAAGCCAGGGAACAGCAACGGAGTTTCCACACATTCATAGGGAGACTATGATCCCAGTCATCTTTGCAGGCACTGGGGATGAGGGCACAGGTCCCTTCTGGGGAACACCCATGAAGGGTCAGGACAACCTGCCCCAGGCAGGTAGGCCAGAAGCATGCAGGATCCCCAGTCATTCCTTTGAGAAGTGTGGGGGTGGTTTACCTTCATTTCTCCTTTGCTACAACAGTGTTTATGCAGAGTAACAAATACCAGCAGCAGAGATAGAACAGAACCTCACTTTCCCCATTTCAAAACCCCATCCTAAGCCATAACAGTAAAAACATTAACTTGTGTATTTTTCTTCAACAGATCTAAAAACATTTTGTGGAAGTAAAATTATCACCTGTTCTTGGTTCACAGATACAGGCATGAATTAGTAAAAGGCTTTCCTAAAGCCAGAGAGGAAGTGAGGAGACAGTAGGAGAGAACTGTGTGGTGACTGCCAGACCTCCTTCCCCTTCAACCAGGGGGGAACCCACAACTCAAGAAAAGACCCTCTCCCACTTCTGTTATTATGCCACTCTGCATATTGGAAGTGACCGATGTGGCAACAGCAGAGCCAATTTAAGCACAAATTGCTTTTGATACCAAGGATACACCTTTTGCGGAGAACTCACACTACTGCTTTGCTGAGCAAATATTTGAATGGAGTGGAACCAATTGGCAATAGTCATGTGTTATTTGCAAGTGACTACACCATATCTTCTACTGCTCTGAGAAAACAAATAATCAGACCCCCAAATTCATGTACTTTCCCTGTAGAAAGAGCCACATTGTGTTGTTACATCAGCAATTGAAATATGACAGGGTGCTTGTGTTTATACTCAGAGAAGTCATATACAGATTCCATCTGTTCAACATTTGGAGCAAATTTGCAGTGATTATTCAGGCTGAAAATTGCTTTGGAGTTTTGTCTGCTGTTGCTTTATTTGAAATAAATCACTGATGTGGTGTCTCACTTCTGAACACAGACACACATGTCAAAGCAAGAGGACAGCAGCTGAACTTTGGGTGTTCTGATCTGCAAGACATTCAGGTGTTGTTGACACTCACAAGGTGGTTTTCTTATAGGCTCTTGAGATAGCCAAGAAGAGCTGAAGCCGCTGCTGAGGTGAGGAATTAATTTCCTGGAGCTTTGTCTGCGCAAACTAAGACTCATTCCACTGTGGACAAAGTCCATCCCATGAACACCCCTGGGGACAGAGGCATCAATAGTGACTGTTACATCATGGAGCTGCATCTGCGTTGCTAGAAGTGGTTGCCCAGTAGTCTAATAGAGGTATCAATTAAACTGAGGCACAGATGATTCCCAGACATTTGTACTCATTGAGTCTGGACTAATATCCAAGCTTTGACATAGCAACCTCTCTCTGAACAGGACATAGGCAAGACTCTGGATTTCAACAATATCAAGGAGAATTAAGAAACTCTGGAGTTTGCTCCAGCTTTGCCGACTGGGATCTAAATCAGAGCAATACAGAGATGAATTTCAAACTTAGTCCTTGATATGGCCAAAGAGGAAATCACAAGGGAGAAAAATTAATTTCAGTCATTCAAATGTAGTTGAATATGCTCAGCTGAAACTTCAGGGAGAAATCAGAGAAGGAATAATTTAGCTGATTGGATTTTGATCCAGAAAGAACTGCTGTTAAAGTGCCAGATGTTCAAACAGTAGTCCCAAATAATAAGGGTTAAGCCCTACATCAGCATTATCCAATCTTTCAAAATCCTTGATGGGAGGTCTTTTCATGCAAAGATAGACTATTCTTCCAACACTTTGCCTAGCTTGTGAGATCAAGAGGAGTAAAGCAAGATGACTAGCTAGCCCAGCTAACAAATTAGTGGGATGAGAGAGTGAAAGCATGTGTTGCTCTGAGAATCAGGCTAACCATGTGGGTGGCAAAGAGATGGGAAATAGGTTGGAGGAATCGGTATGCATTACCAGCCCCTGATCCTCTGCAAAACTTGTTGACAATGGTACTGCAGCCAGGCAGCTTTGGAAGATGAACAGCTTGGCTGGTGGAAAAACCTGTTCTCCTGCTCACCCACGCCATGGAAACCAGCAAGCAGTTGGCTTTGGATGGATAAAAGGTCATTTCTATGGATGAAGCACACTCAACAATTAAGGGTGAAGTGGCAAAGTTATGCATCAACTGAGCCCTAGCTAACACCCAGTGACTGCAGCATGACTTGTGAGACACTGACACCATGACACCATCTGTTTATGATTCATGCTGAACAGACTGCATATAGAAACAGATGGGAGGTGTCAGCTTTGATCAGAATTGTTATGCTGGTGATTCCGCAGCACATTATATATCTGAGAGCCTTACTTTCCCACATACTTCTATAAAGAGGAAGGTGTTTGTATTCATAGGAGCTCCATGTTACTCAGGGAATTATTCTTGCTGAAATACCACTGGACAGAATCCTCAGGTTATGCAGCTGGGACAGATCTATATTATTGTACAATATATGTTCAAGAAAGACAGTCACTTTGTCAAGCCCAGCGTTCCTAAAATAAGGTCCCAAAGTGTCTTTTTTAGGCTAGTTCTCAAGGTCAAATCAGAAACTTGCTGACACTGTATTCAAGTTTATTATGAAATGAATCTCAGGTACCAGTGTCCTTTAGCACTGCCATGCTTATTATTTCAAGTCTCAACATTAGAAGGTTTCCTTTGTGGAAAATGCTGATAAATGTAATTCAGATTCAAAATAATAGAAATGTCTATGGGAAGAGACCCCAGACAGCTCTTGTCTAAACTCTTACTTGAAGAAGGATCATTTCCAACACTGGAATAGGTCAGCTGTGGCTTTGTCTAGCTGTGCCTTGGAAACCTCCAAATTTGGAGTTTGCACAGCCTCCCTGGGTAGCATGTTCAGGCAGCAAAGCCTGTTTTATGATTTTTTAACACAAACACCTGGCACAGATATCTTCAAGAAGAGTTTTCTAGTACAAATAATAGACCATAAGGCAAATTTTCTGTGTTATCACAGTCTATGGACCTTACTTAAGCCACACAGTTATTAGGAGACTCAAGTCAATAATTATTAGATCAAAATAGCCAAGAAGAATGCTACATATGAGGGCAACTGTTACAAACTAAACTAATTCAAAACTTGAGTGTCACTTCTGTAGGAGTGCAGAGGCTTTTGTAGTATTTCCAGTTAGCTAGACCGGAAAGCCAAAGTTATGAGAAACTTTCAATCAGTTCTCAGAGGTCTGGCAGATTTTTTTTAACCTGATTATCCAAAGGTGAATGGAGCAGTGCATTCAAAACTAATCTCACATAAATAGCAGTTAACTATGTCCTGCAATGAACAGGGCATAAAACTACTGTGAGAAACCACACCAGTGGACAGTACAGTGCAACAGTCTGCCATTGCTTCCCAGTTTCTGATCAGGATTTAAGTGAGTGAAAGTAAGGTACAAATGTTGCTGAGTGATGCGGGGCAGAACGGAAGCCTCCACGTCCACTCACACACACTTACAAATCCAGTGCAGACTGCACTGCAACCTGTGGCGCTCAATTCAGGTAAAATGAGCACAAGAGTGGGACAAGCCCCCTCACTTTATTTCCATGGATCACTTAGAATGTAAAATGTCTGTGCCTGTGGCTATCAATGTCTTAAGCGCTATGCAGCTTTTCTCCAGTCAGTGTGAACCAGCTTTCTCGAATGCCAAGGGGCTCCAGCCTTTTTATATCAGCAGGGTGCTGAGACCCACGATATTCTTAAGCATGAATGTATGTACCAAACCCTCAAAGTACAGGTGAGCAAAATGACACAGGTATGGATGGTATAGCACGAAAAAAATCTGGGCACCTTTCCCAGGAAGCGAGGGAGTCCTGCTAGTGCTACTTCGGGGCACAGGCTACAGGCCCAGCAGCAGGTAGCTGCAGGTCCCCGCTGCTACTGAGGAAGCAAGCACCCGGGTTGGTGATTAGCTACATGGCACCTGCCAGGTTCAAGAATAAAAAGCAGCAGATGGTACAGCAAGAGTCGTTATAGAAACAAAAAACTTTTTACTTTTTCCTGAAGCTAATAAATTTTCATGAAACTATAACAAAATGGAGTGTTGTACCACTCTGAGCTGACACATGGGAGATGCTTGCGCTGCTGGGAGCTACAGACACGGGGGTCACGCACCAGGCGTTGCAGTTGCAGGGCATCAGCAGACATGGGGACCAATTGTTTCGAGGATTGTTTGTATTTACTATAGAGACTAAGAAGAGTGGATTAAGAAGCAGCCAGGTTTAGGATGAAGGAGTTTTTCACAGATTTTCCCAGGCCTCCGAGTGAAAAAACACACTATAATTCCCAAACACTACTGGCTTCCCACTGCACTGCCTCGCCTACCCGACATTATCAGAACTGATCCTGAAAATCACTTGCCAGATCAATGGCATTTACTTGCCAGGGCAAGATCCAGTTTTGCACAATAAAGATGCTGGCCTGAAGGCACGCAGGTAAAATGGGAGCATGTGGTCTGTCAGGGAGGACTCTCGGGGAAACTGCCTAGGAGCTGTTTTCTTAGTACTCAGCATAGTGAATTGTTTGCAACCAGGGACAGAACCATGAGAAGCAGCTACTGGCAGAGAAAGTTTCCTCACGTGTTTAGCACAGAGGAGAGAGGCTATGGCCTTTGGACAGATGCCCTCCCTTTCTGCTGCTTCTGTGCTTGGTGCCATTGCTGGACTGCTTCCCCTTTGCTCAGCCATTGGTCTGGTTGTACTGGTAGGCTTGGAAGAGTCACCGTTCGTTGCTCTTACGGACACTCTCAAGATAGCTGGATGTGCACACTTACGGTAAAACACCCAGTTTGAGGGTGTGTGTGTGTGTGTGTGTGTGGAGCAAAGCACCATCCCATTCCTCCAGTATCATCCAGTTCGCTCAAATCAGATTTACTGAGCCACAGGCTTATAGACATAGCAGTCCCTGGACACCTGACACAAGGATGGTCAGCGTTAGGCTGAGAGAACACTTCCCAGTCTCATGTACACTTGTCAGGCATCTTGAAGCCAGGTCAGCAGAACAGGAACCTGACAAGGAAGGGTTTCAAATTAGGCCAGGGTTTGAGTAGAGGGGAAATGCTTTCATTTCATTTCTTTCCCTTAAAATAATGTGCATGGTCTCTTCTGGGAACACCCACCCAGTGAAAAATCCCTCTAGAGGCTGCCTGCCAAAGCCTGTGAAAATCCCTTCTGTGAGCCGTGTCCGCTATTTCAGACACAGCCTGTTCATAGGAACATAAATCTGCTGTCCTCACTGATGAAGATTATTCGAGCTGGATTTAATGTGCTGAGGCACATCTTTCTTAACTTGGCTCAGCCAAACACCTGCTACTTCACGTGCATTTGTTGCTCAGTACAGATCTCGTAACAGAGTCACCCATCCTGTTGACAGCAGCTGCAGAGGGCTGCACACTTACCTTTTACCTAGCACAGGCTGTGCGTACAACTGGTGCTAGTGCAGAAGCCATTGCTCTCTGCTCTGCCTGAGTATTTTACCTTGGCATTCTCTCCAGTTGCAGCATTATTCCAACATGTTGTCAAATCTGGGGCAGAGAATATCTGATGTTTAGGAAATAAAGTAATAGAGTATGGCACAACTCCCTAAAAACGTAGTAGAGATGACAGAGAAACTTAACATCTGTAGAAAGTTATGTATCTATATAATTTCCAAGCGAGTGGGTTTCTTTTGCTGAGCCTCTCTCTGGAAGTCCATACCAGCGACAAAGTGTCTCCGGTAATTTCACTAGGAGGTCAAAACCACTGGAGGCTGAATTCTATAGGGCATCTTTCTCCATCACTGTAATCACTGTAGTAAAGAAGGGAGGCAGAAGGAGCAGGAATAAAACCCATATTTTAGCACTTCTTTTGCTGGCAACTTGTTGAATGGTTTAAAAGCAAGGGAATCCCCACATTTTGGGGGGACGTCAGAACATTGGCACACACAGACCTCTGCAAGATTTGGCATAAGGCAACAGTGTTTTCACCCACACCCAGAGTGTGGAGCATGCTGCCAGCCCCTCCAAGCACACTGCCATTTCAGCATGCTGCTGGCACCAACTCCACCTGCTGGAAACAGCCTAGAGCCCCCGCTGAACTCAGGGCTTCTGAATGCAACTGCTATAATGGAGAACTTGTCTCTGCTGACATCCTTCGTCATTTCTCCATATTAACCCCCAGAATCGATGAGTTCCTGGTGCATTAATGTTTCTTTGTTTTCTGGATTAATTGACCAGAAGTCAATACTTTTCCTAATGGAACAGTTTAACGCTGTCCGTGTTCTTTATAATTCACCTCTTTAGCCATGCATATCAGAAAAATTTCAAAGTTAGAAAGTTTACCCCATGCTGTCATATTTTAGGTAATTTTAAAGGCAGAATTAATTCAAACTGATTTAGTTTATATAGTTTTCCATAAGTAGATAAAATAATCACAACAAATGATTCTATGTGTCTCTCAGCCAAGGATCCCGGAACACATGACAAGCATTGGGCATAATAATTCACGTTCACAATTCCCTACTACGGGATGATCAGATACATTACCATCCCCTTCTGTTCGAGTACTCTTCACAGAGGATTTCACATAGTGGTTCCAGTTCTAAATCCACTATTTATAAGGCTCAGAACTTTTGAACTGAAGCAAGCCTTTGCAAGATTCAACTTCAGTTTGAAATTCTACCCAGTGGGGAAGCTACCCTGTCAACTGCTATTGCACTCAATTGTTAATTACCTTCACTGTGAACGTTTTGCACCTTACCTCCTGTGTCGTTTCATTTCTAAGAGAAGATGGGTTATTATCATCCATTTGGCTGCCAAGCAAAGCACATTCTATTAGTAGAAGTGTCACAATGTGGATGTTTATCTGCTGAATAACTTACCACTTAACCTCCCCTTTAAGCTAGCTGTATTTTTATTGGCCTTGCATTCCTGTTTTCCAATTGATAAAGAGGAAAAAGGGATATGGCTGAAATCTAAACAAGGCAATAGCAGAGTCAAGCATGTGTTCCAGGATCTTGATACTCAAACTTCTGTCCCTGACCCTATTGCTGAGAACAAACTGACATTTCTGCATCTCTCTTGATACTATTTAACAGCAACATAACAAACTGGTGCCGTATTTTAGAAAGCTAGGAAGCTGTTCACTCGGACTAAGACAAAGGTATCTTGTGATTCAAAGGATAGGAAGTGGTGATTTTGAGTTTTACTGCATATTATGATCATGTCAAAAGTAATTATTTGAAGAAAAAATTATTTGATTCATCTAATCTGACAATCAGCAGTAATATCGGGGGACTTTAGACCATCCAATGTGCTAAATCCACCATTGTCTAAGTGTCCTACAACATATTTGCTGAAATCAAACATATTTAGTCATTGGAAGTATCTGGAAAATACTTAATTTTGGGTTTTGTTCTGAGCTTTCCAAAACAAACTAAAGGAACACTCAATGCTCACAGATAAAAGCAGGCACAGGAGAGTTCATGCAATGTGTTAGTTTACTAAATTGGTGGCATTTTTCCCAAGAATTCTGTGATCTGATTTTCCCAGTACACTGTTTTTGCAATAGACAAATTAAACTCATACTTTCTGAAGATACCATCAGAACACCTTCAATAGCATTCTGTATGATTCAAAGTTTTTCTCATGGCTATATACCACTGCAGTAGCTGTGATGGTCTAACAACATCAGCGGTAAAATTTGTTGATAAAAGCAGAATCTTTTATTTTAAAAAGTACATAATTATGAAAAATAGGTTGTATTTTCGAAAGATATCACTTAGTCAAATAAAAAAGCTGCTCTCTTTCTACCAAATTTTCAAAAAGTCAGCTTTAGATCACTCAATTATGACAAAACTTCTTTGCAGTAGTAAAACACAAAGGTAGTTGCAAACATATTCCTCAGAACATTTCTTCTTCTGTTTGCATCAAACGTTCCCTTTGGAATTACTTGGAAGTTCCTGCAGCCTTACACTATTCTCAATGGGTTATGTTTCCTATAAGCCAGAGGCTGTGAGTTTGACTCAGTATTAGGAACTATCATGTGCAGTCATAGCGCCTTTTCATCAACACTCAAGATGTCACCCATTTACTATGTGAGTGGAATGACTAGCACTTTTTTATTAAAAAAAACACGACCACCAAACAAACATGAAATCTCTCAATAAGAGCTTTAAAAATAAATTTCCTTTTGATTAGTCTGTCACTTTTGGAAAGACATTTAAGCTTTATCAAGGTGCATCAGGTGAGAATCCCAGATGTGGCAATCAACAGCAGGCACAATTTCGATGCAACACCTTAGATAAACAGCAAAAGGGCTTTTCGGCTTTTGTGCCAACAATTAAAGCCTTCATCCTTTTGCAGGAGCTGAACTGCTGCGTGAGTAAGCTTGGAAGAGATGAAAGTGCACTTGGGTGAAATCTTCAATGAGCTGCCACAGGCTTCACATCAAGCCAGGACTGTCCAGCTTATGGTTTTGGTAAGACAGCTGTACCAACACTCGCCATAGCAGAGTTTCTGTTATTGCATCGTTTTCAGTGAGGGCATGAATAATATACATTAACTGCTGGGACTTCTCCCATCTGTGGGGGTTTAGCAATACTGAGAAAATGTTGACAATTAGATAATGAACCGCTGTCATTTGGGAAATATGAGAGAAATTGGAAGTAAACATCTGGCAAATGGAATTAAAATATACTCTTATCATACATTATATGTGCTCAGATCACACAGAGTATCTGCTGCAGATCTGCTGCTCAGCATACATGATTCCATCATGGCTTAAAAAACTTTTTTTCTCCTTTTATACCAGCATTTATTCTTATGCAACTCAGATAACTGCTCTGAAGAAAACCTGCTTACTGGCCACTGCAATACTGCATCGTATGTATGTCAAAATCCTAACATCCTTTGGCACTGGACATTTTTTCCTTCACATTTTTAACCTCAAAATCCTTTCTCCTCCCTGCAGTGCTTACCTAGTGACTTCCTCCTACAACTCCAGCACCAACTCCTCCCCCTAAAAGCTCTACAAAAGGCCAAGATCTTAGGCATAAGGAGCCACACTTCACACCTGTAGAAATTTTGTCATCTTACTCTTACCGTAAGTACTAAACTTAGTCTGCAATAATGTACGAGGAGACAAGAACAGGCATTCTTCGAAAAAACTTTCTTTAAAGCATCTATTTCTACACCTGAATATCAGATCAAATTCTTCCATACCATAAAGATAATTTTTTTTGTAGTCTTTTTCTGAGTTAGATTTATTAACATTATTTGCTAGTTAAGTAGAAAATGTCTATGTAATTTTCCAAACAGCTGCTCTTTGCCAAGCAATGTACTCAGTGAGTTTTAAAACAGTTTCTGGAACTATCATGAAGTATGCACTCACTTATTTCAGCAGTCCCTAAAAATCCCTCAAACAAACAATAAAGAACAGAAAGCAGCAAATTCACATTTTTTCCCCTCCCACTTTTCAGAGGTAACCTACCTGATAATAAGCTTCCATTAAACATTAATAAAACAAAGGTTACATAATTCACTACCCAGCAAAGACTAAGCAGGATAAAACCAGATACTAATGATGGTTTGTTTGGGATTAATAGTAAGCATTGGATTAGTTGAGGGCTTCTTGGTATCTGCATTTCCCACCACTCCACAAAAACTCCCAACTGCAAAAGACTAGTGCCACCTTTGGATGAAAATTAGCATTATATCTCTCAGTCAACCTGATCCTCTGTTCCCTAAGGACACTGTGGATTTATTAGATATTTTGTCATAAGTTCAAAAAGTTTAATAATATTTAATCAGAAACACCTTTTTTTCCTTTTCTCTCTCACTTTCTCTTTTTCTTTTGCCTACCATTCAACTTTAATTTTTAAGCCGTAAAGAGAGAAAGAGTACTTCTCTCTTCTCAGTGCTCAAGTTACCTCATCTCTTTGAAGTTTATCCTTGGAAAAGTGTCAGAAAGTCTCCTATTAAACAGCATGACATTCGATTAAGGCCCAGACATTTGTTTAGCCTGGAGAAGACCGAGAAGGGATCTTACCAATATTTATCAGTATCTAAAGGGTGGGGGTCAGTGGATGGAGCCAGTCTCTTTTCAGTGGTGCCCAGTGATAGGACAAGGGGAAAGGGGCACAAACTGGAACACAGGAAGTTCCACCTAAACATAAGGACTGTGAGGGTGACAGAGCACTGGAACAGGCTGCCCAGAGAGGTTGTGGGGTCTCCTCCTCAAGAAACTTTCAAAACCCACCTGGATGTGTTCCTGTGTGACCTGCCCCGGGTGATCGTGCTCTGGCAGCGGGGTTGGACTTGATCTTTTGACGTCCCTTCCAACCTCTACCATTCTGTGATTCTGTGATTCATGTTTGGTATAACAAGAAGTGGAGACCGTAAGCTAAAATCCCAGAGAGAGGCAAATTATAACATTTGGTTTTCCATCTCTGTGGGGATTTTATAATTACATGTAAGCTTCTCTTGATTTCAAGGGCTCTGCTTTTATTCCTAACAGTAGCATTTTTCAGTCTCTACAGGATGATCCTCTGGAGACCTTGCACTAGGAAAAAAACTAAATGTGATCAACCAAACGCTTCGCTTCCTATATTGAGGCATGCTTATAGAGCAAACTGAAACAGTTGCCATGTAATCTACTGCACACACAGGCAAGTGACAACTTGAGAAAGATAGTCCAGAGTGAGTCAAATCAAAAGAAGAGAATTTTCTTGATGATTTCCCAATGCAACCAATTAAGTCCACTTCCTGCACACTGTGTGGCCTTGTTTTTCAATTTTTCATGATTTCTTTTTTTTTTTTTTCTGACAATTTCCCTTATCCCCTTAGGGCTGAAGGGACAAGTGTTTACTTTCTGCTGAGAAAATGCTCTGATATCGATGCCCCTGTATGGCCATCCTAGTTTTAAAGTCTGATTGCAAAGCTGAGGAAAGTTTGGCCAACTGACTTCTGCTCTCTACAAGTATCTCCTACCACTTTAAGATAAAAAAATCAAGCTCATTTGCAATAAAATTGTTTCACACATCAACACATAATTGAACTGATATCAGTAATACTATGTGAGCCGTCATGTAACAATTTCTTGAGGAAAGGGCTCACATTCCCGGTTCAGTTCTTACGACTGTTCTTCATCTCGTTTACATTATTTGGCTCTAGCCACAAGTTGCAGTGAGATGTCTGCTTTGTCAGAGGTTATCCCTTTGAGCAAACTCATCAAACCTAATTTTAATTCCCTGATATGACAGGAGGAATCAGGAACAACAGTTACACTCCAATCTTACTGTACTCACCCGTGTGTGTCCCCAGTAAATGATTCGCTATATGGTCACTGTAACAAGGTTTGATAACTTGCTCCATCAGAATGAATATCTGATTTTAAAGTCTTGTGGAAAGAAAAGTAAGCAAAGAAATGAAGAAAGAAAACAGTCCATACGCATGCTAAAAAATTAAAAATATTCTTGTATCCCATCACTATAATCACTTTGATCAGGCTAGTTTTCATCACCTAATGTATTTTCTGTGACCATTATAAGCAGCTATATTTATGCTGCAATATCTAATTTGTGAAGGCCGTTTACAAAGGCCATGATTACACAGTTTAATACACTCCAAAAGTCCAGTTTCTCCTTACACCCTACACTAAGGCATGAGTGCCTGGAACTCACTAACCGCTTAAGCAGAGGTCAGGTGAACATTAGGACAGTGGATGTCACAAGTTTCTTGGATCACCTAACATGACAGGAAGACTTTGAAGAGTAGCTAGAAATCACACCTTTTATAGCAGCATCTCTTACGTTTTATTTATGTGAAAGTCAGTCAAGGAAGTAAAGTATATGTGCGATGCTTTTACTTCTTACTTCCCCCATTTCTATCCAAATTTAGTACATTTCCCAAAAGGAACTTTGGAGTTTCAAGCATGTCCATGTACATTTAATAAAATGAAAGAAAGCCAAAGAGATTAAAAACACCAAAACAAACAGAAAATGCTACTCTTTACTGAATCCAGACCCTATTTCTTGGCACATTTGGCACTTAAAGCAAATTTTACACTTCCACCAACCCAAGGCCATATAAGCCTGGGTTACATCCCAAGATAAAAATGTAAATTGAACAGCTCCAGACTGTGAAAGATAGATCAAACAACTTGACACGTACCTCATCCCTGTCCTGCCAACATAAAATGCAGCTGCAACAGCCCCTTTCTGTCAATACAACCCACTTATTTTATCACTAACCCACCACAAGTCTGTAGTTTCTGTCCAGTTTGTTTACTTTAAAACTGACATTCACTCACATCTCAATAGCACCCAGCTTTAGTGTCATGGTGGGACATATTGAGTGACTGACAGCTGGCCACATTAGTACTCACAGTAGCATGGACCATCACTAGTTGTTACCTTTATGACAGCAGCCAACTAGTCTTAAAAGTAGCATTTTAATGCAGCACACAAACCACATCGGAGGCTACAAAATGCATCCAAGAAGCTGGGTAAATATTTGGCCAGAGGATCCAGCCCTGGCCTCCCATCCTGCCTAGTTTAAAACATCAACTGCAGCAGTAGAAAAACATCTGTAGATTTTTATCAGGTAATTCATCAGAGCATGCAGCTTACAACCAATAGGCAATACTCTACTAGACTTGCAATAGCTCAAGCCTAAGCATACATTGGTTGGACTAGATCTCCAGGGGTCCTTTCCAATCCCTACCATTCTGTGATGATCCCAAGATGATGAGCTTGTGGCTGTATCACAGTATCTAAATTTCTGTCTTACCTTGCCCAAAAATGTATCATGAAAGATATAAGAGATGTTGTCCTGGGTTTGGCTAGGATAGGGTTGATTTTCACAAGCACCTGGGAGGAACCACAGCTGGTTTAATAACTACACCAGCCAATGGGGTGTTCAACACCATACTGACGTCATGCCCAGTATATAAGGGGAAGGCTGGCCAGGGGTGGGGGCAGAGTGTTTTCATGGTGTGGCCTCAGCATGCAGCTGGAGCAGGGACAGCACATCTCCAGTACTGGTGGAGCCTTGTGGTTTCTATCGCTTGCTTTATATATTATTTCATTAGTATTGTCATTATTACTATTGTTTCTTCTCTCTTTGTGTTCTATTAAACTGTCCTTATCTCAACCCACAGGGTTTCACCTTCTTTTCTTACGCTTCTCCTTCCCATCCCACAGGAGGGGGTGGGAAAACAGTGGGTGAGTGTCTCCCTGATGTTTAGTTGCTGGCAGAGGCTAAACCACAACAGATGTGTAGCTAAATGTGTTCTGATGTTTAACAATATGGTTGGCAATGCAATTCTAAAAAATCAGTAAGACACACTGTACTACAAATTTATGCACACAGAAATGCAAGTGAACCCCTTATGTCTGAGGCTGTAAATACCAGTTTAAAAAAAAAAAAAAAAAAAAAAAAAGAGATAGATCTTTCTCTTGCAACCCTACCAGGAATCTCATGTCTTCCCAAATTTCTGCACCAACTCACAACTTC
>WUAM01000287.1:20732040-20791105 GCA_024336885.1 Actenoides hombroni
TTTTGCTCCAACGTGTGGGTGCCGATGGCCACGGGCTGCCCACACCAGCCGAACTGGCTGGCACCAGCACAAGGCTGGCAATGGCTGCCTCCCAGCCAGGGCAGGCCACAGCCCCTGCTGCCCCAACACAGCACACCCTGGCATGCAGCAAAAAGCTGCTCTGCATGGCACAGCTTAAAAGTGTTAAACTCATTAGAGAAAAAACAGTAATCTGAGTCTAGCCTTCTTTCACCACCAGGCAAGTTAAAATACTGCAATAATACTAAAGCAGAACAGCACTAATACTTCAGCAGTCTTTGACATGAAATTGTGGAAAATCCTCTCATGATTTACTTTGGATTTGCTTAGCTGTTCTAGATTTGGGATATTCTGCCCCCCCCCCACCCTGCGCAGACTTCCCTTTGTTTTAGCATATATACCAAAACTGGGCTGCTACTGGTACACAGATGGGTATATTCAGAGCCTCCATTTTTATAGCTCCTTTTGTTTCAAAGGCTTGCATAATGTGCTAAGGAATTAATGCTTTAAAAATATATATACTGAAAACAAATAAACATTTTCTGCAGGTTTCAAATATCTGTACAAAGGGGAGTTAAAGAAAAAAAAATAATTACCCTTTTAAGTGACATATCAGAAATGAGGCCTTTTAAAAGTGACTTGAAGATTGTAATGAAGGAGTTTGTTCAGACACAGAATGCAGTTTCAAACACAAAAGTACCAGTGGTTGCAGTTATGTACTTTCCCCCCAAAATATAGTTTATTTTGGGCACAGAGACACACATACATATTACTTTTCCAAAGAAGCTTCTTTATGACCGCACCGAGCTGCACCTTCAATGTCCTACTTTGGCCTTGAAAGCTCCAGCCTCCAAGCACAGCTGAGACACAACGTGCTCCCCAAGCCCAGCGGCCAACACAGGCTGGGGGAGATGGTGCTGTATGGACCACGGTGCATAGAGTTGGTATCTCAACTTTTTTGTTTCTTTGTTGGTTTTTTTTTTTTGGTCTTTGTTTGTTTTGTGGGGTATTTTTAAAACAAAATGACTTGCACTTGCAGTCATTTATATTGGGATTTCTTTACAAACACAGGAAAAGACACAGAGGAGGTGTCACTGAAATTATTTGGTTACTTTCATGTTACTGTAGCAAGACAATACTTTTCATCTCTGAACTACAATGCCTTCTATCACATTATTTAATGAGTGGCCAGTAGTAACTAGCAAAAAGGATTCTGAAATCAGGTATTTCTACAGCTACTGCATATAACGAAGAACGCATACAAAAATCTAGAACCTCCTTGACTTTTTTATCATTCAAAGCAGCAAAAAAAGATTCCACATTTTCGTTAAGAATGCAACATTCCAAAAAGACAAATTTTACCAGAAGTTACAGAAAACATGGTTTTTTCCTCAGTTATGTTTTTCTAGGAGTAAGAGACACCAAATTTCACCAGAAGTTATGGAAAACAAGATGTGTTTTTTCCTCGGTTATGTTTTTCTAGGAATAAAAGACTGCATGGTTCAAACACTGCATGACAGCGCCTTGGTAACTTACAGATTTTGTGACTAGATGATTGGGATGTTTATTCCATGTTTATTCCACTAGTTTAATCAGACAGCAAGGTTAAAGAACAAGCAGGAATGCAGAGGCAGACAACTTCCATTAGCTTAGCATCACATTTTTTCACTGAAAAATTCAAATCGAGAACAGCCTTGCCCCATACAGCCACCTGTACATACCTGAAGAACAGCACCTTCTCTCTCAATAAACAGTCAATACACCACAAGTGTTACGAGAGAACGCTGAAGCTTTCTGAGCTACTGAGACTCTACATCCTAATTTAGGCTTGATTTCAAAACTGCCTCTTCCATGAGCTAAAAAGCCTAGAAAAGGGTAAACAACAAAGCACTATTGGTTGAGTAAAAGAGTTCACAGAAAGGATGAAGCAGAGCTGTGGAGCATCCCAAAGGAACCAATGAGGTGTCTGAAAGAGTCAGAATGTATGGAAGATAAACTGGAGTAAGAAATTCAAGTTGTTTGGTTTGGGTTTTTTTTAAGCTGGCTTTTTACAACAAGCTGTCAGCTATGACATAAAACTTGTGCACGTGTGAAATTACAACCATGCATCTTGAGTGACGCAAGGCAATGCACACTATTGCAGGGAATAAAGTCATTAATATATGATGACATGACTTTGAGTTTTAGTAGTAATTGTTAAAACAGTAAGAAGAGGCTACGCAGAATGAACAAACAGGTTGAGTTTTGCAGGATGAGGCTGCCATGCAGGTGTTGTACAGCTACTCAGTTTGCAAGGTATGGACTATGTTCATGCCCTGCTCTGAGTGAGAACAGGGCTGTTTCTGTTTGATGATTTTTTCATCTCAGTTCTTCTAACTGCCCTTTCTGAAGTTAGCAGCCTGTTTTCACAGTGTCTGCTTCTAGCAGTGGTAACACTTAGAGTTACTACCAAGAATTGGTATGCAGACCAAGGCCACTGCTTGTATGTTGTGTACCACATTGAGGGGTGCAGAAAATAAAAGGCTGCACCTGCAGGGTGGAGGGGACAGGACAGGTAACCCTAAACTGACCAAGGGATTCCATCCCATAAAGCTGAGGGATCCAGGAAGGTCTCTCTCTCTCTTTGCCCTCTTGGCCCACTTTGCCAGCTTTGCTCAGCTTGGCTCAGGTCCTCTTCAGGTTTCTTCCTCAGAGCACCCAAGGAGGACTCTGTCCATTCTGCCTTTGATCCCTATCTGTGTGTTCCTGAACCCAGTACCAGAATTCAGCTTCTGAACACAGCTGCCATCTGCTGCTGGGCCCAGTCTGGGACTCTCCCAGTGCCTGCTCCACAGCATCAGTGGTGACGGTGACATAATTACCATCAGGGGGGTTGGGTTCCATACTGGTTTTGTATATATTTGTATATATTCACTATTATTATTATATTCATTTTCATTAAAGCTGTTCTAGTTTCCCTTTCTAATTGTTAAGTCTCTTTCCTTTATTCTCTTTCTCTTCCCCTTTGGGGAGGAAGGGGGGTTTAACAGCATCTGTTATAGGTCTAAGGAGCCGCCCTGACCCTAAACTGTAACAGTTCATAATTTCTACATTTTCCAGTTTAATATTTCTTTTTGACTCTCCATACAAGAACCAGAATAATTTAACCTAAGTTAAAATGTCAACAGTCCTCTCCTCCCAGCCAGCAGGCCAGTAACCTAAGGGCTACTCAAATCAGATCTAAAAAAGTCAAGAGTTAATGAAAATAATGCCCAGAAGTAATTAAAATCCTAATTCACACAAGAACAAAAGTAGTATTTTGACCCTTCTGGAAGAGAAATCAGACCTACGAAAAGTTGCCGCTGAATTTTTATGATAAACACAATGTTAGCTATTCAAGTAATCAATGCACAGAAACACAAAAGCTGTGCTGAAGAACTGTTGCCATAGACTCCAAGAGGAAGCAGATCAGGATCATGGTTTGCAATACCAGAGTGGTTTTTGACTGCAACAGAAACTAAATTTAGACCCAGTTACATAAAAAATACTAATAGCCTTAACACTTTTAATCAGCATAAGAGGTTTAGAGATACACAAATGATTTAAAGTCTGTTGACTAGTTTTATACTGCATTTGCAATATTGTGCATTAGTAAAATCAGGGAGATTATGAAAGAAATACTGAAGCATAATGAAATTACATAAAACATGAAAAGCAGGCTATACAGAGTGACTCCAAACTTCAATACTGATAGAAGTTTTACCAGAATACATCAAGAACATTTCTCTACAGACTGCTACAGCATGAGTGCTAATCTACCCAGGTAATACAACACAAGTAAGTGGTAGGTGCAGAAAGCAGGTTGGACTCCTTATAAATGTAGTGTTAAATCACATGATCCTATAGAGGGCAAAACGTAAAACGCTTACTATCTTTGTACTGTTGCACACTGCTGATCCATGGCGAGCGCAACAGCACAAAGCAGCCTGGCAGGCTTTCAAATGCCAAGTCTGGCATGGTGACGTGCAATATGCTCTGCCAGCTGTGCAACTCCTTCAGGAGCTGCAAAATGGCAAAAAAAAAGAAAAAAAAAAAAGGATCCCTGATTATTTTTAAGGATAGTTCATTATTCAGGCTTGCAGAGCACCTGCCAGTAATTTATGAAGTATTCCCCACATCATGCTAAGGGTTTTTCTCCATAGCAGCTAAACAAGATCCCTGAAAACAGAAGACACAACAGTATTGTCCTAAAACAGTTACTTGGATAAACTGTAACTGTTGTCCCAGGCACGAGGTAAAACTGCAAAATAAGTGGCAACGCCATGATATATCCCACCTCCCACTTTTTAATGTAATCTACACCATGAAAACATTTTCAGGTTCACCTCTTGAAGCATACACAACAGGCCAGTTATCTAAATGTAGATAGTAATTTTTTTCTTTTGTTTTACTTGAATAGTTAATTGCACAGTATCATCAGAAAGTATTCCTTAAAAGCCTGTTTCTATCACTGTGCTAGCAGATACAAAAATTGAATGGCTGACAGTCCTACTGAGTTTTAGTGATGATTAAGTTCTACCTACCTTCTTTTTTTTTCTTTCAAAGGTCTTTCAAAATCCTCTTGTACAATTATTTTCTACACAATTTGAGTATTACTATGGACAGAAGACGTATTACCTACCTGCTTCAGAATTATTCTTGAGGAACATTGGTAGTGACAGCAGAGACGAGTATACCATAACACTTATCCAGATGGATTTAAGATAAAAAAAACCCCAAACTTTGAAGCAATTAGTGTAAAACATACCTTAAAGCGAGTATCATCACTGATACCCGGCCAGTCACTTTCTGAAGCCAATTGTTCTTTCTACAGAAATACAAAGATCTGGAAAGGAAGCTGTAGTTTCTCCAGATTAGATGAACCACAACAGTTTTACATAAAGCTACAACTGTAAAGAAACCCCAATAAAAGGACAGCTTTCAACTTCTAAGCTATTAATCATTTTTTTCCTCACAGGAACTCATTCTCAGTAATCTAAACTGGCTCACTCTAGATTATAGAGTTCCTCTTCCGATTTACGTATCTGTAAAGCAGTCTAGAGAATGACTGTGCTCCTTGGCACATTATGGTTTAGAACTGGTAGATGACTAAACCAGACTCCTTGCAGACAAGGCAACTGAGTTAAGTGCCCACTCTAAGAAGGTATCAATGAAACCATCATCTTGAGAAACTGATCACTCCAAGTGTTGCTGGTTAACAGTTGTGTTGCTAAGAGTTCATTCTTCATAGCTGACCCCTAAATATCCCTGTAAACTGATTAGTGACAAACAAAGGAAAAACTACTGGTTGTATCTAAAAAAAATCCTTCAATACATTAAAGCTGAAACAGTTACTTAGCTGTAAAAGTTCTGACATCGTTACTTCACATTAAATACTGTATTTGCTTCATCTTAAATACCAGCAAAGGCATCACAGCTACTACCAGGTGACAAGCTCCTTCCATTGATTTCCCCATGTAATTTTCCAAAGGCAATTTTACAAAAACCGGTATCAACCTAGGACTGAATTGCAGAGAAGGTTTGTGGTTTCCATTTTTTTCTTTTTAAACTCAAAACACTGTAATTGCAAATTTCTTCAGAATTGTCAAAAGTACCTTTTAGAGAAGTTCTTAGCATTTCAGAACAACTGCACTGACAATTAGAAATATGAACTGAAATTGTGTATTTGCTTGTTATGAAAATTAGTGAATATGAGACCGCAGTTACAAACTCTACTTTTTGGCAGATGCTTAGCTCATTATCATTCAGCTGTTGAATCACAGATCCAGCTTGCATCACCTAAGAGGATTACGGAACAACAGGCAGGTTATTACTGCTTAAACCTCATATACCAAATTTGCTTCTTCATAACATTTTGAGTTTCTATGGATCCTTCTTTTCCAGGAACATAGCTACGTGGCTTATTGGAAGCCTTACTCAAAACTGCAGTCTGTGTTGTTTAATTCCCATTGCTATTCCACAGTGGCAATATATAACCTATCAAGGAGAATAAAATCTAAAGTGCACTGCATGAAACAACCTAGTCCTCCCATATCTTCACCTCCATATTTATCAAGCTTCCACACTCTCAATACATATAAGAACACATACTGGTCAATTAATAGGTATTTCTATATATAATTAAGAGATACTCCTATATTCCTCTTCTACCAGTGTGAGCAAGCATTACTGAGCTGGAGTGATCAGTTCCCTTATCACTGAACTGCAACCACTCTTCAGAATTTCACTGCCAGAAACACTGAGACACGTTTTAGTACAAGGAATTAAGAATTTTACTAATGTAATTGAAGTAATTAATTAAGATCAATCTGAAACAACATGCTTTTCCATTCCCTCATTAATACTGATCGTGCAAGGAGGATGCCATTTTAAACACTTCAAAACATTCAACGAAGTATTTGCTATGCTGGCAAACTTCATAGAAGATTATCTTCTACAAAAGCTTGTGTTATTATAAAGGAAGCTTTCAACTTCACTGGAAGGAATAAAAGTATTCTTTTTTAAGATGAATACTGCTCACATCAACTTTGGATGAATTTAAATCAGTAGGTTAAAAAAGCTAAAGTGCTAGAAAGGTTTTTGATCACACTGTCTTAATTGTTTTCTTAAAAACAGCACTGTTTTTAGTTTGATTCCCTAAGGGGTTTTTTTATTAGTAGTATATTCCATGCAGGGAAGCGTGATCTCTGCCCACCCTATGCCCTCAAGTTAAAAGTCCTAAGTCCAAAAGAGTCATAGAGTAATAGATCTAGTCACCATATTTATTTTGTACATGCTCCATATTTAGTCACCACTAAATAGATGCATGTACAAAGTAACTCACTTCATAAAAATTCATTAGTATCAGCAACAACAGTAATAGAATAGTATTCACCAATGAGCATCCAGTATCATATAGATTTACACAGCAAAAAAGCTATAAAACCAGAGCATTTCTATGAAGTTCTGGCTGACAATATAACAGAAAATAAAAACTTTTTTTTCCCTACACTGTTAAAAAAAGTGTAGAGCTACTCAGTCATTCCTGGCCAAGATTTTATCTATGTAACAAAATCCAATCTCACTCAGCATTATATTTTCAAGTTTTTTTACATTTTTAGCATATAGTTCTAACAGGTGTTGGTTTTTGGTTGGGTTTTGGTTTTTTGTTTGTTTGAGTTTGTTTTGTTGTTGTTGCTTTTTTTTTTTAAACGCAGTCTTCCAGTTACTATTTTAAACAGTAGTCTGTAAATCAGACAAAAATCTATGTCAAGAATTAATTGCACAGTAAATTATCTTTCCGCTAATTGCCCACAGGGGTTTTTTTTGTCACTTTTTCAAAAGGCTTTATTTAAGCATACATACAGAGAGCATATATCACATTGCTGTTGTATGTAAAAACAAGCAAGCAATCCTACACTGACAAAGCTGGTGGTTCACAAGTGGACGGGGGGGCCGAAAAAGATAAAATAAACTCTCCAGAGACCACTTGTTTGCATAAGTTAATTTCTGAGAAATTAAGTTGCCCAAAACTGCGCTCATCTTCACCTAAAAGGCAAGGTCAATTGCTAGCATTAGCAGCTACAGTAAGTCCCACTGTTAGCTAGAATGAAACACGGCACAAAACATGCACGTAGAATGCAACATGGCACAAAAGCGTTGTTTATTTACATCACAGGAACTCAGATAAAGAATCTTGCTGACCTTGGCTTATGGTGCTCTGAATC
Source organism: Actenoides hombroni (assembly GCA_024336885.1). NCBI lineage: Eukaryota > Metazoa > Chordata > Aves > Coraciiformes > Alcedinidae > Actenoides > Actenoides hombroni. The sequence continues at coordinate 20,739,804 of WUAM01000287.1, forward strand.
AACAGCAGCGCAGGGACAGAGGCTTCAGACTTTGGAAATATTAAAATCAGAACTCAGAAAAGATTTTATAGTTGGAACAATTTTGCAAAAGCTAGAAGTTACAAATTCTACAAGTTTGTACAGAAGTTACTCTGAAGCACACAATTACTGGATTTTAAACTGCCTGACAATATTACCCAGTCTTCTTAAGAGTACCTTTCCAAAGTATTTTTTTTTATTCTGCTACTTAATACTTTATACAGAATATGAAATGCTGTTCTGGAACAAATCAGTAAGACTGAGCAAACACAACATTAAGATACAGCCAGATTAACACTAGGGGAAAGTTTTGGTAGTCCAGCTTTAAGTGAGCTCTTGAAAATGTACTTTAGCTAACCTCCATTTTAAAACATAAAAGAAAGCAAAAAGAAAAGATGACTCAAGACTGTCACCTAAATCAAAGTTATTAAAAAACAAAACAAAACAAAACAACAACAAAACAAAATCCACCACACAAAACCAAAAAAGAACAAAACCAAAGAAACTCACAGTTCCCTACCTAATAATATTTTAGAACAGAAGAATGACTTCTATGTATTTTGCATTTTTTGGCAGGGAATCTACGAAACCAAAAGATGTCCTGACAAAATGAACCTTTCCTGAGAAGGATTCACAGTCACAAACTCATTTATAACGTGTTATACGGGAGACAGCAAATCATAACAGTTTGAAAGTCAACAACATGGAATGTACCAACAGATTTATAAAGAATGACAGTAGCAGTTATTTACATGTTCAGGGTAGTTAATTGTTCTTATTTATGAATTAGATTTCCCCTGTATAAATTAGAAAACTACAAAAAGTCCAAACTGGGAGAAACCCCAAATGTCTTTACAAGTTCAAGTAAAAACATCTTTGCAGCACTTTCCTTAAACAATAGCGTACTGCTCGTATAAAAGGTCTCTTATCCTATAGAAGTCCTGGCAGAGACAGCCTTCCAATCCAATGCGCCCTGTTTCAGTCTGAAAGAAAAGACATGTTTCAATTTAGTAACTTGACACTAAATGAGAAACTTAATTTTTCATTTAGAGTATTATCTACAAGAGTTTTAGACACAGAACACCTACCCTGCGAACAGCCACCAGATTGTTGCACACAAGCACTCCTCCTACAAACTCAGCTTGTATACCTTCTCGCAAGAGAACCTGCTTGAAGTCAGACAGTCTTGGCTCATTCATAAACACAGACTGATGTCCAAGAACCTTTAAACAACACACAAAAGTTTAATACTTCTGCTACTTAATACCTTCCATTTTTCACAAGTTCTCCTCATCATTGTGTTGACAGCGGTGTGGCCTAGACTACGGGACTATAAATGAGAAGACTGGCTCTGCTGCTGTTCACCTGCAGCCAGCCATTTCTAGGATAGGAAGGCCTTAGAACTTAACTGTCAAGTAAAGGAAAAATTTCCTTCTTTGCTCACATACTGAAGACAAATAGGAAGTTGTCATTGAAAATCCCTCTTCTGAGCCCTGTTACGCCAGGGACAGAACTGCAGTAAGCTGTACTGCTGCTCAGTACATACTGCTGTGACAGTTGTCATGAATCTGAACTTTAGAGTTGTCTCTGCATTTATCTAGCTCCTAGAACAGACTACATTTAGGACTGTACAACAGTATCTTAAGAAGCAATGCTAGTATTAAAAGATATTCTAACCACTTAATGTTATCTACTCATGTGCAAAATATTTTAATTTAAGAGTAAAGATAAATGTACAGTAAAGATTACTTTAATGAACTCTCAGATCACTACTATAGAAGCAGAAACACATGAATTCCAAAAGTTTCCATCTCGAATATATGAAGTATTGTCCACAGCATAACCAAAACATAATAAAATCCAAGAGTGACTAAACGCCAACTAATTTTCAAATCTGCAAGTACTAACCACAAATATAAAACATGTTAATTAAAATCTTATTTTCATAAATAGATGGTACTGTATGCTAGGCACTCGTAGTGGATGCAAGAGATCGTGCTTGCTGAACAGCATAAAAATCTGAACAAAGAACAGTATTGGTTAACAAAGGGAAAAACAAGAAAAACCTGTTTCAGTTAGGCTTTCATTTGAGTAAGATCACAGAATCAACCGCTAAGCACTACAAAATGGCAAATGAATAAAGCTCTTCAAAAAAGAGTCCAGATCAGCACAATTTCTGTACCTCATGAGGTGGCAGAGGTTCCAGCGTAGGAATGATCTCGCTCTCCTCACACATCTTGTCATCGTCACCAAAGAGGCTTTTCATGGCCTTCTGTTGTGCAATGACACTAGAGTCTGAAGAAGGCATATCCACTTGCATCTCTGAGTCTTCATCTTCCCTCAGCTCTCCTTCTTCCAAAATAACTCCAGTATCCACTTTCGAAACCCGCATGTCTAGAACACCATCTATCCAAGCCAACTCAGCATCCTTGGCTTTACAGAACTGAAGGGAGCTAACAAGAGAATCTTTTAACCTGACCTGGGTTGCACAAAAATAAAAATACTATTAGTTTGATGAAAAGCACAGAGGTCTGTCTTCAAGTTTTTAAAAAGATTTGTAGTTTCCTTTCACTGTCTCTCCACATAGGTTTGATTAATGCTCTTCTGGGGAAGGAAAGGAGGGAATTGGTATCACCAAGCCAAGATGTCCTATTACTTCCAAAATATAATTTATGTAACTCTCATGTTGCTACTCAAAAAGCAGTAGAGATTATATTAAGTATAAAGTAAAGCAATCACAATTTTATTCTGATATTTTGTGAAAAAATCACAATTGTGTAATTTCTTGCAGACTAGCAATCCTCAGCTTAAAAAAACCCAACAAAACACAAAACAACAACAAAACAAAAAACAAACAAAACCCCCAACATCCTAACCAAAACAAACAGAAAACACTGCTGGTTTAAGACTGTCAGAACTGTATAATTTTGAGTAATTGGAACTTTTCATTTCTTACAGGGTAACAGACTTTTCTCTGGAAAGAAGCAGAAGTACCTCTTTCAACATTTCTATTGATGCTTTTCTATTAACTTTAAAAGGACTGAAGGAATAAAGGACTAATGCCTATAGTACATGAGAGACTTTCCTCTAAACATCTGCAGAAGTTGCATTACAACCATATACAGTTTTCACATCCTTCACACAAATTATCCACGTTTTCTTATTTAGAGTTTAACCATGTAAATTAAATGCAATATATTACAACAGTGCAACACATTATGACCTTTCCAAAAACCATCAAAAGCGCTTTTTTTTTTTTAACTTTTTTTTGAGAGGGGGGGCATTACTCCTTTATTTATTTTTAACACTAACTTGCACCTACCTTTATATGTTCTTTCTTAGCAACTATTTTGGTATGAAGGATTATTTTTCTTCCTCTTTGTTCTCTAAGACTCCCCCCTTCAGATTCCAATCAGAATCCTGAATTGCAAGTAGTGTACAGTAGTACACTAAATATAGACACTATAAATTTATTAAGACTTAAGTAAAGCAAACTGATATTCCCAAGGACACAAACCTTGCCTTTTGGACTACAGGTAAAACTGCACTGGTCTCATGTTTAAGCTTTTAAACAGTTCTTATGAATAATAAGCTTAAGGAAGATGCTTACCTAGAATACACAGAAATGCTGCTAATGTCCTGATCACAGACAACCAAGTGTACACATAGGTAGTGTCCCCTCTCATCCCCCAAAGAACAGATGGCCAAATTAGAGTCTCCCAATACAGGTCTAATACAGTTCACAGTACCGACAGAACTACCAAATTCCTGTACCTTACCTGGTAAATGTGAGTTTCACTAGTTGCATCTACGGTTTCATGCAGTTTCGGCATGTAAACTTTAATATCTTTTCCACCAAAAGCTCTGCAACATTCTGCAAGGTCCTGACTGGCCTCAGGTGGTCCATGGACTATGATCAGTTGTCTTGGTTTCATTTGGTTAATAATTTTTTTAATTGAGTCCCCATCTGAGCGTCCTTCATAGTCAATATATGTAACTCTGGCTCTAGTTTGAATTAAAATAGCATTTTTTAGTTTAAGATGTTAAACCATTGAGTGCTTAAAAATATTTTATTTAAAAATAGAAGATTCTACATCAGCAAAAGCTGTCAGCACAAGGTATATTATGGATCAGTAAAATGCAGAATTGTCAAATACCATCATGTATGTGTATTCGACACCATAAAATCCCCAAATTCCCTTACATAGCTATCCAAAACGTAAGATAAGCATATTTGAGTAAGCAGTTCTTTTAACAAAAAATAGATATACATTTAAGTACCTATGCTAACATTCCATTGTATTGTTTGTTCTTCCTCTTTCACTTGTCTCTGTTAGGTTACAAATTGCAAATTTCTTAAGAGTGGGGAACCATAAAACTCCATATCATGCTTCCAAAAAGACTAGTAAAAAACCAACCTAGCTTGGGGAAAAAACAAATAAACACACACAAAAAGCAAGCCCTTTCCCACTTTCTTAATTACAAACTAGCTCTTTACCCAATTTGCACTGTACCCATGCAACCATTCTAGCAGAACTGACAAGAACAACAAAGCCACTCACTTAATTTCCATGGACTCTGTTGCAGAAATGCATTTGGTAGGAACATCTGATAAATCCTGGTCCATAGGCTCTTCTCCATTTGTTAAACCAGATTCTAATTTGCTTTTTTCTTCTTCTGTTGCTTGGAGTTCTGGGACTAGAAAATCCTCAGGTCTAAAGAATGAAAGGAATTTTGCTTTTAATAGTCTTACAGTAAAACCAAAGCACTACATAGTATATTAAAAAACCCCAAACCAAACAAGAAAACAAACAATACTATTACTAACGAGATGAGTTATAGTTGTTATTGCCAACAATTTTATTACACTTGCCTTCAGTATTTCCATGTTTGAACAGAGCTCATTTGCAAAATATCACCTTCCTATCTTAGAAAAAGAAAGGAAATACCAGCAAACTGAGGTTTTCCAGTAAGTATTCTTTATGCAAATAGGACAAGTATCACTAATTTTTTCTAGGATTAACAACGTTCTTTCCCCTCAGTATAAATTTATCGAAATTATGTGTAATTCAAAGTAGAAAAAAAGTCACGTTAAAAAACCATCTATTTTATATCATAATAGGAAAAAAACCCAAAAGCCTGGAGTGGAAACACATCCTAAAAGGTATGAACACAGGCCAAGAAACAGCACTCTGCACCTTCAATCCTATCATAAGCTTCCTGTGAAATCTAGCACAAACTACCCTAACTGTTCAAGAATTACTGCGGTTGAAAGAGTATATAACAGTGCTGCAATAGAGACAAAATGGTTATTTTATTATTTCTATTTTTGAATTATTTCATAGTTACCACATGTTAGTATGCATTACACAACATACTTGATAATCTCGCCATATTCATCCCATTTAATTCTTTCTTCAGGGGCTGGAAACATTGGGTAAGATTTCTTTGCCTGTTTGAAGAAGCTTCCTTTCCGACTGCCTTCACCTTTCATCATCAAATCATGTTTGGTCTTATGTACAGTTGGCTGATCAATATCCTCTTCAGCATCACTCTCGTCACTGGAATCAATATCTGCCCTGAAATGACATTAAAAAAATCGTAGCACTTTTTTTTTTCTTCAGGTTTAACATTACATGAACACACTGATGGAAAATAGCAATTGATGTAACACTAACCGAGGACAAGAGAAGTTTATACACCCGAGAAGGAGCTCACAGTCAAAGGGCAGATGAAACAGGTCTATCACAACAACAGATTAAACCCAACCATTTCCAATTCCCCAGTGCCCTCAGCCAAGTCTATCAAAACTCGGATTTTCCTTTATCCCTGGTACACGGTTGAAGCAGCAGAACGATCACATGGAAATCTCAATTCTAACTATAACAGCAGAATGCAAGAACAGCCAATATACTTACTCTTTAGACTGTTCTAACTTCTTAGCTGCTTCTTTCTTTAGTTTCTCCTTTTCTAGGTATTCTTCAAGTTCTTTTCCTTCCAACTTGACACGTTTTCTCAGCTGCAGATAGAATTAATATTATTGTAAGTAACTTACATGATTTTAACACTTCTACATGGTGCTGACAAGATCTGTATTGTACACTTACTTGTATTTAAGTACCAAGAGCAAGTACAACTTTCATGTCACATACAAGACAAGATTATGCAAATGTGTAGCACTTTGGCATGGCAGCATCATGACAACATTATCAATTAGTAGAGTCTACTCTAACAGAAAAGCATTTCTAAAATCAATTAGCTTTACAGAAATTTCTTAAAACATCTTCAGGAAGTATCTCTCCAACAAGTGAATGAAAATACTCTGCTATGAGCAGTGTTTTTTAATAATTCTTGTGTCACTAAGGTCAAACGAGAAGAAACTGGCAAAATTACGCTAGCAGGCAAAACAATGGTAAGTTCTGTTTCTTTTTTTCTGAAAAACAAATTAGAGTATAGGTCACTTTGAATAATACTTAATGTTAGTAACAGTCTAACACTAACTCAATGCTTCCAATCCAATCTAAAACTAAAATAAAGCTGCATCATCAGGATTGAAATTATCACTGCAATCACAGGTTACTCCAATAAATCAACCAGAGAGAAGTAGATACAGGTGTATAAATTATTGAAAGCAACTTGAAAGCATGAACAACAATTAATTTTGTCCTAATTCCTAGCTTTTGCTTATTTTTCTAATTCTGGTTGGATATACTGCACTAATCTGACTTGATTCTCTCCTCATCCAAAATGAGAGTATTTTCCAGCAAGAATAATCGATCACACATTGTAATCTGTACACCAATTGCAAGCAGAATTTCTTCTACTATAGCAAAAACACAAAGGAAAGTGTTGTCTGAAGACAAATAATGAAAGCAACTTCATGCTCATCTCTATGGAGTATTAAATTTGCCACACCACCAAAAAGCATTTTGTAGTTTCAAATTCGAGACCTATTTTTATGTAAGTGGTTAAACACGCAACATACTGATTTCAGTTTTCACTCCACCACTAGAAGCATTTCCAGCAGATAAAAAGGAATCTAAGTTCAGTTTTACTCATGTTTCTCCAGCTGGCCCATGACAAAAAACTTTTTAGATACAGGGACAACTCTTACCTCAATATCTATAACTTTTTCAGAAGGATTATCAATCAGGAAGCGTGCTAATGTTCCAGGCGTAGTGCGGTAAGTTAAAATTATAGAGTTTTTGGAATCCTGGCACCACTGAATGAAAAGATCTCTAGAAAACCCACATTCTAAGTCAGGCTGACTAGCAAGAACAACTTTTGGACTAGGCACTCGAGCCAGATCGGACAGACTATGACATAAGGAGAGATGGCGGAACTGAAAAGGATTGTTTCTCTTGTCTTCAAAGCACCTCATCAACTTGTCACTCATCCATTCAACCTAAAACACATATTAAGAAAAAGTTATCTATAAGAATGCAAGTTCTACAATAACGTACAAATTTGATATGAAGTACAAGATGCAATATGCATGATTACATCAACGTGTCTCAGCAAGTGTAGAAATAATGTTGAGGATAAACAACACAGAAACAAGTACTTTAAGTTCTATTTTTAACGGCTGTAAACTATGCTAACAAGTACTGTGATAAAACCAGAAATAAGTATCAAGAAACACGTCCATAGCCACGACTGGGCTCTGTGTTACTTGATCGAAAGATCTGCGACACACTCACTACAGAAGAAGGACAACAGCCAGCATGCAGCCATTTTTTACTGTTAAAAAGAAAACCAAAATGTTTTTGCATACATGTTCTATTACCCACTTCATAACTACATTCTGAAATAAAAACAAACCTGTGATTTAGAGAACTCCACTACATTGTAGCTGACATTATTTAAAAGTGCTAGGGAGTAGACGCCTAATCCTGCATCTTTTGTTCTCCAGATCTGATCAAGAAGTTGAGCAAGTTCCAGAACTCTGCCTGCTGTATCCACGGCTATTAATACATTTCCATCACCTCGCAATGTCTCCAAAACATTTGCTAAGAAGAATAAAAAACAAAACAAAAACCTACTTATACATTGAACCAAAATTAGAAAATTTTGGCTTACATTTTTTTTGTTATAATCAAAATAACTTTTGTCATAATCAAAAGCAAATTGAACACAAAAATAAATTAAACTTCAAAAGAGATCCAAAACCATACTTCCACCAAAATTAAAGGGAGCTGGAGTTTTCTTGGTAGCTCTGAAGATCTCACTGCCTTGATACTAGCTTCTCTTTTCTCCTTTTTTTTTTTTTTTTAATTAAAATACCTCCAAACAGTAAAATGGAGTTTTAGAAAGAGAATGTGATGGGGAAGGTCATTTAAAAATCTCTTAAAGAAAGGATTAAGCGATACTGGGTAAAATACACTGTTTTCAAATACGGTTCATTGTTTTCAGGAAAATGTTTAACCCACAGGACAAGTGTCATCAGAAGAGATTAATTCAAAATTTGTTAAATTTTGATAAAAGTTCTTAGTTTGGATGCTGATGAAGTTCATAGAAGAACAATATACAGCGGCTAACAAACCACATTAAACTGCTATTTTCAAGCCCAGACAGAATACGTACTCAGTAGCTGTTCATCCCTTTGCTTCCTCCTGGGTTGTACGTAAGTAGCATTAAATGAATCTGTAATAAGCAATGAAGGCCTGCTCAACATTTCCAAGGAACATCCATTTAGATGGCTGTGGAAAAAAGGCGAAATCTCACTTTTTGCAATTCTATTTCATGAGACAAAAATGACAGCTAGCTTCCAGATGTTTCCATGTATAGAAATCAAACTACTCAGTAGCTGAACATTTCCTGCTTCAAACTTACAAATAAAACTGAGTGGAATGAAGAAACTCAGAGCTAATGCTTGTTTTCAGACTGCTTAATTAGAATGCAAGTGTAGTTAGTGGTCTTACTGGAGCTGGGAAAGCACAGCTACTTCCACACTTGTTCATCAGATGCTAAATGATGTTCATCATCTAAGAAATATATAGTGCTGTGTTGAACTCACATCTCCCTCTTGTGGTTGAAATCAACTGCATAAACAATTTCTTCCTCTCCATCCTTAACGATCTTCCAGATTGTGCCTCCTATCATGTGGCCAGCCGGCAGTGGGGTGATGGACAAACCATGTCCTTTGCCTGCAAAAGTTTGCAATATTTTAGGTATGTGTATTAAAATCTATTACTCTAAATGAGGTACTAATTGTAAACAACTGTAAGGCCAAAATTATTACTGGGGAAAACGGTCAAATGAAGTATGAAAAAAATCATTAACGTATCTGTCCTTCCCATCTAACCAGTAACTTCAGCATTTTTGTCAATTCACTTCTGGTTTGCATCCAGAAAAAGAAACTGAAGTGAAGATCACTTCTTCCCCCCACCTCCCACTGGTACTCAGAGGCACTGCAGAGCTGCTGTAACTATAGACTTTAACACAAAATTATATAACAAACATATCACATGAAAGCAAGCAGACTGGCGAAAGGCAGACCCCTCTCTGAGGCAGCACAAAATATTTATTCTATCAATCATTGTCTAGGTACTTACAAAACCACATATAAGTGACACAAACCCCAAGTTTTCCAGAATGCTAGTCCAACAATACCAGGAAAGGTGTTCATCTGCTGCAGTCAAGGATGATGGATCTTTTCAGCACCTAATGCCTTTTTTTTTAATGCACCGTTGCTCCTCATCATCAGTGCTAGCCTGTATCTCTGTCAGAGTAAAACTAAACCACCCATGACCACTACTCACTAACTTCACTGCATTCTGCCAATGGGAACAGAAGTGCACAGCTTTAATAATAAAGACAAAATTAAGTTAGCTTCTTTGATGCATTCATCGAGTCTTCTAAAATCACTTCCATTAAATACGGAAAAAGTAGGATGTTTTAAAAAAAAGTTGTTCACTAAAATTACTTTTAAGATATAAGTTAGCAGCACAGAGATAGCCTTGCTACAAATATCTTGAAAAAGACTCAGCAGCCTTTCAAGGATGGCATCCCATTTCTCTCTTCCAAATTACAGGGCAAATATTTTGGCAAGCAGCGTTGAGGAACTGGGATATACTGCATCTCAGAGACATGCTGCTGGTGGCCAGCATCTAAGTGTCTTTGCTCAAGAATAAGATTTCCATTTCATTCTGATCTTTAAATTCTACAGGACTGAAAAGCTGATTATTCTCCAGATGCCACAGTTCCTAGCAATAAGCTACACTAAGTATTAGTCAGATTCAGTGAAGACCTCCGCATTACATCATTCACCTACTGTAACTTACTCTCTGAGACCTATTCACTCCCTAGAAAGGTTTCCTTTGTGTTACCAGTAATGGCTGCAGAAGAGTTCTGAGGTTATCTACCACTAGCCATGAGTAAATGCTTTAAAGACATGAGCAAATTCCAAGTAAAGTTACAAAAACACTAAGAAGAGAACCACATGGTTAAAATATGCTTTAGCATGACCTCCTCCTCATGAAGTGGAAATTCTACTCATTTCTCCATACAATTACTGAGGCAAACATTCAGCTGATGCAAACTGATACAGGGCTACCAAGTTCAGCCCTAAAAAATCCACAGAATTTCAAAATTTACTCCCTTTAAAAAAATTACTTTCACTCTTGATGACTTTGCTGCCTTTTGCTAAAAGGCATTTATAGAAACTTTGGTGAAAACTTTACCTTTTAAGTTCACGATCTGAGAAAACTTCAGCTGTTGTATCTTATCAAATGCTGCATCTACATCATCCAGGGTAAAGAGAGTGAAATCTTCAGTATTATGGCGGGACTAAAACAAATAAGAAGTATAGAGCATTAAATAACCTGAGCACTCTACCATATCAACAATGTTGTATATGAAAATATCAACTTAAACATACCTGGTAGAGATCATACATAAACATCTGTCCCATTTTATATACAGGTATAGTTGCATAAATGGCACAATTCAACCCCATTTTTCCAACTGCATATGGAAGAGCACCAAGGTGTAGAGGGTCAGGATGAGAAAGAAGAACAGCATCAACCTGGTGTACATGTCTACAAAAAGAAAGACAACAGAATTTGATGAAAAGAGTTCTGTGTGATGTTATATACTCCCTATTACAGCTATTTTGAGAATATGTACACACTCTGAATGCCAAACGATAAAACTTAAATCCTTCCAGGTTTAGAACAAAGTTCTTAAAATCGTAATTAAAAGTTTCAGACATTTCCAAATGTTTCAGTACTTAAAAATACAAATGACTTCTGAAAACATTATTAGAAGGTCTAGAAGACATAAGCTTCACATCAAATTCTTGACTAGAAAGACCTTAATATATACTTGAACACCAGAAAGTACATTAACCAAGGGGCCAAAAATATTATCAGTGCAGACATGCTACAAGTCGTTTATATATCTAAAACTCTAAAACAGACTACAACTTCTCTTCTGCTGAGAAAGACCAATTAACAGGACCAAAGACCCAACAATCATTACATCGATCATTATCAAATCAATATATATTTATTTAGAAACAGAAAAGGTAAAATATATCATCTAAGAAAAGTGGCACACATTTTTTTGTCTTTCTTTCATTTTAAAAACTGAAGACTTTTTTTTCTTGCAAAGTGTTGTATAAAATAAGAAACTCAGACTGCAAACTTACTACCTATCATAACTGAAAAACTGAGAACATAAGACATGCAACAAGTGAAAATACAGGTTGGGCTGAAAGCTTTTTGTTCCCTCATATAGTAACTGGGGCACACACATTCTTGATGGCTTTTATCTAATTGCTTCTCAGATAAGACACTTGAAGTATTTTACAGATTATCTTTAATACATAATAATTCTCAGTTAAAAGACTACAAACGCTAGAATACAAAGCTAGAATAGTGAATCTACAAAAATAGCATCACAAAGTTTAGGTTCTTTCAGGAATCTCCATGTTTCAGTCCTAACCTTGTAATCAGTGTTTGCATCAGCAAAGCTCCTTGCTGTAAACATGCGTAAGTTCACTATTAAAGGCTAGACAGGTTTCTTTGCAGGGCTGGGATAACCAATAGAAGCTGGTTTCCTGACTGACAGTCTAGTCAACTTGAAACAAGAGACAAGAGTTGAACCACTTTGTATTCAGCCTACATACACTACGGATTCTTTCACTGAACACTGTTAACCATTCTAAATCAGTTTAGAGACAACTCTCTCCCATAAACTCTGCTCTGTGTCATGTTTATGACAAAACCCAAACCATCCAAGCCAAACCAAACATGGAACAGTTTGAGAATTGCAGTTAATATATTTAACATATTAGACTCACCCCCCCCCAAGTTATTACTGTTAATTTTCCAGTAGCATAGTTCTCTTCATATAAAACACACTTCAAACAAAAACTGAAGAACAGTTGTGGATTCACCACCATGCACATACCATTGCATGGTATTTTGAAAACTTTCAGAAAAGGACAAGAGACTTACTTAAAAAAACCAAGTGTATGAATTGAACTACTTACTTCCTCAGAGAATCAATAATATCCATAGAAAAGTTTTCATCCCAGCCACAGTCCAAAAGAAAACGAAATTCATCTACTTGCAACAGATAGCAAAGGGCGGATTCCTCCTGCACCCCTGAAAGCGTAGTCAACTTGATAATCGATGTCATTTTTCTCTCCAAGTGCTTAATCTCCAAAAGAACTAATCTGAATGGGGGAAGAAAACGTTTCATTGTCTAATCCAAAGGAAAAGTCTATTTAGATGTAACTTCATACATTTCTGAGAATACGCAGGATAACAGTTGTGAATACTGTTCAGTACAGCTATAGGATATCAATTCAGTCTCAGATACTAGCTTTGGAGAGTTGCAGGCCTTTTGTTATTAGAAAGAGGGGTTTTTTTACAATAAAGAAAGATCCCTGGGAGCAGTGCAGTTAACAGCAGCTCCACCGCGGGGGCCGCTTGGGAGCACCCAGACAAGGCGCATCCAAGGCTGTGGCCCCTCAAGTCCAGCGACTGTTCGACAGGGGCCCAGCACGGGGCTGGCCGGGGGGTCCGCACGGCAACTCAACGCCCCGCCGCCCAGGCCGGCCGCTGAGACGAGCGGCCCGGCCCTGACGGGGTGAGCCTCGTCGGCCGGGCCCGACATTAATTGGGCGAGCCCTGCGCCCACTCCAATCCCGAGAGTTAGAGGGGAAGGAGGAAGAGGAGGAAGAGAAGGGCGAGCTCTGCGGGAACAAGCCGAGTGCTTTTCGCCTTAGCGGCGGGCCGAGCCCGGCTCCCTGCGGGGAGGAGCGGGGCGCTCAGCAGCAAGCGCTGGGCCCGGCCCGCGGAGTTGGCCCCCGAGCCGCTGCCGCCGCTGCCGCCGCTACCTGCCTCGCGGGACGCCCGCCTGCCGGCCTCCCTCAAACCCGCCGGGGCGCGCGCCCGCCACCTCCCTCCCGTGCGGCACCCTCCGCCATCTTGTAGGAGGCGGGGAGAAGGAGAAGGGAAGGTGGAAGGGTAATGGGCGGCACCACCGGGAGACTGCCGGGGGGGGAGATCCCTGCTCCCCCTCTCCCTGAGCAGCCGGTGGGCTCTCCCGGCCTGCTGGCGCCGCCCGTTTCCCGTTGTCCTTGGTGTGGCCCTGCGCGGGTCTCGGCGGCAGCCAGGAGCGGTAACGGCAGGGGCTTGCGCGGGGGCGGAAAACAGCCGAGGGGATGTTCTCGTGGTACCAGCGTCAGCCTTCCCCGGGAGCACCTCGCCTTGTCCCCTGTCCCTTCTGCTGGGACGTGGCGCCGGGCGGGAGCGCCCCTCAGCCCCGGGGCTTTATGGCGCTCTTGCCCCTGCGGTCACGGGCTGCGGGGTGACGGCAGGGTTCCCAGGCAGGCCGGGGGCGGCGTCTTTTCCGGGCCCGGCGGAGCCGGGAGGCTGGCAGGGCCCTCTTGGGGGTCAAAACCCGTGATAGCCGGCCCGAGCCGCCATGGCGGCCGCCCGAGGGAGCAGCCGGGAGGGGGCAGCACCTCCAGCCGCCGCGGGAGTTGGTGTGCCGCCCGCTCCCTCTCTGCGTCCTCTCTACTTAACTGTGTCGTTTCGAGCTCGCACCTGGAAGACTTCTTGGTGTCTCGTAAATTCCCGCAAGACGCTAATCTAGAAGGCTTTGGTTAGGTTGGAAAAGGCTCGCTGGACGTTAGAAATGTCCTTTCTTCCTTATCTCTCAGTTTCCCACTAAATGTAAAGCTTATTTTTTAGTCTTCTTAGGGCTACTAAAGCGTCCATCGACAGGAGTTTAGGTTTTAAATGCATTTGGAGTGTTTTACAGAACAGCAAACATCTGTATCATTAGAGTTACTAAGATGAGTAAATTACTGTATTTAAATGGAACTATTTCACCAGGGATATCTTAAAAGAGATGTTCTATTTCTCTCCTGTTTTAGGATAAAATCCTGTTTCCATGGGTCACGAGTTAGGATTATTTCTAAGAAAACTGTGTATGGATTTGAGAACAGTATGTGTCTTGTAGAAACTGTTTGATGACCCTCATGTTTATTATGCTGCTGTAGGATCATAGTGAGATGAAAGGTGCCAGGTGTGCAACAGCTTCCATGTACAGATTTATCAGTAATTCTTCTCTGTTATGCTTTTCTTTCTAGCAGTCATGGTGAATTTCGCCCAAGCTGTACGTGATCACTGGGTTCACATCCTTGTTCCCTTAGGATTTGTGATTGGATGCTATTGGGACAGAAAGAATGATGAAAAACTGGCTGCCTTCAGAAACAAAAGCTTATTATATAAAAGGTCTGCTTTATGATTCCTTAAATATATATAGTTATTATATATATAGTATATATAGTAATATATAGTTATTTTGAAAAATGCTTCTCTGTTAATTTTGAGAGTCTTAACTATGAAAAAAAAATCAGTGATATTGTCAAAATATTAAAGGGAAGAAAGCCCTAGAAATTTCAGCAAGCATTCATGAAGGGTTTTAGCTCACTAGTGCCCTCTGAAAATTGGGGCTCTAGGAACCATCTTAGTCATGAAAGAAAGGATCATTAACTGCTGTCATGGTCTTAGTCATGAAATGTGAAAACCATTATTTTGTGTCTCTAAAACTTCAGTGATTGAATTTTAATTTTCAGTGTTTCAGTGGATTACAGCAAAATTTCTGACTTAAAATTATCACAGCACTTTTTAACTGAACACTTTTACAAATTTGTGAAAACTAACACAACATTTATGTTGGCAACTGCTATATCATCAGTGAGGGATGTTTCTGTATAGCCTGGTCAGCTTGGGCTGACTGGCTGAGGTGACAATGCATTGCCTCGTCTATGTCAGTTCTACCGAGCGGGATTTAAGAGGACATGATCCATGGCAGCTTTGGAGAGGAAACAGGGAGCTTGACACTATTGAAAGATATTTAACTGGCAGTGATTGCAAGGAAAGTTAAATTTATACATAACTCTGAAAGTTAAGGTATTGTAAAATAATTAATTACATTTATTACTAATTAGTCTATAAAAATAATCTTAGTTTTAGTCTCTTTATTTTTTTCTTCCCACACAGAGAGTTGAAGCCTGGTGAGGAAACTACATGGAAATAAAGGCTGCTGACGAAATGGAAAATATTTTTATCACCTTATCTCACAGTAAGGGTTTTATCTTGAGAAAAAGCTACCGGAAAGGACACCTGTAATTCATCAGTAATTTCCAACCTTACTTTTTGGAAGATGATTTAATTACATGACTAATATGCGTCCAAGAATTCCATTAGTCCATAAGTGTTGGAAAACTTTTGTCCAGAGAAGTCATACTGTGGAGGGGCAAGGAAGAATTATGTAATAAAGAAAAGCTATGCAAAACCCATTTATGTTGTTATTGACCTGCACGGTGTGGAGTTGATGTATTTGTAGAGAATTTGTGAACCAGCCTTCAGAGGAATACTTGCATAGACCCAGAATCTGGTCAGCAGTTGTTTGAGCTTTTTGAACTGGATGTGAACAAGTTTCTCCCCAGGTTTCCAGTGTAGACGGGCCTGTCCGGGGCGGCTCTGTCCCCGAGTGTGCAGTGGGCGGGTGAGAAGGAGAAGGGAAGCGGCCCTGCCGGGCGTTTGCAGAAGGCGGTGAAGGCAGAGGGAATCGGGGTGTTCCAAGCAGGAGGGGTCCCACGCCTCTGTCGAGGCGGCCGCGGGCCCGGCCTCCCGCTGCCTGCCCTGCCCGCGGCCGCCGCGCGGGGGCGCGAGCTGGGGGCGGGAGCTGCCCGTCGGTCTCCTCACCGGCAGGGGGCGCCACTACGACCCCCAGCCCTCGTGCCGGCCTCATCCGGGCAGGCCTCCTGCGCTGATTGGCTGCAGCGGGCCGCCCAGCAAGGGAAGGTTTGATTGGCCGGGAGGGTCACGTGAGGCGGAGGCCGCTGGCCGTTGACAATAAACATGGAGTCGATCTTCCACGAGCGGGTGAGTACGGGCCGGGGGTCGGCCCTTTGCGTAGGCACCGCCGGCTGGCGCGGGGCAGAATTTCGCCGTCGGTTGCCTGGCCGGGTAGCGAGCGTTTTCTCTGAAAAGCTGTTCGAGGCGGTGGCTGCGGCCCCCGGTCCCCACGGGGTACGCTTGGCCCGTGCCTTGCCCGGCGGGGCCGCGCCGCCCCTCCCCGGCCTCCCTGTGGTGACAGGATGAGGCAGCGGCTCGGTTTCTTCTGGCGCGGGGAAGAGTTGCGGCCTCTCCCCCGGCCGTGCCTGTAGCCGGGCCCCGCTTGGCTCCGTGAGGAGAGGATGTGTTGTTACTGGAGATCAAAGAGGGTTCGAGCTGAGACCTCAGCCTTTCTTCTCGCGCCGTTACTGTTCTTCGTGGGCCTTTAGAAGTAGACCTCAGGTGCTGGAGGGCGCAGCCTACAGCTGCTTGTGTTTCTCGAGAGAGGATTCGCATGGCGGAGAAGCAAGCATGAAGACGAGCAGCGGCAGGCAGGGCTCTTGCTCTGCTCTGGGACACATCCCTTCGCTTAGCTTGGCTTGGTTGGCGTTGTGTTACGACTGGGGAAAGGGAAAGCTGTTAAGGAAATCCTAATTAATGTACTGTGCTGCTGTGTGCTGAACACTGTTTCCTGTTTTGGAGGACAAATGTTTCTATGAACTGTTGTGATTTACCTAGGTTCCCAAATATGAGCTATTTATGCTTTTAAGACTATTCAAATGCACTTGTCCTTTTTCCATGTATTTTGTCAATGTCTCTGTACTTTTATTATGTTAAGATTAACAGGTTTTATACACTGTTTTTACACTTAATGGTTGGTTTACTTAGCAAATAAAACAAAAAAAATAGATTCTATGCATTTCAGAATAGTAACTGAGGAGTGTTCTTTCAAGCTAGGTTTGGGCTGAAAAACTTGGCGAGCATTGTGGGTTGAGTGTTGGTTTTTAGCCATTATGTCTCTCTTATGGTGACCTTGAGTTACAGTCTGGATTTGAAAATGGGTTCAAAACAAGTGCACCTTTCTCTTATCTGGCCTAGCCTATATTAAATAATGAAATTATCCCTTTTTTATAAACTTTCTAGTTTAATAGCAAAACTCTGCTGAAATTGACACAACAGAGCATAATACATTCAAAGTTAGAAGCTGATTCTAATTTGTAGTTGCTCCAGGTTTGGGGAGAGCAGGAGGTGCAGTCTTGGGTCTCTCACATGTGAAACACAACTGCTCCCTGATATATTGGTTAAGCAGTTAATTACACCCGAGTGCCTGTTTTAAATTGGCTTGCCAAATGTTTGTATCTTCTTATTATTGTAGGGAAAATATACCCAAACCTTTGTCTTTTTTCTTAAGAGTTATTTCCCTCCCTCCCCTTCAAGTGCATGACCTTAGTTCCCATCAAAATATTTAAGGTGCTGCATTTGCATGTACATGCTCCACTTGAATCTGCACACCTTGAGTGTTCCAATAAAAAGGCATGAAAACTGTGGTACTTATAAGGGAAATTTAACAAAACAAAACCCGAAGCAATGTGGTGTTTATAACTGGGGAATAATAATGACATAAAGTAGGGCTTCAGGAGCTGGTATCTTGTATCTTGTCAAAGAAGTGACAAATTTTAAGTGTTTGAAAACACTGAAAGCAGGGCAGCGTTTTATATTAGCATAAGTTTCAGCAAGAGGATTTTAGATTATGGAAAGATGTAGTATTCTCTGCACAAAAAAAAATAGTTAAAAACCGTAGGGATTTTTTTATTCTGTGTTTTGCACTTAATATGTGCAAATTGTGCATATGAAAATTAATGTTTATTACTTCAAGATAAAGTTGTAAAAATACAGAAGGGTCCTTTTAGCAATACTAATATTTAAGCCTGTAATACAACTAGTTTTCAGAGATATTTTAATATCTTTTTGTTTCTAAATCAGCTTCATATAGTTCTGCTGGAGAAAACCTGTGATTCTTGGGCGGGTTCTTCTGTTACAGTTTTATTGTATGACCAGCAGCAGGTCCAGAGGGACAGGAGCTGGTGTTTAGTCTTGAGTTTCTTGTTGTGGGAAGGACATGAGCTGGCTGAGGTTTCTGGATTCCACTGAACCCTAGCTGTACAGCCAGTCTAGCATTAATTACTCATTACTCAATTGAGTGATGAAGCCCTAGGAAGATTCTGTAATCTGGGGTCGAGGGAACTTTCCAGGTTTTTGCTCTAAGGGAGATCATGAGAGGTATGTCCATGTGATGTGTGTGAGGCTTTCATGGAGGTTTAAACAATATTCCTCTAGGGCGTGCTCTTTTATTCATAGATTCTGTGGGTTTGGCAGGAGAGAGGCATGGTCTTTATTTTTGTTGAGGGGTTTTAGTTTTGTTTTTAATTGAATGCATGCATATTAGAGTTCTTAAATAAAAATGAGGACTGATTAAAACAAGATAAAAACAGGATTTAAAAACTGATGTTATTTTCTTGCACTTGTAGTTTAGTGATTTGTAAAGAAAGGCTGCTTTTCATGGGAAACTGTAATTTGGTTTTGTTCTTTAACAAGGCAGTATTTTATCTGAACTTACAAAAACATAAGAGCCTGGCATGCATTAATTCAGACTAGATCTTTTTTAATTTGTGCCACAAAACTATGACTGGTATTTCTAATTTACTCATTTTTAATTTGGGTTGATGTCTAAAGATGTTATAATACATTTCTGTTATCTCAGATGTGCTGGCTGTGTTACAAAGTACCTGAAGTGTCTTTTGTTTAAGTGGTTTATCAACAAAAAATATTTTAATTGTTTAATATGCTGAATTTATTTTTTTTCTTGTCACCTCATCATTATAATCAAGCTTGGAGCCAGTAGTATTAGCTTCTTTTACCTGGTTTCTATACATAAATTTCATGTGGAAAATGAGCTTTACTGCTCTTCCAGCTCCTAATCACTTTCTTGGTAATAAATAAAAATTACTGTAGCCTGAAATGATGAGTAACCTAAAATGAAGGAAATCAATTCTGTAGATATATACTTGTAAATCTCCCCAAAGCCCTGAGAGTCTGCTTTTCTTTAGTCACATGTGGAGAGCAGATTGCCAATGGCCACACTTGACAGGGAAGAAGCTAATAAAGAGAAGAACATCTATTGCAAAAATAATTGTTACTGGGAAGTAGGGTTCTAAACTGTTCCGTCTTCACGTGGTGGTGATTTGGAAGAGCAGAGAATCCACTGTCCTGATGGTTGTAGAGTCCTTGTGCAATTTCCTCAGGCCATTGGTAATTTTACAGTGGTTTCCAAAGTTTATTTCTTTTGTGGAAATAAAGTAGTATGTGTGGTGTTGGTTTTTTTCCTCGTCAAATTGATGGGAGGGTTGGGTTCTGTAGCTTGCAGTGTAATACATGTGAAGAATATGGGACATCCTGGGTGAGTGGGGAGGGCAGGAATTTTGCCATAATGAAATGGTTGAGTCATTTTACAGAGTAAAACATTAACATGATTTTTTGTTTGTTTGTTTCTTTGGTATTTTTTCTTTTCCAATGTTAGCAAGAAGGCTCATTGTGTGCTCAGCACTGTCTGAATAATTTGCTACAAGGAGAATATTTTAGTCCTGTTGAGTTATCCTCTATTGCACAGCAGTTGGATGAGGAAGAAAGAATGAGAATGGCAGAGGGAGGAGTGTCTAGTGAAGAATATAGAACATTTTTACAGGTAAAATCATCTTAATTTGAGAGCGCTTGATACTTGTCTAAAATCTAATATTGTGTAGCACAGATCTGCTATTCTTGCATATCTACAGAAAGTTAATTTCCTAGTGCTAAAACTTCTTAAATTTATAGGCCTTTTCATGCATGCATCTTAAATTTGGCATTTTCAAATGTTATTAGGACAGCTTCAGGATAATTCTCCAAAGAGCTACATTATCTTCATCTTAGAGGTAGGAAGGTGAGGCATGGCGAGGAGGAGGAGCAGCCATTTGCCTTTTTGTTTTCGTAAGGCAGTGGCAGAAATAGGAACAGAGGTTCCCATGCTTGCCTGTCCTTTAAGCACTGAGCCTTTCTAGGGTAAAGGTTTGAGATTTTATTAATGAGCTTATTTGGGCATTGTAATCAGCCTTACAGTCTAGGACATACTGAGTTGTTGCTTTAAGTATGTTCAGTTATATTTATTTTCAAAACTGAATTATTTCTGACCCTTTATGTTTACACCATTTTTCCCTTTTCTCCCTCCCAACTTCACACTGAGCAGCAGCCTTCTGTAAATATGGATGACAGTGGATTCTTCTCCATTCAAGTAAGCATAGCTCTGTACTGACAGATTTTTTTATTTATGCAATATGTGTTCTCTCATATAATTTAAATGTCATCAAGCTTTTTCATCCAGTGTCCAGTTTATAGGCATAATGGGTTTAAGTATTGGACTTCTAAATGTTTCCATTAATGTTTTTCATTAAGAGCAGTGACTTGCAGATCTTCAGTTCATGGGCTCTTAAACACACAGTAGAAGCATGGACTGCTGAACTGTGAAATGACAGTTGCCGGAAATAAGCTTGATTTCTAAGTTGCTGCTTCTGGGCATTTCAGATGTAGACCTTGGCTCTCATAGACTACAGGTGAAAAAGCAGCCTTTTCTCAAAATCTAGGCTGTAAAGCCCTTGGCTTATCACGGTGATCTGCAGAATGGGAAAAGCTGCAATATCTGCATTCCAGTTTTTATAACCTACTCCAAACACTTGAGAGTTGTGGGGTTTTTTTCTTCTTTTCTTTTTAAGGACCATAATGGAAAACTAATTAATAATAAATACTTAAACTGGAACAGCAATAGCAAAAGGTATTGATCACTAAGTTGGGGCTTGTGTCTAGACTAGAGCTCTAGGCAATGCTTTGCACCTTTGGCTGTCTCCCGAGCTTTCAGAGATGCTTGTTGATGTTCCAGAATCTGTCAAAAGCTTCTCTTCCTTATGGCAGGACAAAGCTGTTTTTCTGTTCAGTGAAAAACCAGTAACAGTTTGGCATTTCTTGTATTCTTGATTGTGCTACTTCAATACTGAAGCTGAAAAAAAAAATGCTTCCTCATATTCTACATGCTTGTTGTCCTGTCACTGCAGTGCTCACTTGCTACCTAGCTCACTGAAAGGAATGCCAATTGTTAATTTAATTTCAGATAGCTTTAAAGAGTTATTGTAAAAGAGTTTGTGCTTACGTAGCTGACTGATCTGTGACAACCCAGTGGTGTAGAACTTTTCAATAGTTACTGCGAAGGATGACTCTATTGGGAGGGGGAGGGCGGAGCAGTACATTGAGCAGAGAGATGAGAACTTAGGAAGTGTCTGTGGGAAGTGAAGTTACTGCTCTTTGTCTGGTGGAGTAAGCTTATTCACACATTTCAGTTAAATCCTGGTTTCATTGCTTCCCCGTAGATATGGTGTGTGTGAGAAGTTTGCATGTAGACTGATGACAGCTGTGTTCTGAATAATGTGATTCCTAGGTTTCCTAGCAGTGTTTTAAATTTTAAGTTTTATAAGAATAGTATAATTGTTTATAGCAGCTAAGATGGTTAGATTGCTTCAATTTAGATTTAACTGATTTGACTCATGAAAAGTGCTATTTTTTGACAGGTTATAAGCAATGCCTTGAAAGTTTGGGGTTTAGAACTAATCCTCTTCAACAGTCCAGAGTATCAGAGGCTTGGGATCGACCCTATGTAAGATGCCTTTTTCTTAGCACCCTGCTTTCACTTTATAGAAAAATAATACTCTGAATCCATGATTTAAAGCTTTCTTTTAAATCACTATTTCAAACTCTGTTGCATTATGATGTTTTTTTATTATCCCCTCTGTCTAATTTTTTTTCCTTTTGAGGGTGTATATGAGCACCTATCCTTTGTGCCTTCATGATATCTCAGTATCTGTGGTATCACAGGTATATGGAGATTTCAGCAATGTTGACACCTTCCTAAATGTTATAAAATAAGTATGAGTGCTCTGAAACATCAACAGTTGTGTTACGTGAAGTTTATTATATTTGTATTAGTGGTAGCAAAGAACTTAAACATTAATATGCACTCCCTTATTAGTGTATTTAATTTTATCTATACCTTTTGTTTTTCTTTTTACAGAAATGAAAAATCATTTATTTGTAATTATAAGGAACACTGGTTTACAGTTCGAAAGTTAGGAAAACAGGTGACATTGTCTTTTTTTTGTTATTTAAAAATTGACTTCAGAATGGGGGTGGCAGAGTGGTTGCGAGTAGACCGTGCGTTGGCCTTCTGCAAGCTTTCGCTGCAGTTTGTTTTAATAGTATCCCTATAACAAACAAACAAAAGAATAAATGTTTGCTATATCACAAAAATTCCAGGCAGCTTTTTATGAATGCTAGCCTGAGGAGAGATCCTAGGATCAATTCTCTGGTGTACCTGTCCTTTAGGGAGCTGCAGCTCTGGTAGAGTCTATGTGATATTTTAAGCTCTTTTCTTTCTTTTCTGCATGAAGAATAGCAGAAAAATTTTATGGGGAGGGAAGGGGGAGTCCTAGACAAGGATTAGGACATCTAGAGAATGCAAACTTTGATGCACTTAATTATTGACATTTAAATAGACAGGTATAAAAAAAAGTTCACTTTTCATATGTATTAATATTTCTAATTGCTAATATTTAAGAGTATCTATCAGGAAAAGATTGATTGAAGTAGAATCACAACTTTGTACTATCACAGAGAACTTTGTGAAACACTGGTATTATGAGCAGGACATAGTTATTAAAAGTAAGGGATGGCCATGCAAGTCTACGGAACATACATAATAACTCATCACATCCATGTCCCGTGTAACACCAATGCAATGTTTTATTTCAGTAGCCAATCTTTGTTCTGGATCATACTGCATAAGGTTTTATACAACATAAGCTGGTTTGGTATTTTGGTTTTTTTCAGGGTGTTTTTTTACCATAGAAAATGTTCATGAAATAGGCTTTTAGCTTCTATAATAGTGGACAGGAATCTCTTTACCTATCTGGTCCATTTTGCAAGTGGTCACTACCTATGTTGTCATCCAGATAAAAAAAAAGTAAATTGCCTGTGTGTAAACAAACTAAACTCTGCTGTTCTGCTTTAGTTTAAAAGTATGGCTGCTGTTTACAAGGCAATTTTTGTTATTCAATATCAAAAAGATTGAATAGTCTCTTAAAAGTACAGGACTGTTCCTTATATACAGAACCATGTTGGGTGCAGTTTTGTGAGATAGAACATTGTGAGCTAGAATGCTAGATTGGAGTGGGAACGTCTTTTACTTGTACATGTGGCTCATAACCACATGAAGATGATACTAGGTGTCTGTTATCCAGAAAACAATGAGAAAAGACAGACAAAATTGGTTGACTTGGATTTGACCCACTTCTGTTACAGTTAAAGCTAAATTAGTCTACTAAACCTTCTTCCTCCATATTCCCTTTTAAAAGTTTGTCTGTAATCTGTCCATTGTATTTGCTTACGTAACTTTTTATTCCCTACTCCTACACTGTTGGTTGCTTTACTATTTTGTAGTGGCAGAGGGTATTTTTGACAAATGAAGTGACTGAATGACAGAATGGTAGATAATCACTTATCTGTATTCCATGTGAATTATAGTATGGGCCTGACTGCAAGCATATGACTGCATATATGAAGGTTTGAGTAGATAAATGCAGTTTCCTGAGAATGGAGGTAGAATTCTCCTTCTGCTATCTGAAATGGTGCTTCCTGGTTACAACTGGATAATATTGAATGGGTATGGTGTAATGAGGTTCTTTAGATTGACTGCAATGTATATGGGGTCTTGAAGGTAGAATATTTTGTCATCCATGTTGAATGTATTTTTTCTCTAGAAGAATTATTATAAATTACTAGTTGTCTTTTTCAGGGAATTAGAAGTGGTCTGTGTATATTTGTCAAGAGTCCCCTGTTGTAATACTCTGCTGTACTATCAGCATATTAAATTTCAGTTCATTTTTCTTAGGTTTTAGATATAAAATTTATCTCAGAGAGAAGTAAACAACAGTTTGAAGCAGCTATTAAAGGCAGAATGTTTTAATGGAAGTAGTTAATGGAAAGAACTTAACTTCTGTTCCCTGTATCTATTAATTTGTTAAGATACAGCATAATTTATGAAGGGTTTCTTCATTAGTCTTTGAACAGATTTAACACTAGTATTAAGCAGAATTTTAGAATGTCTGAAATAATTCTTCTACCGTTATATTTTGACTTATCTGTTTTAATTGATTTGCCTGTACTAGTGTTCAGTAATGGGAGAGAGCATGCAGTAATTTCCCTACTTCAGATCTCCTGTTAGCTGAAGAGTATTTGAAGGGTAACCTTTAGCAGTTTAGGTATTGGTCTTCAAAAGACTTCTAATTTGATAATTTATTTTACTAGATTTATTTGGATATTCCATCATAGAAAATGACCACAATGTACAGAAATGGATTACCAAGTAATCTTTATGCTAATTTGTTTTCTCAAACCTTTTTTTTCTTAATTACAGTGGTTTAACTTGAACTCTCTCTTGATGGGTCCAGAACTAATATCAGATACATATCTTGCACTTTTCTTGGCTCAATTACAACAGGAAGGTAATAGTAACTTGCAGATGTTAAATCTCATTAATTAAAAGTAGGTAATAATAATTATTTACTAGAACTTATGTATTCAATTAACTACCCTTAGTTTTATGATTGAAGTAGTGAAATATCTCAAGTCCTTATAACGAAAGGTAGAGCCTTACATTGTAATGAATTGCACATCACTGTGTTCCGTATAGTGTGCGTTTCAGAGTGTTTATGCATGCACCTTAATGCTGTAGACTTACGATTTATTTTTCTCAGGTTATTCCATATTTGTAGTAAAGGGTGACCTCCCAGAATGTGAGGCTGATCAGCTATTGCAGATGATTCGGGTACAGCAGATGCAGCGACCAAAACTAATTGGAGAAGAGACGGCACAGTCAAGAGATCAGAGGTAAGGTAAATAGAGATTTCATTTTAATGATGTTCAGTATGATTGGTTTCCATGATTGATGCCGACATGGAAACAACACCCTTAAGAAGTACCTTCAGTGCAATACACTTAGTACTGTTGTGCACTGGGGTTAGCAAATCTTACCAAACTATGGTTAATAGTAATCAATCTATAATTAAGACTGGCTTGTGTATTCTGTCATAAGTAGAAAAGAACAAGAAATTTGTATCTGAATTCCACATAGAAATCATACAGCATTCCCTTTTGGAGCAATTTCACCATAAATGTTGTGGTGCTGCTCTGTTGTGATGCATATTGCTAATATTAAATATCCTGGACAGTATATAAAGTAGTACTTCTGCAATAATTTTATCATATTTTCATAATTAATAAATTGCATGCTGATAAAAAGGCTTAAGGCTTTTCAGGGGAATGAATTAATTATTATTTTTTCCACTTTGTAAAGGTAAACTGGAGTTGTAAATTGATGAAATAAACTACTTGGCAGTAACATGGAAAGTGTGTATAGTTTACAGAGGATCTGTTGCTCTAGTGTGGTTATCCAAGCTTCCTAAGAAGGAGACCACATGCACTATTTTCTGCTGGTGTAGCTGTAAACAGCTATATAAACAGCAATATGTTTGAATAACATGTATTACTGCTTTTTTTGTAGGCTTATTGTTTTTGAAGTTTCTCCTATTAGACAGATTCTTGTCAACATGTGCATGGGTTTAGAGTTGCCATAGTTTCATTTTTACAGCTGTAAGCTCTGCTTGCTGCCTGTCTGTGCTTTTTCATTCAGTAATGAAAATATTTATATAACAGATTTGTACAGTAGAAATGTTTCTTTCTAAAGTTGAGGGAAAAGAAAGTTAAATCAGCAGAAAATATTTACTTTAAATCTCACAGTAAAAGTTAATATAATTTCTCTCTGAATTCTGCTATAAATGTATCAATTTCACAGGCTACCCAGAAGTGATGTGGACCAAGCAATAGAAGTTAACCATCCTTTTGATGGAACAGGCATGTTAGATGAAGATGAAGAGAATTTTCAGAGAGCCCTGGCTCTAAGTAGGCAGGAAATTGATATGGAAGATGAAGAAGCTGATCTTCGCAGAGCAATTCAACTTAGCATGGAAGGTGCAGTGCTCATCTAAATTTCTTTTAGTGTACATGTTGCTTATGCTTTAGGCAACTACTGAAATCAGTCTCAGTCAGCCACTTTTCCCAGCAAGTGTCAAGCTCTCTGAAAAGTCTGGCTTTCAGGCATGGAAGGACAACGCAGAATTCCCTCCAGCTGTCTTCTTTCTGCTTTTATGAAAAGTTTTAACTTTCAAGTTAGCATTAATCATTAGGGAGCAAGAACAAATTGGCGAAGGATGGCAGGAGGGAAGGGAAACAGTCCTAAGGTGAGGAGGAGGGATGATAGTATCAAGTGAAGTTAGCCTAGGTGCTTATTTCTCCAAAAAGTCTTTCTTCCTCGCAAGTTTGAAGACATTTTCTTAAGCTTTATTTCATTTGCTAACTTCATTATACTGTAATTAGTGGGATGTGGCATGTTCTGGTTTTAGGTAGTCGTCGAAGTGAGCTTTCAGCCTCATTACCACAGAATGTTCCTCAGCCACCTCACACCAGTCAGACTGACTCTCTTTCTTCGGAAGAACTGCGAAGGAGAAGACAAGCATATTTTCAAAAGTAAAGTAGTTGATAGAAAACTGCATGTGGAATACATGTCATAGTTTTCAGTGCTTTTGGGGTGTGGATGGGTTTTTGACTGAGGTTCAGCTTAACTTTTCCCTCTTAACATGTTTTCCTAACAATAACTGAATTTTGCTATTCCCAGGTGGTTCCTATGAAGAACAGAAACCTGTAAATAAGAGGGGATCTGTTAGTAATGCAACATGAGTCTTGTGAAGAAAGCAAACATACATGTTGCACAAGTATTTTAAGTGAAATCCTGTAAATTTCTGTAATTATCTTCCTGAAGAAAAGTATTCTTTCTCTAAGACTTTGCTTCTGGTAATGATGCCTCTAATGTGCATCACATGAAAGCCATCTAGATGATATTTTATGTTGCTGTTCTGGAGTACCTTCTTAATACATAGCTGGGGTATTGTTGTCGCTTTTCCTTATTTCTGTCTCCTAGTGAGAGGGGAAATAAAGACCAGGGCAAAATGCTATCGACGGTAAGAGTTAGACCTTGTATGAGAGGATAAGAATGCAGAACATCCAAATTCTGGGAAAATAGAAAATTGTGGCTTGGAGTATAATATAAAAGAAGGTGCCTGAAGGCTGGCAGGCTGAAACAGTTGAAGAGATTTTAGGTGCAGGGGTGTTATTGTACCAAAAAACTTCTCACTCTTGGCATTCTTTACAGTGAAACAGACTTGATACAGATCTCATACTGATGTTAATCTTACTCTCTTATAAATTATATCACTTTCAGGCAGCAGCAACAGTTACAGCAGCAAGATCGGACCCCAAACCTACATAAGACAACTCTAAACTCAAGCGCTCTGGAAGCTGACCCAGGTATTGTATTTTAAACTTTTTTCCACCACTGAAATATTTCTGTCTTTCTCACCTTAATGTTAAGCTCTGCTTTCTAACTTTCCTTGTCTGCCTACTTCCTCACTCCAGTGGCCATTTAGACTGTGTCACAGCCATTACTTTTTTGGCAGTGAAGGAAAGGCTTACTTTCTTGAAAAGCCTGTTCTGCTTTGAGTGTCAATATCCTGTTTCAAAGCAAAAAGAATTACTATCTGGCTTTGTTTTTTGATATTTTCTTTGGCTGAGTGTTACAAATTGTAATCTTTGATGGGATTTGTGCCAACAATTTGTTTTCTAAACAACTTTTACAGTTGTATAACAATGTAATAAACTTGAAATAATATCTGACAAAATTACTGGAACCAGTTTTCAGTAGAACCTAAGTATGTAGGCCCTATCAGTACTAGGTATTGCTGATCCAAAGTTAAGGTTTATTACTTTTTACAAACTGATGGGTTTGTATGGAAAGCTAAGCAAAAAATGTTCAATGATTAAAAAAAAAAGTTTGGATAAAAGGAACAAAAGCATTTAACTACAGTTGAGAACTAGCTCTTTGCGTTTATTACAACTTACATGCATTTATTCTTTTTAGGAGGTGATATGAGTGAAGAAGACATGCTTCAAGCAGCCATGAATATGTCTCTGGAATCTGTTAGAAACCACTTGAATACAGAAGAGGAGAAATGACATTTTTTATTTTTTTTCCCCTCTTATTGTCAAAACACTAAGTCTCCGTTAAAATTCTACTGTGTGGATGTTGCACAAGCAGGGTTCATTTCAGCATTCTGGAAGCAGGACTGAAAGGAGGGCTGGAGGTCAGAGTTTAGAGGAAATCTGCAAATACTAAAAAGATTGCACTAATTTAAAAACCTGTAGCACTCCTACTACCGAACAACTTTTCACAAAAGTAGCTGTATTAAAATTACTTAAACTATTCACATGAACAAAGTTATACATGTGTAACAGCTGTAACCTGCATTTAAAAAGCAATTTTAAACTGTTTTGAAGAATTCTATAGAAAATACAAAAGGTGCCAAAACCCAGCATCAACTGATTTTCTCCAGTACTAACGGAAAAACAGATACAAGTAGTAAATTGTGCTCATAAATTACTAAGTTCTTTATAATAAGTCACTTAAAATGGGAAAAAGAATTCTGTTAATCTTAGATAATTTATTTTGTGATAATTTTTCTTTATTCTGAATGATTTAATATCAACTTTTCGATACTGCTGTCCACTTCTGAAATGATCCATTCTGCAGGAGAATGAATCCATAAATTTAATACTTTGCAATTTTAGAGAAAGTATTCAGTGTATAGTTGTTTATAATGTTACTTCTGAACCTTTCAGTGACTTTTGACCTTTTAACACTTTCTAGTTTTACTTTCAGTTCCAACTATAAAACTTTCAGATTCATGTTTGAAATAGGATTTTTGCATTGGCCCATTGTCTTTTGGCAGATAACTTGCCTTCTTTGGTTTGGTTTTGAGTTTTTTGGTGGTTTGGTATTTGTTTGGGTTTTTTTATTATTATTTGGTTTTCTTTTCTTACACTGTTTCAAGTTATGCCACTGTCTTTACTGTAAAAGTAGCATATAATCAGTTGGGTTGAAAGGTTTTCTTTTCTACCTCTTCTGGAGTATTTTTTCCTCTTCAAACTCAGCTCTTCATTCTGGCCTTTCAGTATGAAAGAGCTGTAACCGAGTCTAGGAGAAAGGAGGAGGGGATTTAGGTGCCATAGTCAGTGCCACACATATAAGGTGCATTCCTGCAGTCTGAAATGAACCCTGTGCAAGTAGCTCTTAAGAATGAATATTTATGTCTGTGTGGATGTTCTTTCTGAAATGCTTTTTATAAGTGTCAGAATGTTGCAGCTTTTTCAGGAATGGCCTTTATTCATGCACCTTACAATTTCTTATCATGCTGTTTCTGATCCTGAGAAAAACTGGGGAGCAAAGTATGTGAGATAGCGTATGCTATTTGGTTGTGACACATTTGCTTTGATATCCAGGATGAATGTGTTACAGGGTGACCAAACCTGACTTTCAGCTTCAGTGCAACAATTGAGAGATGTTTCATTTTCCTAAATGGTGCTTGAAATACAAATTCTGTTTACATATAAATTATATGGAAATATGTTGTAGATGGAGTACTTAGGGCAGTAGTCCACTTACTGCATTAACAGTTAGGACAGGTATTCTAAGAATCTTTTGAAGATAACCCCAAATTTCTTTATCAAAATAAAGTTAAATCATTACACAATAGTAACATGTAATTAAACTCAGTATGAAATGAGTGGTAGCTAGATGGAAATACACATTCAGCATCAAGTAGTAGTGTACATGGAAGGGCTCTTACCTCTCAGTAAAGATTTGTTTACAGTAATGGTTTCTTGATAGCTTAGAATATTATTCTATTATACATAATTGGGCTAAATTCTGTTTTCCTTACCTGTGTGCTGAATTTCCAACAATGTCACCAAAAACACTGGTATGTGTAAGACAGTATGAATTTTGACCTGAGACAGCACTACTTTTTAAAAATGGATTTTAAATTTTATCTTTTTTAAATAATCCTGTCATGCACATTATAATCAATATCTGTAATGTCTCAAATTAATGCATCTAGACAATGGCTTTAAAAGTCCATGTGTGCATATGCCATTTTGAAATGCTATATTTTTCACAATGTAAATTTCTGCTTTCAGCTTAAAATGTATATGAAACTGAAATCAGGAAAGGAATCTCTAAAGCACTGAATTATTTCTTTGCTCATCTCTAAATTATCCACAGCTTTCATTTCCCTTCTTTTGTTGTGCCAAAAACATTCTGGAATAAGACTCTCATTTTTATACATAGGTATAGGCTGGCAATCTGATAGCAGTACATGGAACTTGGACCTTTTATCCTCTATTATAAGAATATAATAAAAATGCATTTTTTTCTATAGCTATATAGCATAGCAGCCCTGTATGAAAAAAAAAATCTAAGCCCCTTGAATTTTATTAATTGTAACCCATAACAATTACATGTTTTTATAATCACAAAAGCATGGAGGTTTGCACTTGAGCTTTCATGTCACTTTGTAAGTTACTTCATCACCCAAGTGTTTTAATATGGAAGGAATATAAAGTAACAGTGCCTGAAAAAAACACAACTCTGTCAATCACTACAGGGCTAACTATATTCCTTTCAGTGTAGAAACATCGTTACTCTACAAATACCAATTTGATTTTCAAGGGGATGTCGAGTTTAATAAAGTATGTATATCTGCCTAGTTAAGAAGTAGCAATTTAAGTTACATATATTAATTGCACCAAAGGAAAAGACTGATACAAATTGATGACCCTGTGCATATTTTAGAACCTAGATGAAGTTCAAAATGTGCAGACCTGCCAAGAAGCTGTCAATAAAAAAAAAAAAATCTCATTTTTTGGTGTGCATTCTTTCAGTGATAAACAGTTCTCAACGTGGCTGAACTATGCTCATAAGGCATTTAGTCATTTAGAGCCTATTCCTAGTGTTATCTGTTCTGTCCAGCTGAAGTTTTTTCCCCACGTTGTAGCTTTAGGCCAAAGTTCATTGTAAAGGAGCAGAAATTGATATTTTATTTTTGTTATTACAGTATGATATTTGAAGGAATTTAAGACTTTGTTCATCCAACAGATTTTTATCGTCTTCCTTGCAGTGAATGGTCAATGTGACAAATTTGTGGCTTTCTGCTTATAGGAATCAAAGGGGTTGGGGGAATGAGTGGTACTTAAATATCTTCCAAAATTAGTTCTGTAAGTATAATTCTGTAAACTGCTTTCATGGTCTTATAATGAGGGCAGGAGGAAAAAGTGTTGTAATGCAATCATGCTTGAATGCAATTCTTGTTAGGCACAGCAGGTTTAAATATGAGCTATTTCAATGTTTGCATTTTTTCTGGTCTTGAATACTGGCTTACTGTCGAACATCTGGATTCCTTGTACCCTTCAAAAAACTTCAAGGTTAAATGTAATTTTCAGCTAAGGTACTCTTAGTGTTTTTCATACATAATTACTTCGCAAACTACTTAAAAATAACCAATGCAAAGTTAAAACTCCCAATGTGTTTTAACGCTGGACTGTCGCTTGTATTACTAATCTACAAAATAGTGGGGAGTTGAAAATGGCTTCTGCACACTTAATAAAGTACTATTTCTGTATCTCTGTCAAACACCATCATTTGCAAGCTGTCTTGTTTTATTACGAAACTGACAATTGGGCTTTTAAAAATGAACAAGAAGGTGTTAGTGTTCTAAAACATCTGTGACACCTTCTAGAATTTAGTCATTCCAAATAATGATGAAAACTTACAAATGGTGGCCTTTTACTGAGAAATATTACGGGGAATGGGATTGGACAACTCTAGAACTCAGACTTACAAAGTATTACACAATTCATGTTACTAGCACATACAGTTAAAGAAATAAAAATAGTAAGGAAAAGAAAAATTGAAACTTTTTTTGAAGGCTTAAAATATGGTATGTTGCTCACTTGGTAAGCCAGTATTATCTCGCATAGAACAAACTTAACTCCTCAGAAATCTTCATCATTATGAATCATTTTTAAAAATGTCTTAACAGGTAATAGATATAATCAGTTGTTCAAGCAAGAATAATACTCAATAGATTTGAACCGGGCTGCTCCAAATACTCAATTCTTTAGTTTCAAATGAGTAGCTTCTTTATGTTTGCATCTTAAAAGCATGAGCTGTTTTGCAATAAACTTTTTTAACCTGTGTATGCATATTTTGCCTTATTTGCATTTCGGACATGGAGGGAATGCCTTGGTATCTAACCTGCTGTAGTCACCTCCTTCCCTAATTACAGTTCTTCAGAATGTTCAAGTACATGGGACTTTGCAACTGCTTTTACCATATTTAAAATTTTTCTTTGTCCAAGAAGTGAATAATTATTACAACACCTAAGATTTCCTGCCACCAGCAGTATAGCTGCTGTGTGAATTCAGGAGGGGAACCTTACAAAAGGGTTTAAAGAGAAAAGAATGTAATACTGAAATACCACTGTGCAAAAAACAGAGAGAAATGCTGATACTGTCTTTAAAGCATGCAAGCACTGATACAATGTTATTTTTTGCTACGTGAAACCCCATGTGTACAAAAGAGTGTAGAGTTAGGATTTTGTAAGGGAATAATTTTTTTCATCTCTTGCCTAGCAGTTGTGGATTTTAAAAATAATTTTCAGTAATAGTTTTTTTATGTCTTGAGACTCTGCTTTCAGTATCATGTCATTGGCTCTGGATTCCCAGACAATTTTTATCTATTTTGTGTGTATAAAACTGAAAAGATTAAAAAGAGGCTAGCTGAAATGCGTTGTCAGTGTTTTCACCAGAAAATAGAAGCACTGTTTGATATTTTGAAAATCCTCTCCAAATCGGCACAACTATATATGGTTGTATTTGATATCATTTTTTAAAATAAATATGGTTATGGCTTCTAAGGTTTCTCTCTTGACCCAACTAATTGCGTATGTGCTTTCCCTTAGATGTGGGTTGGGCACAGAATCATCAAACATTAAAACCTCATCTTTGATATCAGTGGGCTTTGCAACAGATGCTGTGTAGATGCGCTAGCAGTGGGGTCATTTTTTGTTGCTCATAACTGAGATTTCATCATCTTGGATGTCTTTTCATTTGTTGATATTACAAAATTTACGTAAAGACACTCCTGTTAAGAATAAAGTTGGTTCTGGTTATAATTATGCTACATCTCTTAAAAATCGTATGCTTTCTAATTTTAAAATAAGGTAATATTTCCTGGTTTGCTACCCCAATACACATGGGGTTTGTGCCAGAATGCACTGGTTTTGTAGCTTAGTCAGTCCACAGAGTACGCTGGATGATTTCTGTGTATCTTCACCAGCAGCAAATTAAACTAGTCAGCTAAAAAATTAGTTGCAATGCTAAATAATCATTTTCTAGCTGCTCAAGAGTAGTAGTAAAAAAAAAAAAAAGGTGGTGGGGGAGGGGGTCAGAGAGAAGAAAGCCCTCTGTACTACTTAACTTCTTGCCTTACTTGGCATTGTAAGATGGACCACAATAGGAGACAGTTTCCTGTAGTAATGAATTAGCCACCCACTCTGGGAGCTGTGACAACGTGTCTTTTCTCTCCTGTGGACTCATGTGGGTTTTAAAACAAACTATAGTATAAATAATGTGTTTCAATCATTTAAAACCCAATGCTTTAAATTAACAAAACCAATTAAGATACGTTTACAGTTCATGCTGTATCACAGCACTAATACTTCCTACAGTTCTGGTGCTTTTTTTTTTTTTTTTAAGAAACGGATTTAAAGTAGTGTATGATTGTTTTTATTATGGATAATTGTAAGGGTGGTAAGCATACTATTAAAATGGAGCAATGTATAAACTTGATGGAAAAATTATTCATTGAGGAAGATGGAAAGCAGTATTTCTTAGAAAACTGTTGAATTTGACAGCTATTTTGGTTACTTTTAACTTCTAAACTCCTGCACCACATACTGTGCTCAGCCTCAGGGTTGCCTCTGAGTGACAGTGGACAGTAAAACAAAAAAGACAATCTGGTGTTGCAGGCCAGCTATGAACCCTCCACCAAGGCTCTGCAAGAGCCTCGTCTGGGAGGCAACAAGCTGCTTTTCCTTAACTGCCTGGTAATACCTGTCAGGTTGTAACTACAGAGCACGTGTTTTGTTACTTTACATTCTCAACTCCTCTCTAAAAATATTAAGATTTCACCTGTGAAATGCCTGCACTTCTCAGTTTCATTTTACCATTAATGTGGTGATTTATTACTTTTCATGTAGTTATTAATTTGACACTAGCAATAAGTTACCTGCCTTGTTCTTTTCCCATATCAGCAAAATTTTATATTGGTATTGTTGTTACAGAAAATACAGTACTAAAACAGTAGTCATCATAGTCCCTAATTTAAAATACCTCATGTGATCAAAAAGCAAAACCAACTTTGAAGCGACTCAGGGCTGTGGCTGGAACTCCAACCAAGCATCCCCTGGATGGATCTACATCCAAAGCAGATGGGACCAAGTGTTTCAGGAACCTCCCTATTCTGTCGAAACACATACTCAAGTACAAAATGCCTGTTCGCGTAGCAGCCGGGCCCTGTGATCTGTCAATGACAGATGACCCGAATATGTGTACGTCAGAAGGGTCGGGCTCGCGTCAATCAGAGGGCGTTCCAGGCCCAGCTCCGCGCTGGGCTGCGCTGTCCGGGGCGTGCGTGGCCCGCCCCCCGGCACCGCCCCGCCGCTGGCCCCCTTCGCCGCTGGCTTCGCCCGGCCTCGCCTACTGCTCCGGCCGGCACAGCTCCGTGGGGAAGCTCCTGGGTTCCCCCAACTTCACCTGAACACGGACTAAGATTTACTTGTTTGGTTTTCACACGCAGCACGAGACGCACCGGCCGGGTCTGCTGACAAGGGCGGCCGAGGCTCCACCTCCAGCACGGGCTGTGGGTCTGGTTTTGTTGCCCTGACGGAAGCACATTTCAAGACGACCCGGGCCCGCTGCCTGCCAGGGGGTGCGGTCAGTCCGGTCGCACTGACGCTGCCTCGGCCTCGGGGCGGCCCGCCGGACAGCCGGCTCGGCCCTGCCCCGGTACCTCCGCCGCCGCTCCACCCCTATCCCAGCATCCTCCGCTGCCGCGTACACGTCAGAGCCGCCGCAGCGGGGCCGCCGATGGTGCTTCGGCGGCGGGTGCTACGGAGACCGTCGAGGTGGCAGAGGCTGGAGCCGCCGGGAGGAGCCGCTGAGCCGGCCCGGGCCGGGGGGATGCGCGCGGCGCTGGCGGAGGGGTCACGGAGAGCGGCCTGCTGAGCCCCCAGCGGGAGCCTCGGCCCTCCCTACGAAGAGGAAGAGGCCGCCCCTTCGCCCGCGGGAGCCGGCTGCCGGTTGCGGCTGAGCGAGGCCTGGAGCCCTCTAAGCGGCAGCGATGGCGTCGTGGTTGGGCGGGCTGGGCTCGGGGCTGGGTCAGTCCCTGGGGCAGGTGGGGGGCAGCCTGTCTTCCCTCACCGGGCAGATCTCCAGCTTCACCAAGGATATCCTGCTGGAAGGCGCGGAGGAAGTGGGCGGTAAGGGGCCTGAGGCGCCGGGCCGGCCGGGGGGCGTGCGGGGTGGGGCGCAGGGGGGGCTGCTGGTCCGGACTGTCTGTGCAGTGCGTACCTGCTGGGGCAGGCCCGGCCTTTCCCCACGCCGCCGGCTTCTCGGGGATCGGCTGTGGCCGGGGCCTGCGCTGCCTGCACCTGTCGGCCGGCCGGGCGGGAGCCGAGGAGCCCCGCGGCCTTTTCGGGGGAGTTGCTGGCTCCGGCCTCGGCTTTTTTCAGTCTCTGCGACCTCAGGATCTGGAGAATAAACAAACCTGTTCCCAGGCTATAATAGCAGAGGTAAACCTCTTGTAGGCTTGTTATTTGGAAGTTTCTGAATTGCGTGAAGCGTTGTGTTGATGGGTAACGCAAGCACACAAAACAACACTCTTCTGCCGCACTGTTTACTTAGCTTATCTAACCCCCCTGTTTGATTAGCTGCTTTTACAGTGCTTTTGTAAACCTGCAGTGTAGTAGTACCGAGGATTTTTTGTGACTGGTGTGATCGAAGTCTGACGTGTCACACAGGCAAAGGTCCAGCGTTTCTGACGATTTTGTTATTTGTATTTCAGTTGGGCTCAGAGAAACCTACCGAGTTCTACAATTATCCCACAGCCGAGGAGGAAAACATGGCCCTTGTTTTATAGGGATTAGAAGACAGTATGATTTATATTTAAAACAGTTGTAAAAAAAATAACTGAGACATCAGAGTAAGATGTTCAGTAAATAGTACATTTATTCTGTACTATAGTCTTCATATTTTTATAATGCTTTTATTACGAGTTTTTGAATAAAACTTTTGATTTTTCTAGTAAAACAATTGTATAACATGGTAATAAATAGCAATATGTTAAAACCACTAGTGTTTACCATTGTAGAACTATAACCTCTTGGAAAAAAAAAGAGCTTTCTCAAAGCATTGTTAAGAATAGCAACCACAAAGAACAGCTAAGAATTCTGAATACTCAAATGTGGAATTAAACAATTCTATTTTGTTTTCAATTTCTGAACTATGAAGCATTGTGAAAGTATTGTATAAAGCTTGTGGGCAAGCTGATACTACTGGTCTCATATTGATGGGGTTTTTTGGTATACAGCTAAAATGCTTGGAAGAGAGAAATTTATTCTGATAACTGCAAAGTTGTCCTTTTTTCACCTTTCTGAAAGACTTGCTTAGAATTGTTTTAAATTCTAAAATCTGTATTGTTTTACTTTGGAAACTTATTTTATGCTACTAAACCATGTAGTCATCTAGTGTCTTTGTTTTGTCTTGTTAAAACATAAATCGAGAGAGATTCTGATTCATACATTTGTGCTTTAGGTTGGGAAGGAGAAGTGCTGGTGTTCAGTAGTTACTTCCAGCTGTACTTGATTGTGTGATACTGCCGTGAACAGCTATTTCCGAAGAATTTCAGAGTACCACCTTTTTAAGTGTTACTCGAGGGTGTAAAAATC
The DNA here is from genome assembly GCA_024336885.1 of Actenoides hombroni. Lineage (NCBI taxonomy): Eukaryota > Metazoa > Chordata > Aves > Coraciiformes > Alcedinidae > Actenoides > Actenoides hombroni. The sequence goes on from WUAM01000287.1 coordinate 20,777,332, forward strand.
TAGTGGCATCTACATACTCTTCTGTAAAGACCTTTAAATACAAGTGGTCTAAAGAACACTTTTCAAGCAGTTCCTTACATGTCTTCTTTAATTTCCTAATTTTTCTAATGTTTCCTAATTTTTAATATTATTCCTTACATTCACTGCTTGGCCATCTGAACTGAAAAAGGTATTTGTGGACTTTAACGTCTTTAGTTTAGCAGTTTTCCTGAGTAGATTGTTGCCTCTGCAGCACTTGAGCTGCATCAGTTTTAAACAGCACATGGGAAATGATGAAGTACAGTATTTACTTGAAAATTATATTCATTTTAAATTTTGAAAAATTTAAATGTGGCATTGCCACCCTTTAAAAGTGCAACATGGTAGAAGTAAGCCTAGCCTATTAGAAGAAGGTTGGTCATTTAGGGAAGAGTATCCGGGGACAGAATTATGAGCTTTTTGTATTGGACAAACTGGTACAATAGATTGTGTCACCTCTGTAAATGAAAGCAAGTCTTCTGGGGGCTTTGTGCCTTTATGTGGAAGGCAGGGTTGGTGTTCCATTGTGTGGGTTATTTTGTGGGTTTTGTTGGGTTTGTTTTGTTGTTTGGTTTTTTTCAACAAAAATTTAGTCACTGGTATGTGTACTGTTTGTATTCTTATTTTGAAACTTCACATGGGATTGCTGAGAAACACACAATTTATGTCAGAGGCAGTCCTAACTGAAGAACAGATTAAACGACATGAAATAGTCACATAAAAATGCTTCATTTCCCTTTTTTTAAAGCTTAAATCCTTACTTTTCTGTTAGTTTTTGTGATTTGACTTAAAACCTAGATAAGAGAGAACTGAATTAGGTTCAGAATGACTCTGTTCTGAAAAATACTTTTAACAGTGTTCTGATAAAAGCAGCTTTTCATATTTACCTAGGAATGATTACTGAAGCAGTCAAAAGTAAGATACTTACTAATTATGGTCTTAACTGATATCTACTTAATAGATTAAAAGTAGTTTAATAAAAATGAAAATTTTCACTTTCTTTCAGATGCAGCAACAGAACTCCATGTGTCCAATTCTAGACTCAGAGAAATAGAAAGTATTAATGCAGCACAAAAGTTTGAAGTAAGAAATTTTGAAACACTACTATAATTAAAAGCAATAAATAATGTTTTATTTCTTTTAAAGGTGAACTATTTCAGTGAAGTTGCCTGTCCCTGGGTAAACCTAGAAACCAGGGTGTCAGTGTTATTAGAATGTGGCTCTTCATTATGGTGACAAACCACTATGACAGCTGGGGGCACATTTGTATACTGGAGTATACATGTGGTGCAAATTTTCACCTTTTGTTAAGTGCTGCATCCTGTGACTGTTCCTACCTATCATGTGGTCTTGGACTGCAGCAAGAGACGTGGCTCTGAAAAGCTGGCAAATGCAAAAATCTTTTAACTTTTCATAAATTTTAGCTGGTAAAGAGTTAAAATTGGTTTATAGCGTTTCATATATGACCACAAATAAAAGCAGATCTAGAATGCCTGGTTACGCTTGACAGCATGTCTTTTGCACCAAGCTTCCAAGTATTATTGTGCGTGTTCCCTGATGCAGCTGTCTGTCTGTGTTGCTCTACTGTATGGTCATTTTGACATAGCCACAGAGGGTACTCTTATAAAACTGCTTATAAATCCCCCGCGCCCTTGTGGAAAGTGACTGTACACTTTTACAAAGGACTTGTTGGTCTTGTGACTTGATGCATAGCTGTAAACCACTAAGTTCTATGTATGTCTTCAGCCTTCAAGAGTATTAAGAAGATAGTATATTGGGGAAGTAACTGTCTGCTTGTCCTTTTTCTAGACTCTTGCCATCAGTCAGAGAGAGAATACTGAATTGTATGGATATTGGCTCCCATTTGTGTTCTGTGGCTGTTCTTAAATTCCACCTGTGGATCACGCTAAGATGTAATTCAGCCCCAAATTTTTCTTGTTGCCATTTACCTCTGGTCACCACAAACTTTTTTTCTGAAAGTGAGCTAGAGTCCATGCCATATAAAAATGGAAAGCTTGGATGTGAACATAATTTTGGGCCCCCATTTGGAAGTTACTGTCACTGGGTTTTGAGTGAAATAACATGAGAAATCAGTACAATTTAATTGATTTCTGTACTGTTCAGCAGACTTAAGCTTTTCTAATTCTCTAAGAACTGTTCCAAATTTGCCAACATTCTTTTCTCATTTTTCCTAGAACGAGAGGCTGAAAAAGCTTTGTAGTGATTTAGAAGAAAAGCATGAAGCAGCAGAGCTTCAGATAAAGCAGTTATCTATAGAGTACCGAAATCAGCTTCAACAGAAAGAGGTAGGATACAGAGTAAAATATTAGAGTAAGTATGTCCAATAAACTTACCTATTATGCTGTTTGATCTCTTTGGTACAGCGTCTGTGTTGGTCACAGTTGTGGTTTCTTGGTTTCTTAATGCAGACACTGAGAAACTAAGACATAAATTTCATTGAATCATGTAATATAAGCAGAGTTGCCAGGACATAGCTGAGACAAGAGAGAAGTCTGGGAATGTCATGCATGTATCAGAATTTCTGTTGGTTTTAGGTTCACTCTGAGAAAGGACACTTAAGCTGCTTTGTATTTCTAATTCAGCTATCTTTAAGGAAGGCAACAGGAGCAAATTCTCATTTCAAGCAGTTATATTGTCTGTAGATATCATAATTAGTTATTTTAACATGTACAATTAAAGAGAACAGGACTAGCTTTCATAATTTGAGTAGTGTCCCTTTGTGATGCAAAAATCAGCTTTAGAACTTACTGTGTAATGTGAGATTTCATAGCCTTTTAAACGAAGAAAGTTGCCAGTACGCCTGGAATTACGCAAAAGGAGTCTTACTTCTCCTTTATGTGTAAATGCCTGTGGGAACAAGAGGAAGCTAAACTTTGAGATATATAGGATTCTGCTTATTGAATACAATAACAGTTGTTATGAGAAAATTGCATGCAACTAATTTCAGTTTATTGTAAATAAGTACATTTTCAATACATTGAGTTGTTAAGCATCAAAGAAATAAAATGTAATATAAATAACTGGAGGAGCATCATCTTTGCTTCATTTTCATGTCTGTATACCCTCTTGAAATATTAGAATTTTTTTTGTACAACCTGTTAGCCTGAATCTTGCTATAGTACTTGCGTACATTGGCTGCTGAAAAAAATCAGCAAATGCTTTTACTTAACTGAAAACTATTAAAACTTTGAGTATGTGTCCTTGTGTGAGATAGTTTGTAAAGCGTCAGCTATGGCTGCTTTTCACCAGTGGGAGAATATTTGGGGTTTTTCCTTTTGTTTTTAGTACAAGTGATTAGTAATTTGTGCTGAGGGGGACTTGTATGGGTGGTTCACATTTCATGAGGCCACAATGGGTAAAGTGTATTTTGATATTCAGGTGGAAATCAGCCATCTAAAAGCTAGACAGAATGCACTACAGGAACAACTGCAGAAAGTACAGACGGCTGCTCAGTCAGCACAGCTGGGAGCTGGTGTTTTTCCACCAGCCGCTACATCCACTTCCTATGTTCCGGTCGTCAGACATTCCTCGGGTTTTGAAGGAGATGACATGGATTTTGGGGATATAATCTGGTCACAACAGGAAATAAACAGATTGTCCAATGAAGTTTCTACTCTTGAATCTGAGGTTGATCACTGGAAGCAGATTGCACTGGTGAGTGGTTCTTCTCCATCCTCCCCTTCCCTGTCCCCTCTAAATTAGTGTTTTCATTGCATTTGGTGGTTTTGGAGTGGGTTTTTTGAAAATTCATGCTGTAAGATTTCTAGAAGCAACACAATTTGGTAGAAAAGCTGAAACCTAATGATCTTTTAGTCATTCTCTACCTGACACATGACTAGGGACACATCCAGTGACTAATTTCCAAATGTTTTATGCTATTTTTGTCAAGTTGGGAGAAGGGTTTCATAAACATTTGCCTAGAATACTACATCAGGGTTTCATTTTTGAGCAGTCTTTCAAAAATACTTTTCTTCTTCCTGGCTGTGATGTTGATTATTTATTGACAGTACAATACTATTCAAAGTGATGGTTGTATACTTGCATACTGGTTTTACTTACTATTCTCTCATTTTTTGGTGTATCATTGTAATTCATGGTTTACAGAGATGAGAAAGAATATAACCTTTCAAGCTGTTGATATGCATCATTTTTACAAGCTATAGCCTGATTTCAGAGGTATACTTTTCCCATGTGGAAGTATTAAAGTTGAGCAACACTGTTTTCTTATTAGGTGCAATAACGGCCCCCACCCCAAACTTTTACACATTTGCATGTACTAATAAATAAAAGGTACATGGAAAATTGAAATATATCCCTTAAAATGGCTTGTTTGTTTTTTTTTTATCAACATTACTGAAGATTTAAACTTTGTTTCACATTAGCTTTGTTACTTTCTACTTTTTAGTATAAATACAGGAATCACTTACATGAAAAATGCATATATTTATCACAATTTTCACATAAATTTGTGATTTTTCTTTTCTCAGTCTTCCAAAGTGCAAGGGACAAATGATGCTGAACAAAGTGAAATAAGCAAACTGCAAAATATTGTTAAGGTAAGATGACACTTTTTACAAACTAGTCTTGTCTTATGCTTTATTCGTGCTTGGTTTTCCTATGGTCACATGACTTGTGAATGTAGTTAAAATATTTACAACAATATCACTTACATGTTCTCTGTTAAAAATGCATGTGGGCATGTAATAGCTCGGTAACATTTCAATCAGCAGTACAATATTTTAAAATGGTTACTCTGAGGAAGGGTATTTCTATGATTTGATGAATGTAGTATGTAAGCTTGAAGAATGACATTAGTATTTAGGAGGGCAAATCACTTTCAGAAGCTGTGATGACTTACCAGACGGAGTTTTAGATACACAAAATAAGTTCTTCTCCCTTCCCAGGAACATCGTGACTTGTCATTGAAGATGAAAAATACAGATTTGCATGTCATTCTTGAAAGTTACTAGAAATATGTCCTCTTGTGTCCACTTCCTATGAAACAGTTGTAATCTCTGTACATTGTAATCTCTCTACATTTAATAATTGCTGTTGTGTACTGTGTAAATATATTTTTAAAAGAAATGTCTTTTAACATGTTTAAAAAAACATGAACCAGCAAAAGCCAAGAAACTAGACAACTCCTGAGAAATCCTTTACTAAGTCCTTTTTTTTACTAGGCAAAACTTTTGCCTTTCTTTTGGTTTTTTTTCATTCTCAAGCTTCTTTAGCCTTACTTTACCACTGTATTTCTGTAATTGTATTTTTAGGAACTCAAACAGAATTTAAGTCAAGAAATAGATGAACATCAACATGAACTTTCAGTATTGCAGGATGCACACAGGCAAAAGCTAGTGGAGATAAGTCGTCGACATCGAGAAGAACTGAGTGAATATGAAGAGCGAATTGAAGAACTTGAGAGTCAATTACAGCAAGGTCTTCATTGCCACATGTTTTCTTTTTTATTTACTGTACAGTGAAATTTGGTTAAAGCATCAAATATATCACAATGTAATAGATAACAAATACGTGTTGTTCAGGCATTTGATTTTCAACTAGTTCCACTTTAAGACACGTGTGTGTCCTAGGACCTTATATTTGCTATGGTTGGCTTGAACACTGGAATGATAGTATTTCATCATATGTCAGTCTAGACATACATTTTTTTTCTATACATATCAAGTGTTATGTTCTAAATTCTACAGTTCTGGTTTTTTAAATTACCCTGAATATAGGTGTGGACAAGACATACAAAGCTGAAGATAAAATTTCAGCACAAAAATAATTTTGGTTAGAAGTACTACATGCCAACTGGAGTACTTGACAAAAACTCAAAGATTGCCATAAGGACCATGCCTTAGTCTGTGGCATGACTAGATTTTAGAAGCTTAGTAATTCTCACAAGGAGCTTTTAATTGTCTTTTAGGTAATTCATATTCCATAAAAATACTCATGTCTGCTAGATTCCCTTTAGGGGCTTCTTTGCACAGGTAGAGGTTTACAGGCAAAGTTTACATATTTAATTATCTGTTGAACTCAGATTTCTAAAGGGTATATGCACTCCTTTTGGAAACAGAAATCCATCTTCTTGGAAAGAAGGGAGATATTTTCACAGCTTCTTACAGGGATGTGTAAGTATTTGAAAAGCTGCCGAGTAAACCAGTCTTACATATAGCACTGCTTCAAATGTTAATTCTATTTTAAATAAGTTTTCTGTTGATGATGACCCTGTCTGATTTAGACTGTCTCCCTCTGTCAAGGGGTGACAAAGGGTAGAAGAAGAGATTTTAAAGAGATCTACAGTGCTGCCTTTGGTTAATATTGCAAACAATCTTTTCTGCTTTTTAGGTGGTGTGAGCACTGATGCCATGGATGACTCTAAAATCAGTGAAGAGAAAAAAAACGCTCAGAGTCTAGAAGGGGGAAAAGTAGAAGAGTTGCAAGTTGTAAAGGACCTAGAGGATGAAATAAGAAAATTAAATCACAAATTGTTTTCTGCCAACGAAGAAAATAAAACTCTTCTGAAAGAGCAAGAATTGGCAAAGGTAGAAAAAAACCAAATAACGCAAGAATATGAAAATCTTAAATCTGACTTCTGTATGCTTCAAAGTTGTGTTGCAGAGCAAGGTGCTCTCCTGAAAGAACAGGAGAAGAAGCTCCAAACAAAGGCATCACTTCCAGAAGATGTTGTCAGACTACAGCAAGCACTGTTAGGTACAAGGATGATGATTTTTAAATTTTATGTATTGATTTTATTTGTAGTATATCTACATAGGTTTTCACTTTTAATGCTCAAAATTTATTTTAAGAATTTGGAATTGAATATGAGAATATGTACATTTTAAAAGTTGCTGCTTTAGAAAAGGCTTTTCCATTGAGATAATGCTAAGCAAAAAAGGAGACTTAGTTAGGACTAGCATGATAAACATAAGGGTTTCTGATTGGGTAAGTAATAATGTCTGCCAACTGTTTGATAGGTTTTTGTTTCTGTAAAAGTAAATAAGCCTCAATATAAGTTGTTTGTGTATGTTCCAGAAGTACACCTCGTGTGTAAAGGCAGTCTGTTGCTAATATCTTCTTAAAGAATCACTGAAATAGGCATGTTTAAGAAGTATATCTGTATGGAGAAAATCTTTTAATATTGCATAACTGATACACTGTGGTACCAAAGTCCTCCTAACGTGGACTCGGTTGTAAAAGTAATTCTCTTCTTTGTGGTGGTGATTGATGGTGCATTTGAGTCTTCTATAGCCCCGATGCCTGTCATCACAAAATACTGTCCAATTATTCTCTTCTGAGCAGCAGAGTTCTGTTGGGGTAAGGTGGGAGAATGATTTGGTTTTGTTGTTGTTTGGAAAGTAGTAAAATTATGTATTCTTTTGTTTACCTTTATAGAAGCAGAAAATGAAATAGCAAGACTTTCAAGTTTAAATCAGGTAAAGCAATTGCTAAATTAAGACAACAAAAAAATTCATAACAGCTGGTGATGGAAAACACACATTTTGGCACTATACTTTTTTTTTTGAACATTCACACTTCTACATAAATAACCTTGTAATCAAGAAAATAATTGTAGATTAATTCTATAATTATATGTGGAATTGGTAGACATGATACATTTTGACTTATGAAACTCCACAGTGTACTCTGTTAAAGAAAGCTAGTGGAGTTTCACCTATCCCATTGCTACGTAGGCTGCTGTAACATACGTTTAAAAAATATCAGTAGTACATTCTGTAAAATTTGTTATTTTTTTACCTTTTCTATTTTGGCATGTTTCAGTTTTGGCACTATTATCAGTTGTAAAATATCTCTCTTATTCCATGTAGTACTCATAATACTACGTTCTGTCTTACTGATGAAGTTGAGCTCTGTAACACATTTTTAGTTTTTGACAAGGCTGACTTAGTCCTTTATAAACTCAAGCTTGAGAGATTTGGCTTAGATTACCTTATATCCAGTAGTATTTTTCAGCTAGGTTCTCCTGTGTTTTGCATGCATTCAAGAGTTCTCATGGTTTTTTTCATAAGGATGTTATTCAGGTGTCCTTTATTAAAACTTGCTCTGTCACCATGCTTACTACATGTTTAGAGTATCTCTTGGAGATGTAATAGTTTATCCCAGTTGTGCATCCATACCTTAGAGGTTGGTATAACTTTGCTTGTCAGACTGTAGCTTTTTGTTCAGAAGTTCATAAATTGCACTTCTGAACTTAATGATGTGAAAATAAATGGATATTTATGAATGGTAGAGACGAATACTTCGCAAAGAATCTTGAACTGGGATAATATTCATATAGGTGTAGAGATTCTAACATAAAAATGCATGCTTTCTTTTTAGTAAGTTGGGGGGGGAGGGAAGAAACCATTTCAAATCTAAACAATAAATTTCAGCAAAATAAAGTCTAATATTCAGAATATTTTTTTTTTAACTTAAGGAGGGACTTGAGAAGGAACTGACAAGTGCACAACATAAAAATGAAAATATTCTTTCTGCGTACACTGAGGATCAGAATTCAGAATTAAGTCAGTTAAGACAAGATTTGGAAAGAAAAGAACATGAATTAAATGAAAGTATTGCTGAAAGAGAAACATTAATAGCGGAGTTGGAAGAACTAGACAAGGAGAATCAAGAAGCTACTCAGGTAATAAATACTGCAACTAATTATTGAATTGCTAAAATGTTTAGGTTTTTGTGTGTGTTTCTTTTAATCTGAGCTTTGAACATAGATAGCAGGGAAACAGAAGTTTTCCTTTGAGGTTTGAAAAGAATATTGGACCAGTGTTTCTTTATATCTACTGTCTAAATTCAAAACTCTGAAGTGCAAGAAATCCACTTGTTATGGACAAAGAAACAATATGGCATCTCAGCTATCCTTAAGGGATGTTACTTTCCAAAGTCTAGTTAAATACTGCTTGAATTTTTTTTCTTTCCTTGCAAGACTTTTGACAGTTTTTATCCTGATAATAGTTTGACTTCTGTCTTATGATAGTATGTATAACATGAATGATTTTAAAATTTTTTTTTGTTCAGTTGTTTTTAACTTGTAATAAAATAATTATTCAATGTAATTCTTCATTATATGAGCATTTGTGGAGCAAAAAAGGTCACCAATTTTATGTAATCAAAAGAGAATGGTGCCTTTTTGTCAGTGTTCTGATATATTTGACCTGTAAACATCTAGTTGCAAATCATGTGTTTTCAATATTGGTTTACTTTATGGAATCAAACATTTAAAGAATTTTCCTGTGAAGTGAATTCCAGCAAGTGTGCTCAAAAAGAAGCTAAAACGAGAAACTAAAAACAGAATATACAGATATGCATTCACTTCTGTAGTGTTATTTTAAATGTAGTGCCTTCCTGGTTTTAAGTAATGTGTGTTTCCTGCATCCTATTTCAACTGCCCTGACAAATTCTGAGAGTGCTTTTTCTTAGGTACTTACGTTTTTGTTCCTTGATTTAGGTAGTTAGGGTTCTTTTAAGGGGAAATGATGATCTTGTTTTTAGTGAAATGTAATCTCTCCCTATTTGATATTTAGTTTTAATTAGTTTATCATTGAGTAGTTGATATTACTTGCCAACTTATGCTGGCAATTAAGCATTTTAGGTTCCTCTCAATTTTTTTTTAATTTTTTTTTTAATTGTTCGGAGGATAAAACTGAATAAATGCATAGTTTGGCTGGTTCTCCACTCCTAATGAGTTCTTGTTCATTTCAGCATATGATTACACTGAAAGAGCAGCTGTCAAAACAACACACAGAAACTGATACAATCATCAAACAGCTGAAATCTGACATAGATTTTGAAAGAAAAAAGGTATCAGAATTAGAAATTGAGAAGATGGAAACTATTAAGGAGCTAGATGGTCAGAAAGAAAAACTAAGTCAATGTTCATATGCACTTAATGATTTGCACATAAGTAAGCAGCAGCTTCAAGGTAATATTAAAGATCTTCAGGAACAATTAAGGAAAGCCCAGGACTGTAATTTGCATAATAAAAAAGAAATTGGAGAATTGCAGCAGAGACTGAAAGAAAGAGAAGAGGAACTTTCTGTATCCTTGAGCAAGTTAACAGAAAAAAGTAACCAGGAATCTACCTGCACTGGTAAGGATCTCGTTCTGAAAGAAAGAGAAGTAGAAATCACAAAACTACAGAACGACATTTCAGAAAATAAACAACTAAATGAAGACTTAAAGAAATCTCTGTCTGATCTCAGAACAGAAAATGGGAAGCTGACAGCAGCCATTGAAGAACTAAAACAGGAGTTAAGTGATGCTGCTTCTGAGAAAAATAAAGTTAACTTGGAAAAAGACACTGTTGTGGAGGCTTTGAAAATGGAAAAAAGACAGTTAGAGAACGAATTAAACCAGGCAGAAAAGAGGCTTTTGGAACAAGCACATAAGTATAAGCAAACTATTGAGGAGTTATCAAATGCGCGTAGTATGGACACCACCGCACTGCAGCTTGAACACGAGCGCCTAGTTAAACTCAATCAAGAGAAAGACTTTAAGATTGCTGAACTTAACAGGAGCATTGAACAGATGGAAACTGACCATCAAGAAACAAAAGAGATGTTGACTACTAGCTTAGGAGGACAAAAGCAGTTGACAGAACTCATAAAAGAAAAAGAGATATTTATTGAAAAATATAAAAATCAAGCCTTGCAGGTGAAGCAGGAACTTGAGGAATATATGAAAGTTTCAGAAAAGCAGGATGTGTTAAAACAGAACTTGGAAGAAAAAGACAGAAGTCTTGCAGTCATGAAGGAAGAAAATAATCATTTGAAAGAAGAAATTGAACGCCTTAAGGATCAGCAAAGTAGATCCATGCCTGTGGTTGAGCCTAAAACCTTAGATATTATTATTGAACTTGAAAGTGAGGTAACGCAGTTAAAAATTATAAAGAATAATCTTGAAGAAGAAATAGAAGTTCACAAAAAAACAATAGAAGATCAGAATCAAACAACAGCGCAACTTCAGCAGTCTTTGCAGGAGCAAAGGAAAGAAATAGATGAATCTAAATTTCAGTGTGAGCAAATGAATGTCACACATGAAAGACTTTCTTTAGAGAAAGATGAGGAAATTAAAAATTTGCAGAAAACAATTGAACAAATTAAAACTCAGTTGCACAAAGAGAGACAGATTATTCAGACTGATTCCTCTGATCTTTTTCAGGAAACCAAAGTTCAGACTCTTAATGGAGAAAATGGAAATGAAAAACATGACTTATCTAAAGCTGAAATTGAAAGACTGGTAGAAGGTATCAAAGAAAGGGAAATGGAGATCAAGCTTCTAAATGAAAAGAATGTTTCTTTAAGTCAGCAAATTGATCAGTTGTCTAAGGATGAAGTTGGCAAACTAACTCGGATCATTCAAGAGAAGGATTTAGAAATACAAGCTCTCAATGCTAGAGTTTCCTCAGCTTCCTATAGGCAGGATATGCTTTGTCTTCAGCAGCAGCTGCAAGCTTATGTTCTGGAAAGAGAACAAGTACTAGCAGTTCTAAGCGAAAAGACAAGAGAAAACAGTCAGTTAAAAACAGAGTATCGTAATATCATGGATATGGTCGCTGCTAAAGAAGCAGCTTTGGTAAGGTTGCAAGAGGAAAATCAGAAGTTATCTAATAGATCTGAAAATAGCAGTCAGGACATGTCTAGAGAAACTATTCAGAATTTATCCCGCATCATTCGAGAAAAAGATATTGAAATAGATGCTCTAAGTCAAAAATGCCAAACCTTATTGACTGTCTTGCAGACATCCAGTACAGGTACCAATAATGTGTCAGGAGGCGTTAACAGTAACCAGTTTGAGGAACTTCTACAGGAACGTGATAAGCTAAAACAGCAAGTCAAGAAGATGGAAGAATGGAAGCAACAGGTAATAACCACAGTTCAGAACATGCAGCACGAGTCAGCTCACCTCCAAGAAGAGTTACATAAGCTTCAAGCACAAATTTCAGTTGAAAGTGATAGTAATTCAAAGTTACAAGTAGATTATAATGGCTTGATTCAGAGTTATGAACAGAATGAGATAAAGCTGAAAAGTTTTAGTCAGGAACTAGCGCAAGTTCAACACAGCATAGGACAGCTTCATAACACCAAGGATCTTCTCCTGAGCAAACTCGATTTGGTAGCACCGTCTGTGGCAACAGCATCCACTGCTTCACAGCTTTCAGGCATTCAATATAGTGCTCTTGAAGTACTCAGTGATGAGTCTAAACTCCTTCAGAAGGAGTTGGAACAACTGAAAAAAAAGCTGCAAGAAAAAGATTCAACTATTAGGACTCTACAGGAAAACAATCAACGATTATCTGATTCTGTGGCTACAGCGTCAGAGATTGAAAGAAAGAGTCAAGAAGGGACTGAGTCAGAGCTTAGGCAAATCAAAGAAAAACATGACGTCTTACAAAAATCACTTAGGGAAAAAGACATATTAATTAAATCTAAAAGTGATCAGTTGGTTTCTGTGAGTGAAAGTCTTAGTAACAAAGAAAATGAAAATGAGCTTTTGAAGCAAGCTGTGACTAATCTTAAGGAAAGAAATTTAATTTTAGAAATGGATATTCGAAAACTGAAAGAAGAAAATGAAAATATAGTAGCAAGGTGCAGGGAAAAAGAAACGGAATTCCGAGCACTTCAAGAGACAAATATGCAATTTTCGATGATGCTGAAAGAGAAAGAGTTTGAGTCTCACTCAATGAAGGAAAAAGCTTTTGCTTTTGAGAAGCTGTTGAAAGAAAAGGAACAGGTATGTGCGTGCATATTTACAAATATATTTTAAAATTAGGCACATGGTAATGCATTTTTGTGTATATGTAGCCATCAAGTGTTTGAAATCCATTTTGACTTCTTAGTGCATTACACTACAACAAAAATCCTCCCCCTGCAAAGTTAAGAAATTAAAAGTCAGCAGGTGAGTGGTTTGCAATGTTATCTGTTAATTGTGCAGCCATAAACTACATTGTTCATTTATTTGGAAATTACTCTTTTACTAAACAGCTGCTTAATATTTTGCTTTGGCCCTGGTGTTCATTAAGTGCCTTGTATTACTCTTACTTATATGATGCTCAAACTTCTGTAGAGTTGGCCAGCAGGACTAATTTTCCAGAGTGCTTTCCTCTAGTGTTTGTATCATTCTGATGTCATCACTTCACAACTTCCCTGTGAGACGAATGGGTTTATGTACCTTGCTTTTATGACTGGAGGACCTCCACTGTGAAAAAAAGATGAAAGATGGGCCAAGCTATATTAATAGTTTCTTCTCTAAAATTTGACATATGGATAAATTGATGTTCTTTTCAAAGTGTGTGTATTTAAGAGAAAGTTGCAGTGGCTTATTATTCACTGCATATGTAATTTGAGAAAGTTCTTTGCTCTTTTAAAAAAAAGATTCTATGTTGCATCACAGATAGCCAGGTCAACAGCATCTTGTATGAACAGCTGCTGCTGGAGTTAATGAAGTAATGTGTGAATGGCTATTTTTCTTTGAGAAACAGGCATTAAGTACAGTGCAGAAGTTTTCCTGTAGTTTTGACATACTTGACAGCAGAACTACAGGATTTACATATTTTTGGTTTGCTCTGTAGGCTTTGAAAGTGACTATGTCCTAGTGGGCAGTCTTTTCTCGTAATTTATTCCAAACATGTTATGTTTCCTTTTTTTGTTTGGTTGGTTTTGGGTTTTTTGTTTGTTTTTATTGTTTTGGTTGTTGTTGTTGTTTTCCTCCCCCCCCCCCC
>WUAM01000287.1:20791205-20807686 GCA_024336885.1 Actenoides hombroni
TTTTTTTCGGTGTCTGTAGTTTGTTTGTGGGTGTCTGCTTTTTCCCCCCCCCCCCCCCCCCCCCTTTCATTTTTCCCTTTTCATGGAAGGCTAATCTTTGTGTGTGAAGTCACCTAATGGTTTGATTTTAAAGATTTCTTCATATTTTCAGTCTTCAGTTGAGACAAGGTGACCTACCTACACTGATGCTTTACATGTGCATGGCCTAATAAATGGGTATCCCAGAGAGCAGATTCCAGAAAAAGGGGGACCAAGTGAGGTGTCTGTTTATTCACAGCAGTCAATTAAGACAATGCATCTGTATAGCGTCTTTTAGCAGTAACTTTTAATTTGTCTTGTAACATGTGAAATAACTTCAAAATAATACTTTTCCTGAATGTTTTTCTGTGCTGTAAGGCCATGAGTGTCCTGTCCTTTTCCTTGTTAGATCAGTATTGTCTTTATACTCTTCTGGGCAAAGGCTGTGTCTCCTTTAGTAAAATTATTTGCTGTATTTGAAATGCTTGTGTGTGTTTTCAACAGGGCAAGACAGGAGAATTGAATCAACTGTTAAATGAAGTTAAATCAATGCAGGAAAAGGCTGTTACTTTTCAGCAAGAGAGAGACCAAGTCATGGTAGCACTCAAACAGAAGCAAATGGAGAGCAGTGCCCTGCAGAGTGAGGTACACTCTAAAATAATTTATAGTTGCAAGAAATAAGAAGCTGCATCCGTAAAATTTTCTGGATTATTTTTGGTAGCAATCATTTGCAAAAAACATTTAAAATTGATACATATACAATGTATTTCAGTGGGCACATTCTGTGTTTGTTTATTTTATGCAAGGTAATAGTATGAGCAACTTAAGGTATGTTCTCCACAGATACAGCATTTGCGTGAGAAAGAGCAGCGCCTGAATCAAGAACTGGAGAGGTTGCGTAATCACCTTTTAGAAATGGAAGACTCCTACACTCGAGAAGCTTTAGCTGCAGAAGACAGGGAGGTCAAGCTAAGAAAGAAGGTTTTGATTTTGGAAGAAAAACTCGTGTCCTCATCTACTGCAGTGGAGAATGCCAGGTAATCTTTTAATTTATACAGCAGTGACGTTGGCTGTAAATATCAGTAAGCTACACTGCTACTGATGGCTTTATTATACTGAATTACCTATAACATGCAAAGAACTTGAGAAAACAAAAATGTATGAATTTTTGTTACTCCAAATCAGGGAGGTGGTTTGAAATATGGCTACTGTTGAGAACTTAAAGTATTTGTCTTCCAAGTAGCAACTATTGAAATCTTGCATTTTTGACAGTGCTTAGAATTAGAAACAACAAAAATCCCTCAGACCATCAATTGAGTTGTCTGTCAAATCAAAAAGATGAACTTAGCTGACTTTGAAGTCAAGGCTTCATTCAGTTTGAGTCATGTTTTATACACTTCATTGCACAGATGTGACTGTCACGCTTTGTGAATTGCATTCGAGACAGGAATGCCCCCTTACTTTCCACAGTATCAGGTATAAAGTATACACAGCTGTAAGCTTTTTCCTTTTCAGCCTACATTTATATATAAAACAAGATGCATTGAATTTTTCGCAGGTAGCAGAATCTGGGAGGCTATAGCCAATTGTGGTGGGTTTTTTATTTGCCATAATCGTGGTTTTTCAGCCAGAACAATGAAAACACAAGTATTAAAATTGATCAGTGCCTATCTTGACTGCTTCCATATTGTTTTATTTAAAGGAATGTTGATTACTTTGGGCAAAATAATTCTTTTTTCATCTTAATACAGTTGTCCAAAGGAACAAGTATTTTAATTAAAAAAAAAGAAGTTTGTAGCTGCAGTCTTTCTTTTTATTTTATGTGCCAAAGATGGATACTGCTCTTAATGTTCTCAGCAAAGAGATTTCTGAGTTGAGCAGAGTTTGTTGTGAAAAATTGTAGAGAAAGTGGAAGAGTTGGGAGAAGTTATGTTCATCAGAAAGTTTCTTAATTCTACATGAAACTTGTCAAATATCTTTCAAGAAATACTGCCCATTTCCCACCTGATAGGCACTCTTTAAAAAGACTGGCATAGGAGTTAATCAGGTTGATAATATTTTTGCATAATGGGTAGTTAAATGGGCATTCAGTGGTCAGTATGGACCATTATATGGTATATACTGAATTCTTGGAGACTGTCTTTAAAAGTAAAAATTGGTAGAAAGACATATTGTTTCATGTAATAATTGAAGCAGACAATTAGGAAGATATAGATTCTTTTTTTTCATAAAGATATGTTTATAATAATGAACAAAAGAGATTAGGTTTTCTTCTTTTTCTAACACACCTCAAACAAAATTACTTGTTGGGATTTTTTTTGATTGCCAAAGTTTTATTACCAAACTTTTTAAAGAGGAATGAGGGGAAAAAAAAAAAGCCTTATTTTTCTATAATTGAGATGAAAAATTGAAGGTAGGCTATTTTTGCTGTGAATTAATTTTCTCTGTGACAACTTCTGTTATTGTCTTCATAACTAGTGTATTTTGTTCTTATTAAGCCATCAAGCTAGTCTGCAAGTTGAATCTTTGCAAGAGCAATTAAACCTGGTTTCCAAGCAGAGAGATGAAACTGTGCTACAGCTCACCATCTCGCAGGACCAAGTGAAGCAGTATGCATTGTCACTGGCCAACCTGCAGATGGTACTAGAGCAATTCCAACAGGGTAAGTTTTGTCAAGAAATAGCAAGATTGCAACAAGTGCTTTTTCAGCTGAGATAATTATTCTATTTTGGTAGTTTTTAAAAATCAGTTACCTGTTTTCCTTTTTGATGGCTTGAATTTCATAATCTGTTCTCTTTAGAAAATTTATTCTGTCCCTGTGAAAACTGATGGTCAGTATCCCATTTATGAAGTTTGAATTCCATCTCTACCTCATGAAGACAGATAAGATAATCCTGAGGTTTTGCAATTGTGTATCCCAGAAAGAGTTCCATGTTGTGAATCAAGATCTGTTTTGTTTTATTTTGACCCTTTAGAAGAAAAAGCTATGTATTCAGCAGAGCTGGAGAAACACCAAAAAGAGACTGCAGAGTGGAAGAAAAAAGCAGAAAACTTAGAAGAAAAAGTTGCATCACTGCAGGTGGGGTTAAGTAATGAAATTGAACTGTATGAAACTGAATGCTAATTCTTGATTGATTTATGTATTTTTAAATGTTGCTGACTAACAGTACATCAGGTTAAGTAATTATTCTCTCTTCCTTGGAATATGGGGGGGGGGGCACTAAAAGAAGGTCGGACAGGTGGCTCTTCTCTGCTGACCATCCATTTTTTGATTATTACAGTCCAGTTATAGTAAAGACCAAGTGATTGAAGTCTCTGCCTCTGCTACTCAACAATGCAGATCAAACATATTTGTGATAGTGAACTCCTTTGCTATTCTTTTTGACACTTCCCCACCCTCTCTTCAGGAAAGTTTAGGAGAGGCAAATGCTGCACTGGATGCAGCATCAAGGCTTACTGAGCAGCTTGACATCAAAGAGGAGCAGATTGAAGAGCTTAAGAAAGAAGGCAAGTACACTTTTTTTTTTTACCTCTGCTTAAAACTTTCCAAGTAGCTGGGGCTACAATGTAGTATTCCTAGAAACTTATCCAAACTTGTCTCATACAAGGGAAAAAGTAATTCTGTGCCACCCTTTGAGGACTTCCTTGTTCATAAAGCAAATTTTAAAATGTATGTTTACCTTGTTAGTGATCTTCTTCCTGTAGTAGTAGGGTGAGGGTTGGTTGTTTTTTGTCTTTTTCCCCATGAATGCCAAAGCCCTTGATTTATCTCTGTAAGCATCTTTTAAAAAAATTTGTGAAGTATCTAATGTCAGATTTTCCAAAGTAACTAACTACCATATTTGGCATAGCCACATGAATACAGTGAGATAGAGAAAGGGTGTGCTACTCTAAGAGTTATAGAAGGAGCAGTTCTTGCACAGATGTGAAACTGTCTGAAGAGATTATGTGGAAGGTCTTGGACACACCTTTAGTTTGTATTTGTAGATCTCATTTCAGATAAATACCCTGATTACTTTTGTATTGTTCTTAGATTAAGTATTATAATACTTGATGAATGTCATTACTTGGAATTTGAAGACAAGACTTGGCCAAATGGTAGAGGAATTTGCCAGAAAAAAAAGTTTGAAAAAGGAAGAATATTTATGGTGAGGGTGGTCAAACATTGGAATAGGTTGCCCAGAGACATGTAGTGTACATCCATGGAGATACTCAAAATCCAACTGGCCATGCCTCAGGACAACCTGTAGATGACCCTGCTTGAGCAGAGGACTTGGACTAGATGATAAAGGTCCTTTCCAACATAAATGTTTCTTTGATTTTGTGATTCTGTGAATGTTTTGCGGTGTGGTTTTATTTGGGGGTTTTTTCCTTCTTTCTGATACCACTGGAGCATCAATTCTGTAAGAGAAGCATAGACTTCTCTTTCATAAACACATTTAGCATGAAAACTGTAGGAAAGCCTAAAAAGGCAGAATAACCCTTTACTATAAGCTGATACCATTTCAATGTATTTCTGTTTTATGGCCTTACACTATTTAGTCTAATCGAATTGAAAAAATGAAGCATAATTTCTATACAGTGCATTTGAGTATCAAACATCAGCAAGATTTATAAGCTCTGACACTCACTTGGAGTTGACAAAATAGCTGTATGAGTAACATACGGTCACTTTCTTATTTGCATTACTGCATTAATTTTAGATTTCATCAGGGACTTGTAGCATTAGCTGAAGCAGAATTTAGGAGTAATAATAATTTTGCTGGATTTCTGTACTTGTATCTCAGCCCAGACTTGTAATTTTATCTGCAGTGTTTCGTTCAACCAAGAGGGAATGTTACTTCTCTGGACCTAGCTGCTTGACAGTTCTGATATGGGTGAAGTTAACAGTACCAGTTGCTGAGGGAGTATTAGGCTTTTTTCTTTTTTCTTTTTTTCTTTTTTTTTTTTTTTTTTTTTATTCGTTGTCTTCATCTGTCTTTTCCTTCTCCATTTTCCCAATCAAGTCCTACTTTATCTTTCCCACTTCATTTCTGTGGATCACCATATTTTGCTATTATTACAGCATCCTCTTTTATGGATGAGCATATGAGAGAAATTTAGTAACAGAAGAAAACTTGTAATTGGTCCCTGAAGCAGCTCTAGACAGGAAGCTTAAAGAGCAGAGGTTTGATCACCCTCTGTGGTCATTTAACAGCTCTTACTTTCTGCCTTTTCCCCCCCACCATGTCTGTGGGAAATTTTTGGATCAGTGCCTTTAAGGCTTGCTGGATGAAAACCTGGAATATCATCTCTGATGGATGCAGTGGTAACTCTTGCTCTGAACATATGCAACTAAATATTGCTATTCATTTTTAAATTGTAATTTCTCTTACTCCTGAAATAAATAATATTTTCTTACAGCATACTTGGTTATGATCAAGATACTTGGTGTTAGAAGTCATCACTATTTCAGCAAGAACTCTATAAAAAAAGTTACAACTTTTCAACTAAGTAATTGAATCCCTACTTAATTAAACTTAGTTGTGTCTAAGTGCAATTTGGCATCCAAGTGGGTGTCATAGGAGTGCTCCCTGAGCTCACATATGAGTTTTACAAGCTAAATTAAATATCAAGCTGATACATGAATGTATAAATAAATACAGATTTGTTTTTTAATTGATTGCTGTGCATATGTCTGTCTCACTACAGACATTCACAGCAGAAATTTTCAACCACCCTGGATTGAAATTAACGTTGGCATAGGCAAATATCACACTTTCAAATGGGGAGCTCTTCATTATTGATTAATTTTGATTGCAAACCTTTGCATATGAAAGCAGGAGGGGTTTGAACTTTGAAAGAAAACTGAATCTCGGTATCTTATCAAGCTAAAGACCACACCATTTTTTCTGTTTACACAAGAAAACACATAATGTCTTACTGAAAATTTGCCAAATACATTCCCAGACACAGTTGTGTTGGCCAAATCTTTTGAAGGATGTCTTTATGGATTTTTATAGCAGGAGAAGTTATTTTAATGTAAATGTATAAGATGTACCAGATGCAGTTTTCTGGATTGCCATAAATGGTTAACAAATTATTGGACACTGTTTTGAATGTCTGGTTTGCAGCAGTCCATGCTGAATTTTGTCTCAGATCTTTGTTGTTATTCAGTCTTTTCGTACACATGAAGTATGTGTTTAAGTCCTTTTCAACTTTTTCTATTTCAGGAGGAAATATTCCATTAAAAAATATATATATTTAATGATACAGTTAGGCACTGTGCATATAATATAGCTTTGTAGCTGTCCTTAAGAGTTGGTCCTCTGGATGTAAAATCTTTTTAACGGGAAAAGATAGAAAACAACAGTAATGTTTCATTTAAATTAAGACATTTTTTAAAATTCGTGTGAATAAAAATTGAAAAGGAAACCCATGATTATCTTGCTTTGTAGAGCAGTAACAACAGCATGGAATTTACTGAAACTTGTTTTCAGATGCTCATTATTTATCTTTATGTGGCATTAGTAGTTTAACATTTTTCATTCCCTTTTATTCTGTAGAGACCCTAATAATGACTCAGTTTAATAATAATCACTTATTACATTAACAATGTTTATTTTAAAAAAATCAAGCTGCTTCTGTTTTCTTTTAAAAGCACCATATTGGTATCAGCATATTTTTATTTTTAAATGTGTATATTTTGCAACGAAATTTCCAAGTTTCTATTTTTGTTTACATGCTGTGACATAACATTTTATAGGCGAGATCAGAAGAGAAATGTTAGAAGATGTACAAAATAAACTAATGAATCTTATGAACAGCACAGAAGGAAAAGTAGACAAGTAAGTCTTTAATGAAAGTCTTGGTATGCATTTCTTTTTACTATTCCTCACAACAGACAGATATTTTACTAACACAGTTGCAAGAATAGTGCATAATAGAGCTTCTATATGTGATCTTGTATCTATATTTTGATTAGTTTGACATTTTTCAGTTTCTTGGTGGTTGTAATTTTAATTAGTAAAGCCAAAATGTATGTAAACGTGCATTACTGATGTGTTTAAGTAGGAATGCACTTCATCGCATGAAGTGCACAGAGATAGAAGTTCTTAATAAATGTCTGTTATAATGTCTGTGGTGTGAACAGCACACCCTTTCCTGTAGCTAGCAACACCTGGATGTTGTGTAAATCTCTTCTCCTTGGTCTTCTTTTTTTTTGCTTTACCCATCAGAACTGAAACAGAGATAGGCAAATGAGTTCCTTCCTTATGTCTTCATTTGGGACTGGACTCGAGTTTGTGTTTAAATGTTCTCCTGAGTCAAGATCTTAGAATTAACTTTTTCCCCGATTGTAGTACTTGCATCAAAACTTGCTCGTGTACAGTTCACCATAATGCATTCAGTGCTTCTAATGCTGCTCAAATTCACACTTACTGTATAAGAAATGTTATAAATGGTAAGGGAATTAAACTGGTAACATAGCTTTTTAGTTCTTTGTACTAGATTTTTTTATTTGGATTATTGCCAGTGAGGCAAAAATGTGAGGAATAAATGCATCAATATTACAGTATTAGCTGTTACATAGGAACAAACTGTATAACAAGCTTCTTTTGTTTCGTAGGCTACTGATGAGAAATCTCTTTGTGGGACACTTTCATACTCCAAAAACTAAACGTCATGAAGTGTTAAGGTTAATGGGAAGTATTTTGGGAATAAAAAAGGAAGAACTTGATCAGGTAATACATTGCAAAAAAAATAGACATTTTCCGTCCCCCCCCAATATTGCCTGAAAATAGTGACTTGCTGCTAAACTAAATGTGACAGTCTCTGCATTTCTTGTGAGGAAATTGGGGTGGTTATGTTCTCTCATCTGAATTCATTTTTTATTCAAGACACACTGATCTTAATGAAATCTTTTGATGACATTATTTGAATAGAATGGACCTGATTTCTGCTAATGCAGAAAGGAAAAAATTTAACTTTGTGCAGTTGTGTATAATAGCTTTAATATGTCAGTTATAGAAAAGTAAGCCAGTCTTCTATGTACCACTAGGTATTGTGAAGAGTGTGCAGCTTCTATTTTGACATGAAGAGACAGGTTTTTCTACTGCCAGTCTTTAGCAGGCAAAGAATAAGGTTTTGACAGTAACTAAAGTTTTTATTTGTGTGTAGGATTCCCGCATAGTTATGGTGAATAAAAATAATCAGCACAATGTTGCAGTTTGTTTTACCTGCTGTTTTATTTTTGGTTTCCTAACTCTTTTTTGAATACTTTCTAGTTATTATGTGAAGACCAAAGAGGAGTTACAAGATGGGTGACTGGCTGGCTTGGTGGAGGAGCTGGATCAAAGAGTGTCCCTAGTACACCTTTGAGGCCAACTCATCAGAACATTTTTAATAGTGTAAGAATTAATTGTGCATTCTATACATTCGAGTGGAAAAAAGTGGGGTGGTTCCGTATTAATGCTGATATTTGGCTCATCAATATATTCAGCTTCATTTACTGATGCTGCTGTATCTTGCATTATTTGTTGGTTTTGTGCAACTGCTTTGGCTTAAGGTTTTTTTTCTGCACTAAATAAATATGTAGGCATTGATGAAAGTTACACAGTGCTAAGTGTTGTGCTAATATAGAAATCCAGTTACTGTTACACTGGTTCCTGGATCACGGACTTCTTACAGAGTGGACTCTCTCTTGCAGACTGACAGTGCTGGAGGTTAAATACATGTGGGAGTCTGGAATTCTGCAATACTCAACAGTATAGTTGACCATGACACTGTATTTTGATGACTGTGTTCCCATAAGTCCTTCAAATTTTGTTTGAAAAGCATTCGCAGCTGCTGCAGCTAGTACCTCTTATGTACAGCCTATAAAGTTGATATTTTAAGCTTTCAAATAATGTAAAGCAACAGTTCTCCTAGTATGGTCCATGGGAGCAGGTAGTCTGTAGGACTTTCCGTTGTGCAGACAAGTAAATAACGCACTGAAAGCTAGAGCACAGAGGAGCTGGACTTTTTGGATTAATGTTGTTTTTTTGGTCACTGAGCTAGAAAAGCATGTTGAGAATTGATTCCTGTAAATGATCTTGAAGTGCAGGGATTGCTTTTTGCACACTAAAATAACGCAGGCACTTAGGCAACCAGAGAATTGTGGTCAGACTAACTACAGACATAAAAGAGGAAAATTAATGCTTTTGTATGTATAGTACAGGGCTTTACTAAGCAAAATTTTATCTTGTGATGCTACTGACACTTTTAATGATCCCATGCTTCCTTTATTTAAGACTTTTTTTGTAAAATAAAGCAAGCATTGGGTTTTAAGAGAAATGTTTAAGTTTCATGTGTTTCTGGAGGAGTGATTTGAGGACACAGGAAATAGTGCAGTAGCAGCATGGGATTCTCAAAATGATTGGCTTAAATGAATAATGGAACCATGGTGAAAGTATGTGTGTACCTTTAGAGTTTATAAATTTCCCATAAATGCCTGAGACAACAAACAACTGTGTATTTTGAAAAAAAATTTGTCACTCACTATTACTTGTACTTAGTACTTGGTACTAAATTCTTTGGAGGTTGTTTACAGCTTTTTGGTTTATGTATATATGTATTTTTAACTTACATATATTTCAACAAAGCATCAGCAAAATATAATAACTAGTAGCCTCTTGCAGTCTTTTTCAGAACTGTTTGTGAAATTCCTTGAAACAGAATCTCGCCCAAGCCTTCCTCCACCCAAGCTCTCTGTTCATGACATGAAACCTTTGGGAGCAGCAGGAACTAGTAAAACTGGCAGTACTCCATCCAACAGTCAAACGCAAGGTAACATTTGAAGGAAAATTTTAATCTTTCAACAGAACACAAGTAACTACATGTAGAAATTTCAAGGGGATTTCAATGATTTGATGCTTCCTCACTTGTGAACTATGAATTTAATTTCTTCTCCCCTCAATTTCCTGCTTTCTCTTCTCTCTCTCCCTTGTTTTTTTCTTCTTCCTCTACCTCTCCTTCCCACTCCTTCTATAATCTGCTTCCTAAAATCTCAGTACAGAAGATTAGAGGGTCCAAATTCCCTTTGATATGGAAAGGCTTTAACAGCAGCTGTTAGAGCCAAATAGATGTTGTGCAGACAACTCCATATGGGGTATCAGTGAACCCAGTCCTGATTTTCAGCAGCCCTGTTGATCAGCTTGGGTCTCACTGAGTGAAGAATACAAGTAATACCAAGCTCTCTGGCGTGTAGAACCTGATTGCTCAGAGAAACCTGAAGTAAAATCACTTAAGTATATGGCCTGATTTGAAATCTCTGTAAGCTGTGCACGAGTCTTAACTTGTATTTTTCTAAGGCAGAGAACAATTATGCTTATATTGTGCATCCTGAAATTAATGCCCTTTTATCTAAGTAATGTGAGGTCTAAATCGTCAGTTTAATTGACCCAGTTTGTACTTAATGTTTTTACTTGCACTTAAGATTTCACCTTAATACAGTCCTGGTGATTTGTAGAAAGAAACTAGTTTTAATTGAAACTTTTAACTGTAAACAAAAAAAAACCAAAAAAACCCAATGCCCCAAACCTACATATTATAGAAATACACCGAGAGAGATGCTAAAAAAACCCTCTTTCAATTTCACTAAAGTAGTTGGATATTGCAAAGTATAAATGTTTGCTGTGAAATTCAATCAACACCCCCAGGTCCTTCTCTGCCTGGCAGCTCTCCAGCCACTCCTCCCCAAGCCTGGAGTGCTGCTGGGGTTTGTTGTGGCCCAAGTGCAGGACCTGGCATTTGGTGTTATTGAAGCTCATAAAATTTGCCTTGGCCCAGCGATCCAGCCTATATAGATCCCTTTGTAGAGCTTCCCTACACTCAAGCGGATTGACACTTCCACCTAGCTTGGTGTCATCTGCAAATTTACCAAGGGTGCACTCTATACATTTAATTTCCTACAGCAACAGAAATAACTGAATAATAATAACGCAGATTATATTTATTTCAATAAACAATGTCCTTCACATGACTTGCTTTCTCCGTGATTTGCTACTATTCTTTCAGTCTGTATACCTTATATTCCCAGTATTTCCATAAAAATCATCAAATACTATATCATATCTTTTTGGTACATACAGTATGTATGTAGTCTCTTCAGAAAACGCACCCATCTGCCTGAGTTGTGTTGCCATCTGTCTGTGGAGTTGTCCACATCAGAAGCCACAAGGAGGTAACAGCAAAAACAAAGATCAGAGGCCAACAACAGAAATGGATAAATATCTCAGATATATTTCTATTAAATAGGTAAGAAAAATCTTGAAATTTGGCACCAATGAAAGCAAGAAAGAGTCCTGCCTGTCTGAGATTGGTAACTAACCCTCTGGGATCTGTGCATTACTTGCGAGAAACAGCTGGAGCTGTGGGGGGCCTGCAGGAGACGCTTACCAGCACCATTCACATCTAAAAAACACAGCGAGATTCTTCCAGCTAACCTGAACTCTTGATCTCCTTTCCTTCAGAAGTGCACAACCCTGTTTTCCTGGAACTGAGGCAGAAATCTACTACCCTTTCTATTTTATAATCCTACTATCAATACAAATGTTATCTAATGTGGTTGTTGTTATTTTTGGACATATTCACACAAGAATCTTCACGTGGTTCTCCACACATCTCTATACAACCACTGACTTTGTTTCCATCTTTTTTGAAAAAACAGTCTGGCCTTGGTTAGCACACACAGAAGAGTGAAGACAATTCAGCACTGCGTGTTTCAAAAACCTTAACAGAGAGAGATAAATTCCAACACAGACTTCCAAGAATAAAGACCAAAGCATTTGACATCCAAGCACTGAAGCAAAATCCACAATGACTTTAATGGGAGTTTTGAAAAAAAACTAAGTTCAGACCTGTAATGCAGAGGGTGTTTTGTTTACCATCTCATTTTTTCATGCTCAATACCCTCTTCCAGCTATCTCATACATCACACTCATAATTTCTGTGGGTTGGAGAATACTGTTTTCTGGATTGAGTGGAAATGGAAAATACAGGAGGAAAAGTCACAAATAATTACACTGGTTAACATTAGTCAGAGTCCAAGGTAATGCTGGCAGAGAAATGCAAGGAAATAAATAGCTTTTCAGCCCAGTGCTGGAGAGTTGCCGTATGGAATCCCAGGGAAGGTGCTCAGGGAAAAATGTATTAAAAACCAAGCAGTATGTGCCAAAGAGAGGCAGCCCATCCCTGCTTCATTTCAGGGATTCACAACGAAGCACTGGAACTCCTAAAGGAAAAAATTTGTAATTTCAGCTATAGCCTCTGAAAAAGCATATCAACAACTTCAGCAGAATTAAAATAAATAAGTAAATAAATAACTCAATCAATAGACCCTTCTAAATATGTGGATTTAGGCAACAGAAGCAATCAATCTCACCAGTGCAAGAGGAGCATGGGGGAAACCTATTACTCCAGCAAAACAGATCATATACCCACTTTCACTGGGAACTTTCAGGGCAATCATCTGCATCATTGTTACTTTTAATTAAATGCACATTAACACAATGATGATAAAAAGCTTTTGTGAGATGCAAGCAAGATGACATCTTATGGCACTCATCAGGGTTTGTTTGAAGGAAAGTATAAAATTAATAATTAAGAAGTTAATTATAAAATCATCTTAATCAAACATCATTACAAGCTGCCTTGTAAAGTGTGGCCTTACCCTCTGTTAGTAGTTCTTTGCCCTTACCTTGGGCTGATACTAATGACCATAATACTGTAACGTGCACTGGATCAGGAACCTGATTCAACCAAAAACTTTCCAAGTAAAAAGGATTGGTTCTTAGGCTGGATCAGGTCCATTGTTCTAGGTTCAGGGCATGATCACACAGGACGAACAGGGTGAGCATCTGGGGGTAACAGAGAGGGAGGAAGGGTGGAACTGTCCCTTTCAACAAGCACTGTGGAATTATGCCAAATGGAGCTGGCTGTATAACCTCAGTCCAGGCATCTGATCTTCTCTGAGGCTACAGTCAGACAAATAGCACCGTTAAATAAAACATGCTCCAACATACATGCATCAGTTGTACATCCTAAAGCACTTCTGAAATCTACAAAGACAATTATTTCTCTCCCTATCAGCAGAAAAGGCAAAACCAGTCTTTTCAAATCTGTGAAAGAATTACAGAGAGAATGACTAGGCAAGAACAATTAACACATTTCTCAATTCCCCCTTCACACTATCTACTTACTTTCCAGATGGAAATAGATAATGAATGGGATTAAACCTGTTTTGTTAAAGGCACTACAGAAAGGGTATCCACAAACCTACAGTGAACAGGTACAGCAGCTATGCAGGTGAACTGCCTCAGCAAAGGACACCAGAAAGACCCATTTTTATATATACCAAAAATACTTACAGCTCTTTCACACAAAGAAGAGAAAGGGAATACTTTTCTAAATGACAACAACTTCTCATAAGCTCCTGAACTGTGCTGTAGTCAATGTCTTTCTGGCATTATCAGCCTCACAAAGGCAGAATTTGTCACTTCGGAATGGAGAGTCAGCTTTGCAAATAGACTGCTACTATAATTGCTTTCTGGCTCTTATTAGTGGAAATATTAATTTGCTGAGGTTACCTATGAAAGAACTGCTCATTCTTCTAAAAGTAATTGCATACATGTTTCCAAAATCCTACAGTAATAGTCATCTCAGAAATATATGCAGTCATAGAAGTCTTACTGAAGACAATGATAGAAAGAATGGCCAGATTCCAGAGTTTATTTCCCAGCTCAGCTGTGTTTAGTGAGGATCCTTTCAACTGGGTCATCAGGAGACATTCGTACAGTTGAAAATAAATCAAAATATCACTGACTAGTGTTTCCTATTGGGTTGAAGACTAGGAACATGCTTCCTCTGAACATGCGCATAAAATCCTTTCTTTTTATGCTAAAGAGACTGAATTTGGCTTCTTTACATATGACGGGCATATCTGTATGCCTCAGTTTGGTATCTGCTAAGTAGAATTAAAGCTTATTTATTTTGTCTGAATGACTACTTTAAGTTGAAATAGCTCTGCCACTGAGAAAAGCAGATGCTGGAGCTGACCTTCCTAAACTCAAGGAAAAGTCTGCCATGAAACATAATTATGGCTTTTTTTCTCTTGTCTTTGTACTACCATGTCCTAAATCTATATTATTTGCAAAAATGGAACTAGTATCACAAAATACATTTGCTATACTGCTAGCCAAAAATGACTTACTGTATCTCAGACTAAACATTTTAATCTGTCTACAATGTAAACATGGAAGTTGTAAAAATAAAAACCTGTACTCAAGTCCTTTACTTCAGTATGCCTTTCAAATTTTACAGAATCTTACAAGATTCAAAAATCTGGAAAAAAAAACCCAGGACAAACACTGCCATTAATGTGTAGTGTGCTACCAGAGCAGAACTGAGGAGATGAGACTGCTCACGAAAGTCACTTTCACAAATGAAAAAAAATTAAACTGCTCAGCTTGGTGAGTGTGCACCATTGAGAGCACCAGTCTGGTCCTGGCTTGGCATGATCTGAGCACCAAGTATGCCAGTCCTTTCCTCCTCCCTGCTGTTGTTTCATACTTCTCCTTTTTGCTGTCACTGACACACAAACATAGACATGCCAAAAACTGGGTTCAGGGAACAGATTCAGCTGGAAATTATCTGGGGAGGAGGAGAAACATGGACAATGAGGGTCAATGGGAGCAGCCTGCAATTAGATTGGCTTAAACTAATCTTGAAACAATACCCTCAGTACCGAAAGAGGCTATTCCTCTTTGTATATATCAAGATGTGCAGAGAGTCAGCTACCCTATTTAATGGCAAAGGCATAGCTAAAAGCTATGAATGAGAAAGGAAGGAGATAGCCTTGTCTGAAACTTTATAATGCAACCTGGTGCACAGTAGACATAATAAAATTATATGCTAAGCCAGTCCACACATTAGAAGAGCAGCTGCCTAGTGCCTAACTATGAAATTACTCTGTAAATGAAAAGTAGGAATAAAGAGTAGCCAAATGGAAAAATACTTCCTGACCCAGCCAAAGGAAATAATTTACAACAGTTTCCCAGCACAAAGAAAGAAAAAAGGGTCCATGCAGAGCACAAAGATGTAGAAACTCAACTGCAGGGTATTCAGCAAACAATGATAGATATTTGAATGGGTGTTTCGAAGACAGTTATCTGGAGGAAAAAGAGGTAGACCTTTTCTTTGCTATATAGTTTAATAAAGAGGAATAATCAAGATCTAAAAACTGACATGTAAGAACAAGCAAGTTATACTGTATTAATATTTACATCAATGTAAAATCATCTGCATCTCCATATCACCTTTAATTCAGTAACCCCTAAATTCTTTATATATGGCACACAACTGTTTCAAACCAAGGTCAATTCTCCAAAGTCAATAAAGAGACTATTTTATAGAGTTAGTCCATCCCTATAGGGAACTTACAGCATTTTGTAAGCATGGAAAGAGTCACAGATTTGCCCCATTGCATGGCAAACAAAAGACAGACCCTAAGGTGTCATTCCTTCCTCTGTGAAATAAATGGCAAAAACTTCCCTTGTGTTTTTCACCATAGCAGTTAGATTCTCAGCAAGCTTAAATTGTCTTAATTTAAATTAACTTAATGGATCTATAGCAATTTACTCCCACAAATGATGTGCCCTAAGTATTCTGATGTACCCATTCAGCTATAACTAGGGGAATTCAATTTTAATTATTACTGTCACTTCCCTCCCCCCCAGCCCCCCAAAATACTAGCTTTATATTTTTGCCCATAACAGCTGTGGGACTATGGTAAGTAAAAATAAGTGCCTGTTGTCTTAATCTTGTCATCACATGGCTAATTAAAAACATGTCTCCATTTTGGAGGCCCGTGCCTTGGAAAAACACAAGTTTTGGCAGACGTGTCCTAGTTGCTAGTATATGTTTATTCGTGTTATGCAGCTTTGGATTGATAGCATTCTGCACGCAGGAGGAACAAGAGACGTAATATTTTCTACAGACACAGAGAGCTGAGAGCATAATTGGCACTGTACTGCCCACATTGTACTCTTAACAAGAAAAATGCTATTAATTTAAAAATTCTGTACCTGGCTACTGTCTTTGTTTTGGTTTGGTTTTTTTTTAAGAAAATCTATCAGTTTAATAGAAGCCTCATGCCTTTCATATGAATGCTAAGGTATGTACAGATTGAAATAAGCAAATACACAGACCACATATGGTCTGTTGATATACTGGTTCTCTTGGATGCTTCAACTGAAATAAGTATTACTGAACATTATTTCTGAATCATAGAATTGTCAGGGTTGGAAGGGACCTTAAAGACCATCTAGTTCCAACCCCCCCTGCCATGGGCAGGGACACCTCCCACTAGATCAGGTTGCTCAGAGCCCCATCCAGCCTGGCCTTAAAAACTTCCAAGGATGGGGCTTCCACCACCTCTCTGGGCAACC
>WUAM01000287.1:20807786-20825889 GCA_024336885.1 Actenoides hombroni
CAAGACTGGTCCCAGTACTGATCCTTGAGGGACTCCACTTGTCACTGGTCTCCACTTGGATACCGACCCGTTGACAACCACTCTTGGGAATCACTGTGGGACAACCAAGAAAAAAAAATTCTTGAAGTCATATTTTAAGATCACATCAGAATTATGGCGGAAGACAATTCTCCCAAACTTCTGGTCTGTATTTCAGACTTGAAAGCTGCATATGTTTAAAAAGAGATCTGGAGTTTCAAAGAAACAACAGATACACTAAAATTGGTGATCACTGTTTCAGATAAGGATCCAGCTCTCCCTAATTTCCACATCCAGTTAATGGATGCGCCAGTCTTTTTCATTGCTAAATTTTCATGAGATATGCAAAGCTCAAGTCTTGGCTCTCCATGTGAACACTGAAAAAATTACACTTGTGAGCAAAGTGGTTTCAGTGACTCAATGAACTCCATTCACAGAAATAAAAAGAAAACCTTATATTACCTTTTCAATATAATAAGGAAAAGTACAAGCACACTGAAGTATTAAATACATTCTTATTTGTGCATATTTTGTCAGAATATGAGTGCTACCCCTCTTATCTATGCAAATCATCACTTTAGAATTTGTCTGCAACAGTTACGTGCCTCCCACCATTTTGCAACATGAACCAATTCAGGAGGTTATTTGGATTTCCCGTGTAACAAAAAAAAAAATCATGTCATAGACAGAACAGAATACTGAGAAGCAACTAAAACATTGTTTAGAAGCCAGTGATAAAGATTATTTGATGTGTGCTAATACGAGAAAGTGATACCTGTTTCCCACGGTATATAGTGTTCCTTTCCCCTCTTCCACTTACAAACCAAGGAAAACATGGATGCAAAAAAAGTGGTTCAGTCACGCACAAGAAAAAATAAATTCTTTTTATATATATATATATCTATGTATCTTTTATTGGAGACATTCACCTTTTGACTACTTGAGATGCCTGTCTGGAAATGTGAATGTTTGGTAACCACATCTACTGTGAAGCAGAAAACAGAGGTAAATTTTTTTCCTACAGAGTAAAATGGAATGAAAACGAGTTCTGTAAGCTCAGATGTAGATCACGTAACCCAAAGCTGACTCAATTTCCTTCTACAGCTAACAAATTTAATCAACACCTTGTCACCAACTGACTTTCTGAGAAGGCTCCTGAGATTTAATGAGCTTAGCTTATAAGTGCCAGTGGACCAATATGGATGTGGGAAGTAGTCGAGACTTCTACAAAACAAAAGAATCACAGCAAACACACTATTTGTCAGAAAATGAACTCAAATTTATCTGAGAATATGGTGGTCTCTGGATAGAAGATAATAAAGGAAGCATTAAATTTTGCCACTCGGTGAAAAATTACCAAGTAGAGACATTAATGTAAATAATTAATTAAATATAATTTTAAAGATAAAAAGGAATGCTATTAATTTATTGCATAACGGCAATTACTTCTGATAGTCTTAAAATTCTAGTGAACACAAACAAACTCGTGGACAAGAATGGATGTTTCTTCCACCAAAATCAGAGGTGGAGCAAGCCGATACACATCTTAGCAAACTGATTTATAGTCCTCTTCTTAGGAGCATCTTTTTACACATCAGTAATGGTCTACTTCACTTGTTTATGAATTCAACATTTGAACTTTTCTGAAGTGTTTCTGAGTACATCAGCAATGATCCATAATGATGAAGGATGCTTGCTATTTTTATTCAGAGACAAAACACAATATCACAAAATGTGAGAAGATTCTATTCCTAACAAATGAAACGATTGAAAAAATGAAACTATAGGATATTCCACCAGGAAATTTTTACTGGAATACAACTATTATGTCCCTTCAACAGGAACAGAATTAATATAATCATTTCTAGATAAATTTAAAGAAATAATCCATGAAAATAAACTGGAGAGGAAAAAACCAGTACAGAGAGGATTATTGAAATGAGAGTGGATGATACAGTTAAAGCCGAATAAAATATCCAACTATCCAGTATTAAGAAATATGACCATATTTTGCTACTTGGTAAGCTTTGAGAAATACTTAAAACCTATTTGAATTAACCACAGTATGTGGGAGTCCAGTGATGAAACGAGCCCTGTTTTAATGGGGTAAACTCTAAGCAAAGGAACAGTCACCTAACTAGAATATTCAGTTTAAGAAGAAGATGGTGGACACAGGAAGACGAAGACATGGTTTTAAAGCATTTTAGTACTTTCATGCTTTCTGGAAGAGATGATTACAGTAATAACTGGTCATTTTGGTTGATGTTACTGGATGAAACACTGCGGTACTTGGCTAATTTTTACTGAGCTGAGCTGCCAACTGGCTGTATGGTAGTCATTTAGTATCAGCTCAGTTTTGGCCTGGGGTTTTCATTACTGAATTTCTGTTTGGGTAGCCTCAGATGTGGCATCTATGTCAGTATGCTAAGTTTTCTGCTGGAAGGCTTGTTATACATGTTTATGGGAGCTTTCATATTTGTGACTAAGCAGAATATTATTCAGTTCTATAGTGTGCATAATTAAAATGCACAACTTCAAAAGTTCAAGTGTTTTTTGGTTTTTTTTCCTTTAACAAAACTAAGATTTACGAGCTAAAACAATTCAAAACATCAATAATGGGGTTTGCAGTTCTGGAAAAAAATATATTAAACCCAGTCAGGTAAAAACTATAGTGTCACTGACCTCTGTCCAGCATGCAGCAAACCTGCCTCTTGCTGCTTACTTCCTACCACGTTGGAAGCATGTTGTGCCAGCTTATCACTGTGTATAAGACTCCTCTGAAAGCCAAACTAAAAACCATCAATCAGTAGGAGCACTTTGGTACTTTGTGAAGCTGTAGCAGGAACCAAAACAGCCATTAGTCATTTTTTAATAGGATTTTTAAAATGAGTGTGGTGAATGATACCTTTCAGCCTGCTTCTGTCTCCTCTCCTCACCTTTCCCCATGTTCCAGAGAAAGGAACGAGAGTAAAAAGAGAAAAAACAGTAAGGTGTTACACGTGGTAGCCGATATCCCATTACTGACACTAAACTGAGACGTCAAAATGGTGCCTCTGGTTGTTAACAGCGAAGTCCCTACAAAACTGACCCCGTGAGAGATCAGAGAATAGAACTAATGCCATCCTAAGGTGTAACATTTTTCCCGTCCCAGTAACTCAAAAATTTCAGGTCTTTGTCTTTCAGGCCTTTTTCCAATTAAGACAATCTATCCAATAGAATGGCACAATATATTCTTATTAGCAGCAAAATAAGTCTATACTTATAGCAATAAGGTGGCTGACAAAGATTACTTTATAATATATTTAGAGTTAAGAATTTTTACCGACATCCAACAGCCAGCGATAAACATTTTCAAATTGATTTGAAAAACAAGTAAAATTTTTCATTCTTCCACTATCACCAGTAAGAGACATACAGGTTAACTGTGTACTAACAACTTCCCCAGTCACCTATCTCAATACTTACCTCAAACAGGCGCTGCAGATGTAAGATTTGCATGCAGTGTCATATTTGAAGTTTGTAAAACTGGAGCTTTTTTGTGCCTTGGTGTTTGGGGTGTTTTGTTTTTAATTCAAAACAACTGCAAAATCAAGTTGCACTTGTTATTACTAGATCAAGCATATGCAAACTGCATCTATACGTCAAGCAGTTTGCACTATCACAGTCAGGGTAGGTAACTGGGCATGAAAAGCCAAGATTTTTACAAACACCTAGAAGTCTCCTTCAATAAAAATCCAAAGCCTGCCTGTTCAGATATGTAAGTCCTACACATTCACCTACAAGAGAAGTTTTGTTTAGAAGTGTTCTTGCTTAAACAAATCATTATTACTTTCTTGAATGTATTCTAAACTTATGAATTATTTTTTTCTAAGAGTTTTATTATGGATTAATATTGCTGACCTGCTTTAAAGCATGCGTTGCCAAATACAGACAATAAACAGGACAATAACTTGACTCAGGAGGGCAAAACCTGTGCTTTCTATGTATCAAAATTGATCCTTCCATGAAAACAAAAGTAACAGGCAGCTTTATTTTTAACAAAAGACAACTTCATTGTGCAGGCTGTTCTCTGTAGACATTACACAAAAGATTTTCCATTTATAACTCATGATAATTTATGTCTCATCAACATTGTAAAGGAAAAATCAGCACAAAATTAAATCCACACCAATGTGTACCAAGATGAGACTGCTCTTCTCCTTGCTAGATTTGTTTTTACATTGCTTTAAAGTATCTGTGCTCTCTCCATGTAACATGGAAAGAAATAATTAAATCCCTAGTGAGGGCTTTCACTGGCTTTCATTTTCCAAGGTGAATGTGTTGGTTGAGAAAGGGATTTGGAGGGTTTAGAGACTGGGGAACTGGTGAATAGCTGGTAGCCAGAGGTTCATCATCTGCAACTTCAGAGGACTAAGATTTTAACTGAAGACTTAATACCTTCCTGAAAGCCTCAGAAGAGATCTTGCAAATATAGATGGTACAGATGGAATGGAAAACAGAGTCAGTCTCAATGACTTGCAGGCTAGTCAAAAATCAGTTAGCAGTAAAATAAAGTACACAGCAAAGTTACTTTAGGAGCAAGCTTAAGAGGTTAACTATTTAATCACTCACATGAGGCTAAGCATTGTCCTAGGGAAATGAGACAGAGGCATAAATTGCTGCTTCAATTGAAATGGAAATTCTAACCACTCCTTTGGCTAATGGTTTGCACATATGTTAATGGAAATAACAAATTTAAAAACAAATCTTCTGTTGGGTTACAAAAATGCTATGAAGACAATATACAATCAACTGTTTTTCCTACTGGAGCACCAAAATCAGTAACAGTAACCAAAGTAATTTAAAATCTTACAACACTATCATGCTCATATGTACAAACAGATAATGCTTGGCTTGTTTTTTTAAATAACTGCAACTAAACAAGGCAGTATTAAAAGACATTGGGGGGAATCTTAAAAAACTGATCAGCAAAATAATTTGCAATTATGTCAAAATGATTTTTTTTTAATTAAAATTAAATTAAAATTCAATGTTAAATTATATAGCAAATTAAAACATTAAATCGATTGGTCAAATCATTAGCAACCAGTGAGTTACATCAAAGCAACTGTTGCAGAAAGAGTTCAGAATGACTAAAATTCATTAATAACTTTAATATTTACCATGAAAAATAACACACATTCAAAGGGAAAATTTCTTAAACAGGATTAGGAACAAAATGGTGAAATAAACCTTTTGTAAAAAATGAAACAGCTATATTTGGATAAAGTATTGAAGGTGCAATTTGGCAGAATAGTTCAAAATGTATTTTTAGTTAAATACATGCAACTCCATGCTTTCTATTTTCATACTGTGAAAGAAGGAGAACTGTTTCCCTGCTCGCAGGTCCTAGGAGAAGTTCTTTTGGTTCCCCCCCCACCCCAAAAAAACCCAAAAAAACAAAACACAAAACAAAAAAAAACACTTGGGAGTTAACTTACCTCCTAGGTAGAACTGGTATTGAAAGTTGAGAAACATTTTCATTAAAAACACATTTTTATTTTTAAAAAAAGCACTCTAATGTCATTCAAACCATGGACACACCCCACTGTATAACTTATAACTGCACTGGCCCAAGAAGTGTGACTGCACCAGTGTACTGTTTGGTAAAAGTCAGAAACAAATTTCTTCGTAAGTTCTTTAAAAGTTCTTGAAAAAAATATGTCAGCTTCCTGTCTGGATCTAGTGATGCCACAGCAGGCAGCTTAGAGACTAATCAGACTGTTTTTCCAAATGGAGCAGTTACATATGAATCAATCCCCTCTAGTCCAAAAAAGAAGCATTCTTCCTACCGTCCTCTACTAAACTTAATACTATACCTATTAATGTATATGAACAGTGCCTACAAGCAACTGCATTTGGGTGTGAAGTTAGATTCAAATGTGTGTGCCTTGCTCCTTATCAGTAAGTTGCAAAGGGCAACTGGTGGTTAATGTCTCATCTCCGGATGAAAACTCAGGATGAGCAGTATCAGAGCCACTGCAAAGGGACTTATCATTAAGCCATCATGTTCATATCTCAGTGTACAGAATACAAGTCTTTTTCTACACAGAATGGACAAAACCAAAAGAAACTGACAACACTGCTGGGTCCTTTAACACGTATAGGTGGGAGAAAACAGTCACTTAAAATAATTTCAAAAAATTAATCCGGTTGGCTGAAGAAATAACATCAAAAGAATTATAGGCAAGAAAGAGACTGTCACTAGCAAGCTCTACATAGCTTTGCTTTAAATCTGATTTGCCCAAATAATCTTATACTAAGCATACCCTTGCCTGTTAATGTAAATGTCTAAGGCCCTAGAAAGAAGCATGAAGCCATAAATAATTAAGTGATATTTAACCAATAAGACATGATCCACAAATAATTTCTGGACCATTAATGAATGTCTCAGGTGCATTGTAAAGCATGAGGCCAAAGGTCTAGATTGTCTTATCTTTCTCATAAAACAGAAATTATTAAAAATGCAGGAAGAGGGCATCAGGAAAGAGTCATAGTCATGTGTTTCCAGAGTGATGCCGTGGTTAAAATACGGCTCATAGCCAAGATAAGAGCTCTATTTTTGGTCAAAGATTAGTTAGTTTATTGGATAGGAAAGGTGACTGTATCTTCGTTTAGGTTTAAATTTAAAAGTTTATCTTTCAACGGTCACTGAATTATTATATGACTTCTCATATAGCCCAGAATTTGACAGCTCTCTAACTCTGTATCACATCTACCAACAAAGCAGAGAGCTATTTGAATACACATCTATGGGAACTAGAAGCTGACAACCTTTCACAAAGCTATACCAAGGACAGCTGCTGAGGACAGCAAGAAGAAGGAAGACTCAGTCTTCAAGTAGCAGAACTTTCTTGAGTTTCCCGAAGCATTTTGATGAAATATATAGTCACCGTATGCATTTTTTTCCTCAATAGCCAAGTCTGTCACTGGGTTTTGTAAACTGTTTTAGGCCCCTGAGCATTAGGCAGACATGAATCTGTTCAAGCAGGTCCAGAGGCTGGAGCAACTCTCTTATGAGGACACTCTCAGAGGGTTGGGGTTGTTCAGCCTGGAGAAAAGAGGGCTCCCTGGAGACCTTACAGTACTTAAAGGAGACCTACAGGAAAAATGGGGAGGGACTCTATCATGGAGCATAGTGATAGAATGAGGGGCAATGGTTTTAAATGGAAAGAAGGTAGATTGAGATTGGATATTAGGAAGAAATTCTTTACTGTGAGGGCAGTGAGGCACTGGAATAGGTTGCTCAGAGACACTGTGGATGCCTTATCCCTGGAAGTGTTCAAGACCAGGTTGGGTGGGGCTTTAAGAAACTTGGTCTAGTGGGAGGTGTCCCTGCCTGTGCCTGGGGGTTGGAACTGAATGATCTTTAAGGTCCCTTCCAACCCAAACCATTAAAAAATTAAAAAAAAAAAAAATAAAAAAATTAAGCCCACAGAACACAGAGCATTCCAACTTTTATGAGATGGTCTGTTATTCAGATTATTAACATGATCATTGTATATAAGGTAATTCTGTTTGATAGCAGTAATGTTTAATTTCTTGTGACTTGTTTGTACTGTGTAACAGTAAAGAGCTGTGAGAAAAATCTGAAAGTAAAAGATGTTCCTATATGTTTGTCTTTAATTTCAGCTACAACAAACTACCCAAGGGATTTTATCTGACACTTTAATCTAAATATTGATTAAGGGAGATGAAGGAATTTGTTGAGCTTGTTGTTTTTAAACTGTGATTTTCTCCAACATTGACATTATGACTCCCATTTGTTGGCTGTCTTAGATAGAGATCAACAAAGAAATACTCAGTTGTAGCAAACCAACCAAGCTCCACAGGGACAAGAAAAAAGTCAGAAAGTTAGCCTCAGTCCTCAACCAATTCTCTAGGTAACCTATGAACAGAGCACTTTATTAAATAGATGTGATTGAGGTTAGAGGTGGATAACCTTTGTTCTCATCTCTTCGTAGGTGGAAAGCCTGTATCATCCAAATGTAACCATTCCAGAAGAGAAGAAAAAAAACACCAACAAGAAACTTTTTTTGTTAAATTCCACACTGAAGTAATAGTTTACTACTTGAGCAGTAACTTAGGAGTGCATAAAACAGTATATGGATAGAGTGGCTTGAAAAAATATTACATAGCCCATTCATCACATGCTTTTGCATCTACTACATAAATATTTCAGATTTCTAAACAAATGTTTGCTAGTCTTTAAAGCAACAAAATAGTTAAAAGTGCAAAGATAACACCAGTCTGGATTAAACAATTTCCCAGCAAAAGTCTGTGAGGATTTCTAGTGCACACCATGATGTCACACAGCAGCTGTACAGGAGGGAGCTCTGCTGAAAGGCCACTGACAACACATCAGACACACCAGGGAGAATGTTCATTCTGACTTACTTGCTAATCCTCCTTCTCACAGCTGACAGCCCTGACACCTCGGACAAGGCTGAAAATTAGCTGTCATTATAAAACGAGTGTACAGGGGTCTCAAAGTTGAACAGGATTTGAGTTTATGAATTCTGCTGGCAACTTGTCTTTGAGCATGTGACTCACAACAGCTTTTTTTAAAATACAACTTTTCTAAGAATTAGTGTCCCCTTTTCAGGCTTTTTCAACAGAGATTGCAGGTCTTTTATTTCACATTCTCATGAAACAAGTCATCTGCTAAACAGCTTAGGTCTTAAAATGCCTGAATGCAGAAAGAACACACACATTTTTCTTCTAAAAGCCCCAGCTCAGTAGATTTTTGGATTATTCTAATTAGGGTTGAATTTCCCTATTTTGAGGAAGACAAAAATATTTGTAACCAGTGTTTGTGGGTCTGAAAGTAATTGCATCTTTGTCAGAGCCTTATAAAAGAAAAACAACAGAGATGGCAGAAGTCTAAGTAGACAAGAGGCCTCATAAGGAAGGGATGCTGGATAGTGAGTGTTCTGCCTCTGAACAAAAGCTACACGTGCTTTGTAAGAAATGTGTTTTTAAAAACTGCCTGCAAGTTGTCCTGAAGCTACAGAGGGCAAAGGAAAGAGGGTGCTGGCTAATGAACCATGGATGTATGAAAGATGGAAATGAAGGAGACATATTAGGTCTCTCTCATCCAATTGTGCAATAGCTGTACATGGACCTCTGTAGTTAAATTTTCTTGACATTTTTCTCAGTCTCTTTTAAATGTTTGAACTTGTTGGGTTCCTATCTCTTCTCCTGAGATTCAGTTCCTCTGTCCAAAAAAACCTGCTGTCAGGAAACTTGCCTTCAAGTTCAGCCTAAATTTCACTTTCTTCCATGGCAATATATTATTCCATGTTACAACCTCTAGTCCTTTTGCAAGAAGATAAATTATTCTTAATTTTTAACGTTTAGCCTTCACAGATAGTTATTAACAATTATGTTGTTAACTCTCTGACAACTGACCAAGCTTTAAACATATAGATCCCGTAATCATCTGTGGTGGTGGTAGTCTTTTCTCTGCAGTTCCTGGCATTACATGTTTTAATGCTGAGATTCCCATACAAGTGGGGAGGTAGGCAGGTGGCTCATAGACTGTTTTCCCTCAAATAATTCTATTTGTTCCATAAGCAGGAATTGGTGTTTTACTGAAATGAAAAGTAAATAAATATAACAATTTTGGATTACAATAGCCCTTCCACTGGATGGCCATAGAACAAAAACAACTGGTTGATAATATTTCAGTCTTTAGTCATTCAGAGCTTTCTCAGTGTTGTCAGCATAGCTGGAATACAAATAGCTGTAGCGTGCTGCATGATTATACACCGTATAAACAGTCAAAACAACTATTAGTAGCGTATTAAGTATATACACAAGTCTTGGCAGGAGACAAAAAATTCCAACACAAACATACTCTTTTAGAACTGTTCCACCACTGCAAGTGCAGTTTAATGAGGCCATATTTGTGGGATTTTTTTGTTAAACAAAACAAAACAACACAACACAACCCACAAACTTCGTATTTTTGTATGTTCCTTCCCAATAGTCATTAAAATTCAAATCACATTCTATCATGATATTTAATCGCCTAATTCCTGACATAATTGTAGCAGACAAAATAGGGCACAGGTTGAGATAAACTGTTTTGAAGAAACAAATAAAAATTTATTCAGGTTTTAATTTTTCTTTACCAGCTTGGGCAGTATCTTTGGAACAGTTGCCTACATAATAATCTATCATGGATGTTGATATTTTCAAGCTTAACATTTAACATCTGCCAAACTCATGGTGTTTCTTAAAGGCAAAATAGACTACAGTGCAGAAAGGAACTATCAAACTTAGTGACTGAATAAAGATTCAAATATTTTTATGAAATTTACCAAGTTTTTCAGATTTTTAATCTCTTTTAGTTTTTTTATTTATTCCTAGAGATTGTAAACTATGGATACTGGTGAGTTATTTATTCCTATAAATTGTAAACTATGGACCCTCTCAAATTTTTAAAGGTGTTATACTTCCACCTGAAGATTGAAAAACAAATTAGAAATCTCTTCTTCTACTATGGATACCCTATTTTTATATTGTTTTCTTCTCATCCAAATGAGAGTCAAGACAAAGGAAGTATGAGAGGAAAAAAATACCAGCAAAAACTGTATGCATTTTTTGTTGCTCAGTAACAGCCACACAGAAGACCAACAGACAAAAATTTGGAATAAGTCTGAACCAGCTGGAAAGGGAGGGGATCTTTGCTCAACAGGCCAGGTGCACTGCAGGCTGACTGTGGGCTTTGGTTTTCTTTTTAATGCTGCAAACAGGATATTTAGCCATCAATAGTTTTCAGTATGACTCTTTCTATGACTTCTTTCCAAGTCTTTACCTTATTTCCCATTAGACTTACAGTACTAAGTTGCAATTTCATATTGTATATAGGACTATGAAAGGAAAGAAAGAACAAGCATCATTGCAATTACCTGAAAAAGGGTTATAAATAGGAATGACAATGAGAAAGCTAATGATTTCATTTACCTGCCATGAAAACTGAGTTGACTCTACCTCAAACACCTTCAGGGTCGAAAGGCTCTGCAGTTTTAGTCAGTTCCCACAATGAGGAAAAAAAACCCCACATTGCTTGCACTAAGCCAACATAGTGATGCACTTGCAGCAGAAATCTGAAACAATGACAAAAGAAAACATTAGGAAATATTTAGCTCAGCTACTTTTACGAAAGAAATCTGTACACAAATTTACAATGAAGATGATTAAATGGAAGTTTAAGGTCTTCTGCTAACACCACTGCCTAAAAGTATGCTTTTCTGTATTCTTCAATCTTTTCTTTCTCCTGTACTAATTCTGCTACTTTACCAGGATACAGATATATTTTATCTTCGTATTTGGAACCATTTATGTAGTAGAGAGGAAACAGAAAGCATATGAAAGCATATGAAAGCATCTGAAATGTTTCCAGTTCTCTTACCTCTGTACTTTGTGCTCCCTGTATACAAACACACACATTTAACTATCAACATACCTCCTGTACTTCCTGCTCGCTCTCTGTACACATACACGTGTAAGTATCAACTTTTTAGATTTAATAATCTCTGGTTTAAAAGCTTGATGTAATTACAAAGACCAAGTTGTTACAGCAGTAGCTAGAGCCAATTCGGATAACGAGACTTGGGTGAATTTAGAATTAACTAGTTTTAATGACAGGTAGACTAGCTCTAACGATAGGTAAAAATGCCTCGAAGAAAGTCTAAGTATATAATCTTATATAGCAACACCCAAAAGTATAATAGAAAAGGCATACAATAACACAAATTATTTAAACTTTTAAGCTTAATCTTTTACTGAAGTTAAGGTGGCATTGCCATTATTTTTAACGGATGGGATTGTTCACCTACCAGACTACGTGTACACAATACACGATGAGACCCTGAAAATCATCAGGAGGATACTGAGGTTGTGCTTACTGTGTTTCTTCAACAGATCTGCACAGACCCATTTCCTGCCCTATACATGGGAGAGCTCAAGCCCACGCTAAACGCGGGCTGTCCTAGCTGCAGCCTCAGAGGCAAGGCAGGATGGCAGCCAGCAAGCATTTGGAAACTTGCAGGACATACATGGGCCAAATTTCTCCCTCTGAGGACAAGTAAGCTCATCACTCTTGTTGGCTATTAGTATTCCATTGGCTTTTTTTTTTTTTTTTACCTTTTAAATTAGAAACATGCTCACAAGAATATTCCCAGACAAATGTCTAAAGAGGAAAACAAGGCCCAGAAACTTAATTCTAACCATGCCTCACCCTATATCCAGGGGTAATTAAGATCTAACTTTCTGGTTTTTTCCTTCTTCTTGACAGTTTATTGACCAATATCCATCTTCACAGATCACTGAAAGAAGTCAGTAGGCTGCTGAGTAAAGCTGAAAGGCACAGACTAATCTTTGCTTCCTGTCCTGAAGTATTAGAAGTGTCACTGTATATAGTTTAAGCTACTGACCATTATTTTTCGCTTTGGAGAACACAATACAAAGGCATGCTACATACCCATTGTGCTTTCTGTATTTGTATTCATCTGATATTACACTACTTTTGAATTGGGCTTTATGGTCATAAATATGAGAGAGTATTGCTGAGGAAGTAATACACAGGAAGTGGCCTGCAATCCCTGAACAAAGCAGATCTTTCTCCACCCATCATCATTATTCACCAGGAGTGGCAGAATGAAGAGCTGAAAAAATCAAAGAGCAGAGCAACAGCAGTATCTACTAGTAATTGACAGTGTAAACAACACCACTAATGAAGGCCAAGGCAGGATATTGTAGAGGACAGACACTCAGGTACTCTGGCTTAGTTGACATCATTTAAACTGGGAGCACTCAAGCAAAAGGAAGGAAAGTCCTTTAAATACAAGGAAAGTTTTAAGTAAAATAAGCAAGAGTGAATTTACACTTGCAAAAATTGAAAGTAAAACTGAACATGAAGCAATTTCAGCTAATGTCATGCTGTACTGATATTTTCTGAACCTTCTTACACAATCGAAAACTGATTTCAAGCATAAAAATATGTGTAGCTTGGGAAAACTAACAGCACCATTCACATTTTAGCTTTTGCATTTGTTGACATTTTCTTTAAGTCCATCATGTCAAAATAGTGCTTTAAAAAAGGAAAAAAAAAAAAAAAAAAAGAAAGAAAGAAGTGCCAGTAGGTAGGAAGGAGGTGAAAGAAGTCCACTGGTACTCTTCTTGATTATCAAAGGAAATGGTTGAGAGAAAAGCATTGGCTGCTGTCCTGACCAATATTGACTTTCATAATCATTTTTTCATGTGTGTGTTAAGTGTACCTTTCAGTTCAACCATTTTCTACAGAAGTGAAATGTCACTACATTTTAGCTTCTAATTATTTTATATCCTAAAAAAAATAATTACTTTGCTCTCATTGTAGTCAGTATTCATTGTCTTCAATCTTGAGGAAAACAGTTGTCCAAGTGACTAGAACCCTCTGATAAAGACCAGTAAAAGTTTTGTAAACTATGTAAAATTGTGCGCTCCTTCTTCAAGGAATAACTGCGTCCCTTCCAACCTTTCCATGATTCTGTGATTTTCCAGGAGTAAAGCCAGATCCCACAAAGTCAGTTTTCATAACTGTTAAACACTTACAGGTACATTTCAAGCATTTTTACAGTGTACAGTGGGATAGTTTGCTATTCTGAAACACTCTGAAGGAATTTCATCTAAAACAAAATATTCCACTGGCTCAACCATATTCTTTTAGGTAATTATTTTTTACAAGTCAAAAGATAATAATAATTTAAAAATATTAATATAATATAATTATAATATATAAGATAATAATAATATTGGAAGTCTTCAGTGTAGTACGTTTCACAGTCAGAAACAGTAGACAGAGAATAATT
This sequence comes from Actenoides hombroni, assembly GCA_024336885.1. Lineage (NCBI taxonomy): Eukaryota > Metazoa > Chordata > Aves > Coraciiformes > Alcedinidae > Actenoides > Actenoides hombroni. The sequence continues at coordinate 20,821,703 of WUAM01000287.1, forward strand.
TGTCATTTACGTGGTTACCCTGGAACCATTGTACAAAACCATGCTCATTCCCAAACCTGTCTGAGATCAATAATTGTTTATAATTACTCTATGCAATGTTCTGGAAAACTGACAATACCCTGGTGCAGAAAAGCTGAGAAATAGATGTAAGTGAAAATAGTTTAGCCAAAAGCAAAACTGCCTGTTCAAAATGTATCTGGCAGAAACTCATTGGTCTGATAGCAACAGAAAGTTTAAAAAATCGAGAGCTGTCTTACAATTAAATATTTAGAATGATAAATGAAGTATCATGCCAAACACTTAGCATTCAGGTAGAAAATTACTAAGAAAACCACTTTTGCCCATTTGTGGTTATTTGAAAGAAGATCAGCTTTATCTTCAATGTAAGGCAAACCTCATTTTTTTATGTAATTCATTATCCATTGACAAAGAGGTTGCAGCAGAAATGAACGCGACCCATTTCCTTTAGAATCCCTCAAACTCCTGTGGGTTTTTTTCATCATAGGACGGAATAGCCTTCCAAGCAGTAACATGCAAGCAGTACTGCTACTGTTTTACTGATTATGGAGCTATTCCAAATGAAAGGGATGTCACAAAAGTACATGTTTCTCCAAGTAAACTTCAAAGCTTTAGTAAGCCACAGCCACAAAGATTTTTGTCTTTCTACTTCTTCAATAGGAGCTGTAAAACCAAAGATGATTTAATCCCTTTTCTTATAATTCTAAGGCTACCCAAGTCACTGATGTGTAATCACCTTTAAGTGTAGCAGTTGAAATTATTTCCTCAAGTCACTTGACTGAGAATGCTTAGCTGAGTAAATTCCTAGTATTCTGTTTTCTCAGCCAGCCTGCAGTTTGGAGTGAAATACCACCTCACTTTGTTATATCTAAAGATTTAATGTAATTTATAGAAAACTGTATTCCACATGAGAGCATCTTTGGATGAATGAAACAGAAGTAGGCATACCTCTTCAATTCAGTTTTGTGGTCCTAGTACTTTTTCATTTGCAAAATAAGCAAGCACAACAAGAAGTTAACATTTTTATATTTGATTACTGTTCTTTTCGTGACAGTGTGCCTGCCACATTTGGTAAGTGAGCTGAGAAGTTTTACTATACCAACAAAGCACTTCTTTCAAACTTAGAGACAAAACAAAACACATCTTGTACCACTCATAGTCAGATAATCTCTTCTACAACCAGTTGCCCTTCATGTAAGGCAGTTGTAGATACAGTCATCTCCTGAACAACATGCTGCTTCTCCTCAGTGATGTCTTTTCCATCATCCTTTTACATCCCACGTAACTTCTGTGCAAATCACACGAAATTCATTTCAGCTACCAGGTTCCAGCTCTTAACATATTTTGTTACATCATCATACTGATATTATGGCGGGAAAAAAAACCAGAATAAGCAGCTTTGTTTGTCATTCATGGTTACTACTTAATGCAATATATTATTATTTTGTGCAATACCCAGCCTGATGGTAAAAGAAATGGGAAAAAAATATTTTGTTTTGTTATGTTTGATCTTCCACTCAAACTGAATTTAATTTAAAAGTATAATAAGCCAACAGAAAATATTTTTCCCTAATTGAGAAGTACCATCTGCTGCAGTAATCAGCAAAACACATCTCAACTCATTTGGATGTTTGATGCACTGTTTTTGTACAACTGAAAACAGGAAATATGATCATGATTAGAATACAAAGTAATTTTTGTCCTAGCAGTATTTGTTTTACATATGCTGCTTCTAGTAAAGCTAGCTTGCCCTGCTTTTCTCCTACACCAAGTATTTTTTTATTGGTATTTTTTTATTGGTATTGCATTATCAGAGAGCCTAAAATAGGGATTTAATCCACTAGCCACTGTAAAAATGAATTTAAGTTTGTTGTAGCTGGGGAATGGTCTGAAAATAGATATTTTGCACTCGTTTTCACACAAATCACTTGTGCTGATGATACAGAAATCTCCGTCCTAAATTAGTTCTCTGTAGTTTGAAATGTTTTCTATTTTTTTCAACTCAAATGCTCTTATTAAGTGAAATATTTAAAATTTTAAAGTGGATTTGCTGGTTTGAAATAGGATTCACTCATTCCACATACCAAACTAAACATGGTTCAGATGTGGGAGTTTGAGATCTGTGCTATTTTAGCCCACATTAGCCTGTCACTATTGACCAAGACTATTTTGGACCATGTAGAGGTCTATCTTCCGGAAAGATAGTCTGCACCCTACAAAGTGTATTAGCTGTAAGAGTAGGAAGTTTTCAGAATGACCTACATTTGAGGTAGAAAGGACTTCTTCTTTCCAGAGAATAATTTTAAAACTTAAGGCAAATCAGCTGAAGGAGTAACATTAAAGATAACACTTTGAAGTTGGTGTACTTGTACATTGTACAAGATCTTCACTTGTAGAAGGATTAACCTGCAGTGAATCAATGGCATTTTGTCTTAATCTCCTTTTGTACCTCTTCTAAGAAAAGGATTCTGTCTTATAGGACAAAAATATGACAGGGATGTGTAAACATCATACAAGCAGAATTTTCCCTTTGCTGCCTGTATGAACTGTACATGAAAGCAGTCTTTCCTTCCTCTTAAACAACTAAAGGATCACTGGAGATCTAGGCAGTCAATAGGCATTTTATAAGACAGTTATAAAGCTTAAGGTTCTCAAGGGCTACTTTTTCTGGGAAACAGATATTTTAGTTCAATTGAATCATTGATTTATTTCGATTAGAGTACGAAGTTCTTATTTTAACTGTACTTTTTATTTTATGCTTATTCCACATTCACACTGAAAAAGCTTTTAATTTATATGGTTTGTTTTCATGTTCTTGTCACAAAAGAGGGACCAAAGGCTGGCATCACTTCCAAGGATGGAAAATTTCCATCAGGGAAACTCTTCGTGTGGTGGCTGTGCATAAATACTTGCACATTGTCATCATACAAGGTACTTGATTTTGCTTACAACAAGGATATTAATTTTCTTCCACTATTGATGCAACTCTTTGAGAGAGTATGGGACAGCTTAATCTACTTAATAGTTATGCAGCTCAAAATGCTCATATATTATGAATATATTTCTCTCTCTGTTTTTTGTTTTGTTTTTTTTTTTTTCTTTTCTGCTGTTCCCAGTCTAGATTCTTTCAAATGTTAACAATGGGAAGAAATGTAACTTTTAAGTGAACATCTTGTTAGAACTTGTATGTTAGAACATATGTCACGTTAGCATTTTATATGGAAAAGCAGGCTTTCTGTGTCAGAACTAGAGTCAATAAGGCTGGGCAAAAGAAGGGTCAGAAGAATAAGCTAAAAAGTGAGCCAATAACAATGTCTCATACATGAGGACCAACTCCAACTGTAAAACTGTGGAAGCATGGAAATCTAACCATATAGTAAATGCTATCCCAGAAACCGACTTCTAGACTTAAATGGATCATGTAACTTTACATAACGGATGTTAGTTAAATTATATGCAAGCATCACGTATTCCATAGTTTTCTTATTAATCTTTACATATAAGTAACTAACAAACAGACTACAGATCTGCTGTATTTGCAATATGTCCAGCTCTCAGCTGTCTCCCCAGACAATCTGTGAATGCAAAATATGCAAAATTCATTGTCACACACACAGAGGTGAATGCTAGCCTGTGTTTTCCACATTTCAGGGTCCTAACCTGGGGCCTATTAGCAAGAAGGCAGACTGCTTTATTTTTTGAAAAGCTGTTCACTGTGATTTATAGCCTTGTATTAGCCTCCTCATCTTGAGATATTAGACAATCATACTTTGTCATGGACAATCTGAGGTGGGGAAAACATACAGCATTCATCTTCTCTTGCCATTTAGGACACTTCTTTTCATCTATTGTTTTTTTCCTCTGGCATATCATTTCCTTGTAATCAATTTAAATTGAAAATTTTAATGACCTTCCCTGAACATATCACTGCCTTTTCACCAGATTAAACCCCCCAAACTTTTTAGACTTTGCAGCCTTTTCTATACGAAAAGGTATGCAAGTCTCTTTGGTGATTATCAAAGAGTTTTAGCTAATTACCAATTAGGCAGACCCAAAATACTTTACGTAAATATTTTTTAATAGCTTAAAATTTTGGAATTGTTTTATTTGTTATAAATTACATTTTATATATATATATTTTAAAGTTGTAAGAATTTGCACACACACCA
>WUAM01000287.1:20825989-20838022 GCA_024336885.1 Actenoides hombroni
CTTTTCTAATCGCTAAGTCTCTCTCCCTTATTCCCTTTCTCCTTCCCTTTGGGGAGGGAGGGGGGTTAACAGAGAGCGTCTGTTATAGGTCTAAGGGGCTGCCCTGACCCTAGACCATGATACTTTGAAAAATGAAACAGTACTAGAAAATAAAATGTGAATATTGAACTTAAAGTATGAAGAGATTTTTTGATATATTTTACTAACATCTTTCAGCATCATCATATCCCAGCAATTTAAAAAAGCTTTAGGCCTTCCACTTGCTGTCTATATACACCCAGTTACAATTATGTCCATTAGTTGTCTTAGCAACGGAGGCAGAGGTTAAGTAATTTTCTAGAAGAGGCCCAGTGCAAATTATGGCATTATACCAACTTATTGCCAATCGTTTTAATTAAAACATTTTGCTTTCAACTCAGCTAACAGCACAGATCAGTAAACAGGGCAGATCAAATTACTGATATTTAAACTCCCCTGCCTTTGGAAGAGCCCACTGTAGCTTAATTACTCTTGGGCAGGACTGATGGAGAGAGAGCAAAGAACCAGAATCATTCAGGTATGGCTCAACATACAAGAAATACAGCATCATAATTCTGAACATGAACAATATCAAATAAATCTCACATATTTTATAGACACTTCTCACTGTGCTGTGGTAACATCCATGGTACTGGCAACAAGAATACTGTTTTCCATAATGCTCCTCTGTCATTTTTCCACCTCTTTCCATGAAACAGTTGAAGAGGCAGACCATACATGCCCCATTTTGCCTCTCTGATAATGAAAACTAATTTTTGACATTGCCAAGAAATGTGATAGAGCACAGAAAACCTAGCTCACCTGTTCCTAGGCTCCTGTACCTAGGAACTAGGGGAGTACTGTGCAGCCACAAAAAAGAGGGGATCTTGCGCAAGGAAAAGATTTTGAAGAGGACATAGCGTGTGCAGTGTAAGTCAAGAAATAAGGAAATAAGTGAAGGAGACTTATAGCAGAGGCAGAAAGCAGAAAAGAAAGATGTCCAGCATGCAGTCGTTACTGTGGGATAGTCATAGTATCACAACACTTGATAGCCAGAACAGAAGGAATCCCTCACTACCCACTCTTTCCCATTTCCCTTTTGCTGTTCTGCCCTCACACAACATTACATACCTGCAGGGGAAAAAAAAAAGGGGGGGGAGAAATCCGTGGATGATTTTCCCCTGCATATCTAATGCAAGCTCTCTTTAAACCTGGATGGCAAAATAACACTGCTTTTTTTTTTGTCTGTGGCATAACATTCTGCCACACAATTAGTATTTTCAAAGGATTCGGGAAGAAGGGCAAAATCCTATGAAATATATAAAGTAGCTGATGGAATGGGATTCATCAGACCCAGTGTCACCTGCCTAAAGAGCAGACATTTAAGCGTGCTCCATCAAAGAACTGTCCACATACAGGGACTTCAGCTTGAAACAGCATTTTGGTCACCTTATCCTGGCTTATACATCTATTTAATAAAACCATTCTTATGACAATAAATCCTATCTTTGGCTTCTGGAAAACACAGCTTCCCTTTTCAAAGCTTATACAAATCCCTCTATTTGATCTGGAGAAGAAAAACATACTTTTCCCATCACTAACCATATTGCATTCAAGAAACTTATTCTTTTTTTTTTTTCCTTTTTTTTTTTTTTTAGTCTCTTTTAAAATCAGTATATAACCAGCCCTCATTCATGTAGGACTACTACACTCTGATTAATCAAGATGGGCAAGTCAGTAAGGGAAAAGTTAGGCCTTCTGAGGACAAGTAGAAGGATTCCTTTTGAATCATTATTAAAGCTTGAATTTCTTCATGGTACTTTAGCCAGATTTTTCTGCAGAAAAAATGAGCTAAGCAAGAGCTGAAGCTCTGTTGAACAAGTTTCATGACAGAGATTTAAAATTTATCATTGACACAGTCAAATAATAAGTCTTCTCATGTGAGGAAAAATAACCACACTTTTAAGGCTTACTCCTATGTTTATAAGAATAGAAGATGGAATCTTTAGTTTAAAATTTCTGGGTTTTACATGGAACTAGCTACTCTCCTCTTTAGCTGAGTGAAATACTGTTTCTATAACACAGAACAGAAAAAAAAACCTAAGGTGGAAACACTCCCTTCTCTCTACTAAGCTATACTCTCCAAGGTGAAAAGAGAATCTCAGTCTACTTAAATGGTAGTGTAATAGAGAAAAGGACATTTTTCTTGTTCTTGGCAGGAAGTGAATAACGAAAGAAATTATGCAGACAGATCACCTTCTCCTAGGTCCTAAGTAGACCAATTATTCTTTCCAACCAAAATTCTTAGGGGTCTATATTTTTATCATTAAAACATAGCTATAAATCTATTAGTAACATATTGCAAACACAGGGTGGGTTTTTTTCTGAGTGAATAAAATTTTGAATATATAATAATAGTCACTCATTCATATGCTGACAGATTTCTGAAATTCACCGGCACCTTATGCTGGTATTTTACTATACAACCCATTTTGATGAAAAAGTAGAGTCAAAAGTAGAGGGTTAAATCAGAGTAGGAAAAAAATATCCATTAAGAAAAAGCCATTATTCTTCAGCTAATTGCAAAAGCTAATCAGAATAATTAATCTAAGAGGAATCATGAAAAGATACGTACTCTCTAAAATATACAAATGTATGTAAAAAATTCAGGACTATTTCTACAGATGACCTTCTTAGTTATCTTGGTAACTACTGTGTCACTTTCATACAATTAGAATGCTGGTAATTTGTAAGGAAAAAGTTGGCAGAAAGAACAGAAATCTGTCCATAAAAGCTAAGTTTCCAAGGTACATCAAGACAGTAAACATTTTAATACTTCACTTTCTCTTCCTTTGCTAATCACCTACTTATTTCCATACATGGTGAGATCAATTTATATGATTATTTTGAAACCCCAAGATGTTTACTACCTGTTTTTGAGAAATAGATGGTAGCTACATAGCATTTTGTCACAGATTATGAGACAGTTGAGCAGAACATAGTGATAACATGAAAACCAAACAAAAAACTAAAGAATACAGCATTTGATGGGATAAAACATTTTTTCTACACTAAAAATTTATAATACAAGCCTCTACTAAGTTTCCAACTAACACCCTAAGTGTCTTCACATCTTAGAACCTGATGCCACGTTACAAGAATTCTTGCAAGAATAGGAGCCTTTTTTTTTTAAAAAAAAAAAAAAGCCATCTGTAATATTCCTGTCTGTCTAGAAAACTGAAAATGTAGCTCCTATGTTTCAACTTAAAATTCTAACACTAAAAAAAACAAAATAAAACCAACCAAACAAAAAAAACCCCCGAAAATAAATCAACACAAACACAAAACCACCATAAAAAAAAAATACACCCCAAACTGCCACACCCTCAATTTTGCCTTTTATGTTATTAATTATTATTATTTCCAAATTGATAAATTGAAATTAATATTTGGGAGGGCTGATAAAACACCAGGACTATCACTCTTTTCTTCACCCCAGGTCTGCAACAACAGAATAGCAAATCAAAATTTCCTGATACCAGACCCACTTGACTTAAAGTCAAGTTTTTAATTATTTTGCCAAACCAAAGCCTTGAATCCAAAAATATAATTGTTTTTTCCAACTAATCAGTACTTTGGAAAACATAGGACAATTCATCCACCCAGCCAAAATTTCTAAATGTCTCTTCTGTTCCAAATTAATGATCATATTTTGATGATTCAAATACTACTTCGTTGAGTTTTTTAAGCCATTGATTTGATTGATTGCAAGGTTTTAGGAAATTACAGGAAAACAATCAAGTGAAGCCTGATAAGGAACAGTTCAAATTGAATTTCATCACAATAGAGATGCTCTTAAGCCTACTGCATGCTATTCCAGACTGCATTTGATATTTGAATTCACTCAGAACAAATCTTCATTGCCAAAGGATTCTACTTTTAACTGACTCATAATTATAAGCTTAGCTTCTTTTAGGAAGAAAATGCAAACATCTGTGAATTCTACTGCACTTAGCAGTTTTGGAAAAGACAGATATAAAAAATATTAACAAAGATTATATTCTTTCAAACCATTAATTTCTTCTACGTATAAATTCACCAATATTTTAGTAAGTAAAAAATGAGAGTTGCTTGAAAAAGCTTATCTTACTAACAAGTTAAATGACTTACAAGAGTTAAATGGATTGATACTTAATCTCTTGAATCAAGGCAAAGCCTTTAATGGCGAAAAATTGCAAAAATAATAAGCTCCCAATCAGCCTCCACTCACACTCCCACCACTGGTATGCTTAAGGGAACAAGAGGCATCATGTAAATTACCCTCGTTCCACCTTCCTCATCACAAAACATTCTGTCTAGTACAAGTACTTTATATACTGATAACAGACACATACATAGGTATGGACATACCCACACTCTAGTACGGCTTCATTACATCAAGAACAGCCTCAAAAAGCCTCAGCTTTAGGCCAGCTTTCCATTGTAGAAGGAACAGAAAGGACCTAATACAGGACTGAAACACAATTTATATCAATAAAAGTACATACTTTTGAATGTAAAGATAAAAGTTATCTTTAAAATAAAAGTCAAGATACCATAAAAGCCAAGATGCCAACTCTAGATAAAAAAAGTGTTTGTAGATTTAGATTACTTCCTTCACATGATTTTAGACTAAACATGGATTCAGTGTTTTCACAGAAAACAGGAGCTTTGCAAGCAAATTCTTGTGGATTTTTTTCAGCTCCAAAATGCTTAGTTCCCATAAATTATGCTGAACTTCAGACTCAGCCACCAAGATGTCCTGTCATCTATTCTCTGAAGTCTACTCTCTAAGATCACTTTTCTTTCAGACACATGATAGGCTGTAAGATCGGAGGTGATCTTTTCATCATAGCTATCCATCTCTTGGTCAAGATACCTAACTTATTAACCACTATCTTGGTATAATGATTTTGGACTTCTGTACTGGACATATATAGGATGATATTTTACAGTCTTGATTTAGAAAATTAAGAATTTGATTTATGTGTACTGGGATAGTTCTGGTTTGCATTTGCTTTTAACTTTTCTCATGTAAATACCCTAACCCAATAAAACAGAGAGTAACACAGGATATTTTATTCAAATAAAAGTATTTTGGATAAAATATTTGGTATAGACTAAGAACATCAGGCTGCACAAATACATTGCTCAGGGATGGTGCACTCAGGCCATGAGAGTCCTGAAAATCCCATGATCCTGAATCAACCAATTAAAGAAATTAAAAATTTAAGAATTTGGAAAAGGAACACATAAAACTACTCCAGGACTAACTATGACAGCAAGTCAGTCTCCTAAGGACTGTAGTATAGGAAGATAAAACAAAGGGGAAGGAAGAAACTCTGACAGTGTAGACATGTCTGTTGTCATGAACCATTACAGTTTTCACAGGGTTTTTTTTCTACTTACATCGAAAAAGAGTACCTTATCTCAGTCTCAATAAACTGTAGGGTTTGTGGGTTTTTTCCTCTTATTGAGAAGAATTAAAAATTTATCCAGGAACACGAATTCTGGGTGGGTCAAGAATTCTCTTGTGCTTCTGAAATTTTCAGTGGGAAGGGGAAGGAACACAGAGTAATTGAGCCTCCCATCCTTGGGGAAGGCCCTGCAAACTACTCCACCTCTCTCACTCTCACCTACTCAATATGTAAATGTGGATGTAAATGAGAATGACCTCAGACCAGAGGCATGAAGCATGCACTACGCTCCAAACATCACATGGCTGAGTGATAGAAGACATAAATTAACTTCCCTGCTCTCAAAGAGTCAGAGAGTGAATCAGAGCTCCTATTTCAGTAACTACGGATGAACTAAGATTGATTAGGCTTTATTGCATTTGATTTCTACCCCCAAGGAAATAAAGACATCTGCTGCTCATCTTAATGGACATCCTGCCAACAAAAATCATAGTAAACTATGGACAAAAGATACAAGAAACCACTCCAAAGGGAAGGAGTCTTCATGAAATCTAAGTCCTTTCACATCTCAATCAAGTGCAGGAATGAGCTATTCTCTCATTTACAGTTTCTTCCCCGAATACCTGCATACATCTATTGCTTACTTCTCCTTACTGCCCCTTTGGGAGCAATGCCTGTTAATTGAAATGGCTCCCCTTTGTAACAGTCAGCAGCTGGTTTGATTACTGTATTCCAATAAATAATATGGCTGTATTAATTCAGACAGAGCAATTAACACACAGGCCAGACATTTTTACTGTGTCACTTTTACTGTATACTACCAATTAGCTGTTTCTATCTGAAATACTGTCCCCTGTTGAAAGCCAAATAAATTCAGCTACAGTTTGATCCTTCCAACAATCGTGTCCCCCATTAAGAAGCATCTGACAGCACCTTTCAGACCATTCTCATTGATTCTCCCTGCCCTGAACTTGCATCTAGATCCACACTCAATCCTTTGCATTTGCCTTATATTTTTAAGAAACAAAAATAAATGCCCATATTTTGGATCAGATACTAAAAAATTACATTGGCTAATTAGATCCATGTTCCACGTTCTATGCAAATGACATGTGGTCAATCTAAATAACAGAAGGTAAGTAAAATATAGTCTCTAGAAAAATTAATATTCTATCAAAGCAACGTTAAAATTTTACCAGGTTTGGAAGAGTAGAGGAAGAGGTTTTTGTAAAGCACCACACTATTTGCATAAGAACATCTCATCTTCTGTCAGAGACACTGCATGACTTCTCAGAAACTTAATTTTCAAGGAGCAAAAAGAAAACAGTAGTTTGGTATGTTGCTTACCAGAGGAAACTGAAGGGCTCACAGGATAGGTTTTATTCCTTGCTTAGAGGTTTTCTGAATCAGAGCTAAGTTGAAGGTGCTTTAATCATTCTTAAGTAGGATAAATGATAGATGTATTTACATTTTTCTGTTATTTTAATTGGTTTATATTTTATAGTATTTTTATAGTATTCTTGTACATGTTTAAGAAGTTAAAAGAATTCTTTGTATTCATATTTCTTTTATGATAAAAAGGCTTTACTGTTCCTTGCTTGGGCAGTTCCTTGACAGTTTCTGGTGTTTTCCAAAGAACCAGTGCTCTTAGCCTATTTTGTACAGATATTAAGCTGTTGTAAACGTACATGGTACAGAGAAACTGAATCTGTACTCTCATGTAAGGATATTTCATGCTTACCAATTTTGCATTCTCTTCAGGATGTATCTCTAAAATGGAAATAAGAGTTAGCATCATCTGCTTTTCCCATCTCATGTTGACTTGAAGCCTGGTCTAAATGGCTTAAGGAACAATTATTTTTCTAACTGTTGATAATTAAAAGAAAACCAGCACTTTTAGAAATATTCTGGATACACCTTTAAGGGAGTATGAATTAAATGCTTGAGAATGAGTCTTTGCTTGGGAGAAGCATGTTACATATTTTTTTTACTTCTTAGCCTGGAGTAAACCTTCATCATAGTCTCTTGTTTTGGCTTATCAAATAAATACTGAACTTTTAAAGCCATTAAACAGAAATAGAAGGAAATAATAGTGGTTTCATACTTCAGAGACCTGAACAGACAACTGGTTATTCCCCTCACTCAGTTATATGACTACAAAGGTCTTTTAAGCATTACATGGTGTAAAGGTCATGAAGGAAACAGGCTGCATTTTATTGCACAATTTCTCTAGATACAAGCTTCTCATCCTTCACTTGAATAAAAGCCAATTTGCAAAGAGACTGGACAGAAAGTATGAGATACCAATCATCATATAAGATATTTAATCCTGACTACTCTCTACATGCATTATGCACTACAAACTGTCCTGTTCATTCATAACATCGAAATTCTAGTTCATGAGAGTTCAAAAAAAGTGATACTCTTAACAGAATTAAAAAAAAAAGTGAAGTTACTCTGTACACTGCCTTTGCCCCTGAACTTCTCTTAATTCCTTAAAGCTTTCTTCAGCTCTTCTCTTCACTGCATAGACAGATATCAGCTTCCTCCCCACAGAGCCTCTGAGCTACGCTCCCACAGATGGCAGCTGTGAAGTGAAGCAGAGCCAGTAAGTGCAGTAGCTTTACAAGTTTCTTTAAGGAGTCCATAGGCACTAAGTGCAGTAAGTAACATAAAAGCAGTAGCTTCTGTAAGGTAAAACCTGCTTCCTGGAAGCTTCACAGCGGCCAGAGAAAACAATTTCAAGGAAAAAAAGAAAGATGTATAGACCCTACTGCTATCTTCCATTTGGGATCTCCTGTAAACTCCTAGATCAGGCATCAGTTGAGTGCAGCCTGCTTGCGAAAGTTTATGGGTCATTATCAACTTTCTGTCACCTCACTACTTAATTAGTTTAGATATAAATAACCAAGTGCTCATACGCAGAGAATCTAATGCTGATTTGAAATATTAAGAAAGTGTAGTAAGTTTGATGTTATTTTAAAACCAGGTGGAGTTGCTGACAAACTGAATTTCGACACCTCCCAGTACAAAGTTCAGGAGCACAAGGAACTCCCCAGGAGCAGGAGTTCCTGAGCTGGAGCTGACAGGAGTTCCTGAGCTGGAGCTGACAGGAGGGTACTGCATTTCTACTGAGACAAATAAGGGTGAAAGGAGAATTTTACAAAACCCCCAAAACAGTTTCTTCCATCTGTAGTTGTGGTCTTCAAGGAGCTCCCTGACCATCAGTGCTGCTTGTGCATCTGATCTGCTTGTGTGACTGGTCCCTACATTGTTTCTGCTAAGGCTGATACACTGCCTTGGAATGTGTACCTATTTCTGCTAACTTAAATCATCTTGCAGTAGATGATGCTCACTAGAGTGGCTCAACCAGCAGGCTGCATGAGATAGCATGAAGCAGGAGACAGTCACCATGGCCACAGTGAGAAATTCACCTAAAGCTGATAGATGATTTCAGAATCAGACTGCAGAAGTTCATATGAACCTTTTTTTTTTTCCCCTCCTTTTTTTTTTTACATTCATCAGATAAATGCTTTAAACTTTTACAGTTAAGTAATAGAAAATACCACATGATGACAACTCATTGAGACTTAGCTTAAATAATTGTCACTCAGTTAAATATTGTGCACTGGAAACAATTTACAATGAAGAGGAGAGACACAGACAGACACAGAACTAAGGGACACAAGGGAATTAAGAAGTGGGTTGTGCAAACTTCCTTTTTACCCCTACTGTGAACAAAGAAAAAAAAATTCTTCAGATCTTCAGATCAAAAACTTTGTTTATGAATTACAGGATCAGCTCTAGAGTACCTCTTCTTAACACTACCTCCATGCTCCTTCATTCCTGCACACTAACTGAATGAAAACTTCTCACAGGTCTTCTCAGTAGCACTGAAAACACTCTCAGAATAAGCTTTATAATCCATTCTCATATTAATTCCAGCACTTCTATAAAATCCAAGTAAATACTGCAAGTTGTTATGTTCATAGATTCATAGAATGTTAGGGGTAGGAAGGGACCTCTGGAGATCATCGAGACCAATCTTCCTGCCAAGGCAGGATGATCTAGAGCATGTCGCACAGGAACACATCCAGACAGATTTTGAAAGTCTCTAGAGAAGGAGACTTCTTAACCTCTCTGGGCAGCCTGTTCCAGTGCTCCATCACTCTCACAGTAAAGAAGTTCCTCCTCATGTTGAGGTGGAACCTTCTATGCTCAAGTTTATACCCATTGTTCCTTGTCCTATTGCTGGGCACTACAGAAGAGAGATTGGCCCCTTCCATTTGATCCTCACCCTTCAGATATTTATAAACATTAATAAGGTCCCCTCTCAGTCTTCTTATCTCAAAACTAAACAGCCCCAGTTCCCTCAGTCTTTCTTTACAAGGGAGACACTCAAGTCCCTTAATCATATGTTAGTTCCATTCTTCCAGTTCCCCCTATCATTACAGGCAACACACATAAATGAAGAGTATAAATGAAGAGTATAGCTACCTTGGCATATGGAGACATGGAGAAATTGGTAGCTCTCTAAGGGCTATCCAAATAATATAAAACATACATTAGTCTTAAACATATAGATGATGCCAGACTTCAGTAATACCAGAAGAATCTGATAAGCAGTGTGAAGTATCATAGGAAGGATTACTTTGCATTACATATTGTCTTCATTACCTTCAACTCCTCTATAAAACAGACAACAGGACAAGATAGCATCAAATACAAAAAGGTTTCTAGATAGAAACTCTATTGTAATTAAAGGGTAAATAAATCACAGTGAACAAGTAGAAGCAGTGGTCTCCCTTCTATCAAAATCTAAGTGCCTCTTAACTGCATGATTCAAAGATGCCCCAAACCTAAGGAAGTCATTTCAGAGTTCTTGTGTCTACTGTGATAAGCTAGAAGAGAATATTACAATAATTATCAGCTACGTTTGACAAATTAAACTTATATTGTGACTCAGTTGCACTTCTATAGTCATTACTAGAGCTGATGATTATTAGAAAAAGCTGTGAAGTCCCTCACATCATCCCTCTGTTCCTCCTAGTGTTTCTCTAATCTATTTGGAGAACAACCACAATGACAGAGGCTTCATAGACCAGAGCTTTATTATTACCACCTTCAGAAAACTTTTCTGAAATTTCAACCCAGATTTTCCTTGATGTTTTAATTCCCTCATTTTCTGTCACCACAAACATGGCGAAAAGTTACTTGTGGTAGCCTTTCTACCACTCTGAGGACTGCTATCACGTTCCTCCATAGTCTAAAGGCTTCAGTCTTTCTCAATAGATTTCTTTTTTACACCACCACTATTCTCTGGATTTCCAATCAGATCACATTTTCCTGAAACAGTAGGTCACAAATGACTGTAGTTCTCTGCTGATGCCTTACCAATGCTGAGCAGGGAAAGACTATAGCATGTGTCATGCAGATTCTACATCTGTTTGTATATCCCTGTTCAGTGTTTCCCATTTTCAAAACAGTGTGTCATTGCTGATTCACGTTCAATTTCTGATTGACTAAAAACCTAAATCTTTTTATGCAGAAACTGTTGGTTAGCTTGTTTACATCTTTTCTTAAATAATTATTCAACATGGATGTTAGCAATTTTTTTTTTTTGCCACAGCAATTCTGATGAAGTGAATATGACTACTGCAAACACATTAACCAGAAGGATCTGAATTTTTTAAGTTACATGTGCCATTACTTAACACAGAACTACTGGCAGCTCAGAGTAGCATGTAATATTGTATGGTTTATGGCTTTATTTCCAAGAATAGTTTCTCTATTTCGTAAAATGTGGCACAATAAATACAGCCATTTGTCATGTGGAAGAGAAACATAAGGGAAGTGCATAGTAAATATATTACTTTCTTAATCTGATTGAGCCTTTAGAAAAAAATATGTCAATCAAGGGCAGCAGGACCCTCTCTAGCTCTAGAACTGCCACAACTCACCAAGTGCATATGGTTCATTTTGGTTCTTGTTTGGTGGTGGGATTTTTATTTACCAGCAGCTCATCACTAGGAAGTCTTCTGAGCCTTTGAAGACTTTGCAATGTGGTGATAATTTTATGGAAGATCCCTAATGTAGGCTACTAAAAACTATACTACAGTTGATATATGCATTGACTCCAAAACTTTCAGGACCAGTCTTTAACCTCTGCTAGTTTAGTTTTATTGAATTATTTTATAATGCGTTACTTCATTGTATTTAGTAAGATTCAAATCTACCCAGAATATTAAAAATTGAGAAAACAATTTTATTCTGCTGTGTTGAACCCGGCAGTTCAATCCATTCCTGAGTGACTTAAAAAATAGACAGTCCTCCTGTACAAAGTAAGATGACACTACAGTACCTAGACAACACTTACAAAGGGAGGATACAAGAACAGAAAAGGAGGAATCACAAAAAGGAAAAGAGAAAAAAAAGAACAGTGCTGGTAACTGTGTTCTCAACTTGGTGTTGATCCAGAAAAGAAAACCATCAAAACACATGAGACATTGTTTCACCGATGTTTTTGACCACAAAAAAAAAAAAAAAAAAAAAAAAAAAA
>WUAM01000287.1:20846758-20857676 GCA_024336885.1 Actenoides hombroni
GGGGGTTGTATTTTCCATTCTAAAGGGGGGCTCCTGCCTTCCTTGGCAGATTCCTGTCTTTCAAACCAAGACACAGTGACAAAGATTCTTTTACATCATTTTTTCCATTAGCATCCTTACATCAACATTAACCATTCTTCATTTAAAGGGTTAAAAAATAAAAATAAAAAAAATCCACACACAAACTGTTGATGTTTAGCTAGCTATTGACAAGTCTGACACCTGCTCTCAGAGCTAATTCCACACAGCCCCCTTTGTATAGGGGATTCTGTAAAAGTACTGCCAGGAGCGGGGCAATGAGGGAGAAGCTTACCTTCTTTGCTACAGCCAATCCTTTTGTTGTGAAGATTTTGACACAGATAAGGACTTTACTAGCTCTCCTGGGAATTAAACAAATTGACTCTAATAGGTTTTAATGTATAATGATTAGCTCATTTATAAAAGAGTCTACCCAATCCTCAATTATTCAGATATGGGTCAAGATCAAGGGAGTACATCAAAACAAATCCTGCACCTGCAGAAGAATTCAGATGTTAATTAAATGAGAAACAGATCAATGGACTCTAACCTCATACAGAGATGTAGGAAGAAGGGCATTAGAATTCAGGACAGTCGGGATATCACCACTTTATGTAACACTCTTTCAAGTAACATCAGCTGCTTATAAAGCGTTTGCTGCTTTTTCCTTCACCAGGCTGCATTAAATAGAATCATGATCCATGATTCACAGCCTATCATAGATGGGTGACATTTGACTCTCAAGAAAACGTTAATATAAGCAGTTGAGCTGTAGATTGATAAATGCATCTTGTGCAGAAAAATTGAAAGAAAATTAATCGTGGCATATGTGTCATATGACATGTCATTAGCTTGATATTCACATGCTAGGTTAAGCTTGAGATTCAGCCCATAAAAAGTGGTTCAGCAAGTCAGAGTTTATGGGCTTCACATTAGTCTTTTACTTCTTGTTCATTGAGGTAAGAGTAAAAAATTTGAAATGGAAGAATATAATTTTTTAATAGAAGAAATGTAAGCAGAAGGTATATCAATAATAATAATAATGAAGCACTCACCTTGTTTGGTTCCTTGATAACTAAAAAAATTAACCCTGAGAAGCAATTTCACCTTCTCAATAGCCTTCATGTCTTTTCCTTCAGGTATTTGTTTTGATTCAAAAAGGAACACAGTTTTGTTTTTTTCTAATAAGAGACATACTGCTTAAAATCTGAATTGGCTTTCCATATTAAAAAAAGAAAAAAAAAAAGCAGCAAACTTTTCACTCATTCTGATGCTGTTGCCCAATACTCTGAAAATATCTTAACAAAAGATGAAATAAGTTGTTAAAATGTATAATAAAGTTACATGAAAATTAAAGTTCTGACTCCTTTTCAAGTCTTGGTTGATCTTTCTTCGGGCATCTGACATGCTTATGAATGCACACACACTAAAACACACAACTCAGTAGAAGTAGCAGTGGGATGGATTTGTTAAACAGCAAAAATTGATTTAATTATCAAATGGTATTACCATCACATTTTTTAACATCTTAGTAGCAAGGCTGAGGCAGAAAAGTGATTAAAATCTTGTATGATGAGCATCACAAGCAGCTGCACAGCTGCTTCAGCCAGTTGCTGCCAGGGCTTCCTGGCTGTCAGGCCCCAGAGCAGCACAGCACTCCCACTCTGAACAAGCCCATCACACAGGAACTCTTGTGCTACCCCCAATTTTCATGGCAGCCCAGCTCAGTGCACAGTGGGATTTTGTTGGCTACAAACCACTTGACCCCAGAAGCCTTGAGGCTTTCAGCAGTAGCAAGCTGTAGAGTAAAAACATGAAATAACATTTTAAAATAGGAGGGGTTCAAGCGTCTCCTATTTAATTTTTCAGAAAACGTATTCTTTGCAAGATGTTTACATTTCACAGTGCAGGTATATCTTGTACAAAAAAAACCACCCAAAACAAACACACACATGAGAATACAGAACAACAAAAAAACCAAAAAAAAATAATAATTAAAAAAAAATCCCAACAAAACAAAACAACCCAAAGCAATCAAACCAAACAACCCACTGCACCAAAAACCAACAGTGTAAGGATTTTTTCTGAAACTGAATCCTACCCTGAAGATCCAAAATATACACCTGGAAATGCTGTGATTCAGAAGAGCACAGGCAAAGCAGGTCTCCCTCTACTCTACTGATGCCTTGCACCCGGACTGAACATCAAACCTTGGAGCATCTTCTTGTTCCATTAAGTAGTACTGTATTATCAGTCATTTTTTAAAAATAGTTTTCTTTTTATCATAAGTATAAAAGATCACATAAGGGCATAACATCTAAATAATACTCTAGATATTTTAGTATATACCTCTCCTACAATTGGCAAATGCCACCTCTGCTGTCTGATGGATAAATAACATTCCTTGGAAAGTTAAGTGCCTTTTACACCATTAACGTTCATCTGTCCTAAGGTTGTACAAGGGACTTCATCTAATCATGCTGGACTATTGGTTGGAATAAAGAAATAAAGACTCTGTTCCCATACATCTATGAAACAGGACTGGCTTATCAATTAGGAAGCAATCCAAATAAAATGTCAATGTAAATGCAAGTTTCTCCTATTGGCAGCACACACTGAGAACAGGAACAGTAAGATTTCTTTGTGCCACATCCAAAGTTACACAAAGGCCATTTATTGCACTTCAGCAACAAAAGAGGGGCCTGAACAGAACAGAGCACTGCAAGAGTAAGAGAGAAACAACCCTCAGGCCTTGATAACTTCTGAGGCTTGTTTCATGCCAAAATGAAGCTTCACAGTGAATTCAAAAAACAAAAAAGAAATTAAGAAACTGGGTTTTATAAATACCTATCTTGTGCAAAAACACAGAGGTGGTTACTCATGGTATTTTACTCATTATAGGATAGATATATAGAAAATATAGCTTAAGCTGCCTATGTAATCCATAGATTGATGAAGGACATATATTGATGATACAAGAAGTATAGCTCTTAGCTCAGATAGGTAGGTAAATATGCCATCCCACACATACGCTCACACCCTCAAGCCAGCTGACGTTCTCATCAAGCACATTTTCTGACATTTTTGAGAACCATGGAGATGTGAGGCTAAATGGAATTTCCTTTTTCTAGTCATATTTCATTGCAATAAGCAGCTTTTCAAGCAGTATTTTCCACAGTTTAGTTTCTCTGTTGAGTAAATGTTTACTCAGCCGTTATTTTCAACCAGGATGCTACTTGAACTGTGATACATCTCAGATGTAATACTTCAGTAGTGACAGGATCAACCCCGTGCATCCTGAAGTGAAACAGAAAGCTATATATGTCTCTGAAAATCCAATTAAGCCCCAGTGAGGCACTAGACTTTCCTAAATCATGTTTTCCTCCTTCATGTTTTACAATAGACGATCATTGTTCCTATCAAAAGCAGACTCGTATCTCCATTGACCCAGCAGGCCTGCACAAGAAACCTAAATTGCCTCATAACCAGCTCATGACCTCAGTGCCTTTTAATTATGTGGGTTTCCCTGTTGCCTTTAGTTAACGTAGGCATGTGAAGTGGGAAAAGTAGAGTCTACAACCCACAGAGGAGAAATACAGACAGACTGCACTTAAAAGTACAGCACTTGTATCTTACTTCTGAAATGTGAATCCTGCATAAATTCAATAGTACTCATTTTCAGACTGCAGTAATCCAGTTGCTAGCCAAGAACAGCCTAATTACACCACTTTCACTGCGACTACAGTATCCTGCATACACACCTAAGCACACTTCAGCCTAGGTAGGTCACACAACAGCAGCAGAGGAAGAAACACCTGAAAGGAAAATATTTGGTCAACTAGCTCATGCTGAGCAGTCTGGTGCTGCAGCACAGGCAGGATGCTCTCACCGTGGCTGAGTCCCACCTAAGTTTCAGAAGGGCACTTAAAGACTCTCTGACTACTTTACTGCCTAATAGGAGGTGTAGGTATTTCTTTTCAGTCCTAGATTCAGACAAAGCTAGCTTATTTAAAAGGAGTACATGCATGGATAAGTAAGCAGAAAATACTGTATTTAAATGAGAATACTCGCTAGCCACGAGTATTTTTTGCTGAATTAGGGGTTTTGTTAAATTAGGGCAAGGTTCACCTCTATTCTCTCATTATCTAGATATCTTAGCAAGTTTATTTTTTCCACTTAAAAATATAATTCTTCCCCTCCCCTCCTTCTGTATTTCCAAAGTAACATAGAGGCACACCTCATTTTTTCTTTCCACAGCATTCTTCTGAGAAATTTCTGACTATTCTAGACTAGTTTTATTGGTGTACCTTTCATTCCTCCAGGAATCTTAAAGCAGAAACTTAAGAATCTAGATTCTTACTTTCAAATTGCCCTTATCAGCCTTCTTCCAGAATAAACCTGAAAAATTAAGTATGTCTACCAAAGGCTACGGGTAATTGCCTTAAAACCAAATTAATATCACAGAGTAAAATTTCTCATGCATACTTCCTGGTTATCTTTTTACAATGCCTGAAATCTTACACCTTAATGCTTTCTGTTAGTCTGTAATGCTGTCCTGTTGTAGCTGCATTTAACAAATATTTTGTACAAAAAACGTATTAATAAAGAACTTCAGTAATCCAAGAGGTCAAATATTTTTTCCCCCATTAGGTCCTAGAGAAGGGCATGCATTATTCACATCAAAATCACTAAAACTTTTAGGCCATGTGTTTCTCTCTTCCTCACCCTGTGCACCACACTGATGTAGGGAGGGACTTCAGTTGCCCTGCTGTGTTTCCTAACTGGAGGATGTTCTCTAACCATGGACAGATAGCCCCCTCTGCCAGTAAGTGATAGAAACTCTCCCTGTACTTTATGAAAAAAAAAAAATTGGAATTACAAAACCCACACTTAATTGTTTAGGGTTTTTTTTTAAATTATTTTTAAAGTAAACATCAATTCTCTCAGTCTTTTGTGGAGATCTTTTATTCCAAAAAAGTTCTAAACCATTTTCATCACATCAGTTCCCTAGGCTGTGGCTACTGCTGTTCTGCAAACATACTCACAGGATTTCCGCTGTTTGTGCAATGCAAGGTGGTGGTCACAGAGCACCAGTGCTGAAAGGATTCTTGCAGCTTTCTTCTGTCCCAAATGCAGGCATAATATTTAAATAAAGCTGCGGACACATCAATAATGAAAATCTGGTGAACCACTTACTCTTGACTCTTATAGGAATGTTGAATGCAGAACATCCATTAGTTTCCTGACAACATGGATTATTTATAGGCTAGTCTGATAGCACCACCTATTATTAAGGGTGCTCAGTACTTCCTATTATATGACCTTTGGTTTCAGTCTTTTTATACCTTTGCCACTTGGGATGAATTTTGCATACTGATACCTGCCTTCAACAATTCTTGTTGAAAGTTCATCCCTTCCAGGAGCAAGGTTATTGAGAAACGCAATGTTTTTATCCATGTTTTACAGGAATCCAGTAATGTTACTGAAATATTTTGTTAAGCCTTATTCTGCAGGAACTCCAACTTTGGCAGAACAGAGCCTGTGTTTTGTGCTTGTGTAGGAAAATCCCCTAAATATGACCATGTTACAAGCACCTGAAGAGGAATAAAAAAAAAAATTAATATACCAGTTCTCATTAAGAACAACAGGAAAACAACAACAAAATCAACAAACCACAACAAACCCCAACAACAACAATCAAAAACCACTGAAGACCTCACTGCCAGTAAACAGTTGTTATTTATACATGAATCATTCCCACCTAATAGGCATCTAGGTTCTAGCCCAATGATATAAGGGAAAAAATGGTTTGGTGGGTTTTTTTCCTGGAATGGTTGTTCTGTGATGTACAAAATAAACAAGTTAACATAGCGCTGGACTTGAGCACATTGCCTGAGACTGAGACCTTGGGGTCAATTAAGTCATTCTTCCAGTCTGGGTCTTTTAAAATTGTTGGTTTCAACCTCAATAAGGAATGAAAGTGCCAATAGCAACCTGAGATATTTTCTGATCCTACACTGAAGAAGGCTACACTAAAAATGTTCAAGATTGATAATGAGAGTCATCCCCCTCAAAGCTGGACATCAGGCTGTTGCACTGGGGACGTATTGCCCCCAATCACAATTTTTTTTAAAATGTGTTCATGTTTAGAATCAACTGCTGACATACAGGCCTCATGAGCCAGATCTGTGTGTCAGGCATATGTAGAAACATAAGAAAAAATAGTTGCTGGCATAAACACTATAGAATACAAGACAACGAAGAAACCTACTCCATCCAGGGAAGCAAAAGGAAATGAGCTGTGATTCCTTGGGCTGTGTTTTGGTAACAAGAGTCATTGCATAAGGAAAGGCTGAGAGCCCTGGGACTGTTTAGCCTGGGAAAAAAACCAACTGAGAGGGGATTTTATGAATGTTTACAAATACCTGAAGGGTGGGTGTCAAGTAGAAGGGGCCAGTCTCTTTTCAGTGGTGCCCTGTGAGAGGTAATGGTTGCAAGCTGAAACACAGAAAGTTCCACCTCAACATGAGGAAAAACTTCTTCACTGTGAGAGTAACGAAGCACTGGAACAGACTGCCCAGAGAGGTTGTGGAGTCTCCTTCTCTAGAGACTTTCAAGACCCGCCTGGATCTGTTCTTGTGTGGCCTGCCCTGGGTATTCCTGTGCTGGCAGGGGGATTGGACTCTATCATCTCCAGAGGTTCCTTCCAACCCCTACCATTCTATGAGTTGTCAGAGCTCCATCACAGAACAAGGATTAAACAGTTTTGGTTTTAGCTGCTATCTCTCGCTGTTTCCAAGAGTCAGGCAAATAGACCTGAGCAGAAAAATTAGACAGAAAGTCAGCATAGCCCTAAACATACCAAACTTCTGGGTAGCTTAATTAGTACATACCTATGCAGGCATGAGCAGCATGAGAGAGACCCGGGGATGCAAAGGCATGCGGAGTGGTTTCTATATTTCATGGGGGTGATGATAATCTATAGAAGAAACACCAGGGTGCTGTTCCCATTCAGGAGAATAATCAGGTCACTTTTGCAATACAGTTGGCCTTTACTGGACAGCTTCTTATACTGGAGTCATGCAGCTGTCAGAGCACCAGCCTTTCATTGCTGCCAACTCCTGAATTACTGGAAAATTACTTAGCAAAACAATATGTGGACAAAAAAGGAGAGAATACCAGAATTTCCCCCATCACAGATGAAAAGGAATATTCCATGGCTGTGTTCTCTATTAAAGAACATAAATTAACTCACATTACCTCATTTGTGTATCATAGTTTTTAATAGCTCTTACGTTGGATGAAAAAAGTGAGGCTGCTGAAGACTGCCACAGGTGAACTAAAGAAATATCAAAGTTTACACTAAATGAATGCACTATCATGCTAGACTTCATTGCTTGTACTGTTTCCCAGTTCCATTCCAACTGGAAATTCAGTCTTCAGCATTTCTCAAGGATTTTGAAAACTATCAGATGTTGAAGCAGAGAATGGAATACATTCCTCAGGCAATACAGTCTGAACTTAGTTTTTGTAAAAAATCCCCACAGCAAAGTGTGATTCTTGAACTAATATGGTCCAAAGACAGTTTCGTAGGTCTGCTTGAGTTAGTTTTCAAGGCTGTGCACAGATACTGAACTTAAGTGGAAAATGAATAGCTAAATGGTGTTTTAAGAAGACATAATTCTACCGGCCTGAGTTTTCAGTCAAATTATCCCCTTTCTACTGCATTGATACAGAACATTTAGGAATGTTCCTGTATCTTTCATGAACTTTTAATGTTTTTATCTTTAAAATTCTCCTGTGTAGTAAATAGAGACAAACCCAAAAGCCCTGTAAAAGTTTTTACCTTCTAAATGGGTTCACAGGAGGGGGGCATTCATATTTAGTCTTTTATTCCTCAGTTGATTTTTTACTAGATCCTGAACTGTAACAGGAGAAACATACCACTTTTACACACTGCCATTTTTATTGTCAAAAATACACAGAATAATAAAGGATCAAAACTATTTTGCAGGAAAATTTCAGTGTTTTTAACATTTTCCCCCAGAAAACTCAACAGAGGTTAGCATTCTCTTGTGACATGATAGACAGATAAATGACAGAGACAGCCTCCAGCAGAGAACTTACAATCAAGACATCAGGCATGACACAGAGAAACAAGGGTGGAAGAGAAGCAAGGTAGAATGAAAAACAAAACAACTAAGGTCAGATGAAGATGTCCTTGGTTAATGATTTTTTTTTGCACAAGCCATTTTAGGGGAAGCTGTTAATTGCTCTATCCATGTAACAGTACCTCTAGTCTTTTAACTAAATATGTATCATAAACGCATTCACAAGTACACCAGCACTGAAGGTATAGGTCAACATTCCAGGAAGAAGAATAGAGCATGGTAGAAAGGTTATGCTCAGTTGGGGAATTTTGAGATCCTCCTTAAGGCACACATTCTCTTACATCTTTTTATGCATATCTCCTGTGTATATACATATATATATATGTTGTTATTGTACCTTCAAATTATCTTATCAAGCTGGGAACATTAAAGAAGTTTTTTAAAAAGCAAACAACAAAACACTAAAGCGTAATATATTGATAGCCATACCACAAGTCACAGTCATGATAGTACAGAAAATTTTAAGTTCATTCCCCAGACAAAAGCATGTAGACAGAACGGTCACCACAGAAGTCATGATCAGACTTTTCGAATCTTCTATGCCACTGGCAGCTCAGAGAAGTTTTTCACAAACTCTCTGTGAAAATTTTAAGTCTCTTTTCAGGAACATACTTAGACATAGGCTGAAAATTCATCCAGGATCTCTGGAGTGGCATGGGAAGGACAAACAAAAAGTTATCTGCGGAAGCCTACAGAGAGCATGAAGAAGAATCCCGTAGAAGGAGAGCTTCAGATTTAGCATACCTTGATAAATAACTCCTGTCATATACAATATGCTTTTGTGTCTTTTATGTACATAGGAAGTTTACATATTAATATTTGCATGATGGTAAATCGGAGGACTGCTTCATTAGATTTGAAGGAGCACTTCTCCTCAGGCCAGGCCTCTGGTTTGACTCAGATTGAATTACAAAGCTAAACAGAACAGGAAGGATCTGTGCTCCTAATTCTGTTTGATAGATCTCTTTGTCATTTCCAGATGCCAGATTGAAGATAGCCGCCTCTTCCTTGGCAAAGAACAGCTCTTTTAAGCTCCAGGCTATCAGAGAGAGCAAGCGCCTACAGCATGTGCACAGACTGACAGTTGCATTAAGACATTTCCTGCCGTTTCTTTAAAAACTTATGGCAACCCGCTCATTATTAGCTTTCTGTACTTGAAGGTAGCAAAATTGGGCAAGATGAAGTAGAAGTCGCAGCTGAAGGTGCTCTGGGCTGTAGCAAAGCACAGTAACCATGCACCTCTGCAGATGTGCTGACTGGGGAAGTCATCCTATGGGAACAGGAACAAGGTTTAGCAGAGATTATACAGAATAATGGGAAAATGTCTTCAGGAAATTAGTTTTCTCCCATTCTTTCTGAATCTGAGGGGATTCAAAAGGCACCTCATTGTCATAATTGCTTCATGCTTAGTTATGGCTATTGAAAACTCTTCTAATTTGCTGTACAATTCACAAATTGCTGATTAGGAAAAAAAAAGACAAAATGTGAAGGCAGATCTGAGAACATGTGGAGCCCATTACAAAACAAATTCATGGCTTATTTTCTCTTATCCATATTTAGTGTTTGTAGGGGGCTTTTGCACTGTGCAATTTAGCAGGTGCAAGCTGAATGGATATAAAACAGATTTAAGCCAAAGTACACATGTCCACACACCCAACCGTTGCAGTAAATGCAATACCATCCTCACTATAGTACCTCAAACATACAGCTAAAAGCCACCAGATTATCTTCCCTACATCATGGGTTTTAATACACTAAGCAACAAAAAATTTGGAGAAAGTATAACAAAGGCAGAAGGTTTCAGGAGTTTTCAGGGAGTCGGTAACCATCTGCTATTCTGCTTCAGCAATAAGGGATGTATGGGACCCCAAGGCTTACCAGCAGTGAAGCCTCAGAGATTTCTGATAGACTCTGACAATAACAACATGTCGCTCTTGCACAGAACTTTTCCCCAAAGAGGGTACAAAGAAAGGAAATACTAAATTTTATAGGCCCCTTAGAGGCAAGGACAGTATTCTTCCTATTTGACAAGATTTGGATAACCTAACAATTATTGAAATAATGATACTTAGAACCCGCTGAGCATTTTTCAAGGATCTCAAAACACTTCAGAGATGAAGTCTGGTATTTCTGTAGATAGGGGGACAACAGCAGTTTGCCCAGACCAAAGCTAAGAATCTAGTTTTGACTCCCCTTGATCTATTTTCTACCCTCTATCCTTGAAAAACCTTACTATAAGTAAATTTATTCACTATATTTTAATAAAGCCTTAGTATTTCCAAATATTTAATACCTTAAGATAAACAAATGCACCATTAAGGACCTGGGAAAATAAAACCTATAATAAATAAGATGCTTATATTAGAGAAACTACATGTACAAGAATTACAGAATCACAGAATGGTAGGGGTTGGAAGGAACCTCTTAAGATCATCTTGTCCAACCCCTCTGCCAGAGCAGGATAGCCTAGAGTAGATCACACAGGAACAAGTCCAGGAGGCTTTTGAAAGTCTCCAGAGATAGAGACTCCACCACCTCTCTAGGCAGCCTGTTCCAGTGCTCTGCTACCCTCACAAGGAAGAAGTTATTTCCTCAGGTTGAGGCCGAGCCTCCTGTTTTCCAGTTTGTGGCCATTGCCCCTTGTCCCATCACTGGACACCAGTGAGAAGAGCCTGGCCTCATCTTCCTGACACCCACCCTTTAGATATTTATAAGAATTGATAAGATCC
>WUAM01000287.1:20858177-20891101 GCA_024336885.1 Actenoides hombroni
CACTGAGAAGAGCCTGGCCTCATCTTCCTGACACCCACCCTTTAGATATTTATAAGCATTGATAAGATCCCCCCTCACCCTCTTCTTCTCCAAGCTAAACAGTCCCAGCTCTCTCAGCCGTTCCTCATATGGTAAGTGCTCCAGGTCCTTAATCATCTTAGTGGCCCTGTGATGGACCCTCTCCAGCAGTTCCTTGTCCTTCTTGAACTGGGGAGCCCAGAACAGGATACAGTACTCCAGGTGAGGCCTCACCAGCACAGAGTAGAGGGGGAGGAGAACCTCCCTTGACCTGCTGGCCATGCTTTTCCTAATGCGTCTCAGGATGCCATTGGCCTTCTTAACAGTGAGAGCACACTGTTGACTCATGGTAATCCTGTTGTCCACTTGGACTGCCAGGTCCTTCTCCCCAGAGCTGCCCTCCAACAGATCAGCCCTCAACCTGTACTGATACATGGGGTGGTTCCTCCCCAGATGCAGCTCTTCACACTTGCCCTTATTGAATTTCATTAAGTTTCTCCCAGCCCAGCTCTCTAGCCTGTCCAGGTCACAGTGGTTGGCAGCACAGCCTTCTAGTGTGTCAGCCACTCCTCCCAGCTTTGTATCGTCAGCAAACTTGCTGAGCCTTGAATAGGGCTGGATCCAGCACTGACTCCTGGGGCATGCCACTAGCCACAGGCCTCCAGCTAGACTCTGCTACATTGACCACAACTCTGAGGTCTTTTCTTCAGGCAGTTCCCAATCTGGAACTCCTGAGGCCTGGTCTTACGCAGTAAAGACTGAGGCAAAGGTAGCATTCAGTAACTCCACCTTATCCGTATCTTCAGTCACCACGGCACCCACTTAATACAGCAGAATTAACATTAAAACATATGCAGCTGCTGAAGAAAGCACCTTCAGTTGTTTATTTCCAGTCAAACAGACTGCTAACTGGCAATCAAGTTGGGAATTGGCAGCTTGGGAACAGAGGAAACAAGGGATGAAAATCTTGCTGATTTGAAATCAAACATTGTCTCCTCAAATTATTTGGGAACAGCTGGAACATGCAACCACTTCAGTTTAAATCTACGCGTGGGTAGACAAGAATGGATAGACACAAAGTGGGGCACATGAGCTAAACAAAAAGAGAAATAGATCCTATCTACCTTCCTGTTAGTCCCACTATTTCCAGATCCTCACCATTGCAATAGCAGTTCAGAAGGCTTCTATAAATTGTGATTAATCTTTAATATATCACCTTCCCTTCAAGATTGCTAACCTGAACACATTCGTTATTGAAGCTGATATCGCAATGCAATTTGAGGACTTTGAGAAAAACATATTTATCCTGAGGTTTTCCCTGCTTTAGCAGCTGAAAAATCACCAGTTCTAATGATGAATCTAAAGACACTCAGTAAATAGCCAGGATCTCTCCAGCTGGGCCAGTCAGAAGCCTGAATTGTAACTTAGTAAACAAACAAGAAAGTTTAAGCAAACATAATTAAAATGTTTATTCATTTGTTCCAAAGGGGCACTTAAAGAACAATACATATAATGTTCAAGTGGTATAAATAATATGAATAAATAATAACAGACAAATAATTCAAACAGGGATTTCCCAAACTCATATCAGTGTGTGGCTGGGATCTCCCATAAACATCACCACGAGTGCTGGGGGGAATCACGACCATGATGGTGTCACATCAACCACGGGGGGCTCCGCTAAAAAAGCTCAAGCAGTACCTGGGCTTTGAGACAAAGCATGGAAGCACCAGTGAGAAAGATTGGGTGGGCGACCTCCAAAGGAAGAAAAAGATGGGCTTGTGCTCTGCACAATAATTTTGTTTAATGAACTTCTTAATTTCTTTTTAGACCTGGACTCTGTGGGGAGAAGGCTGTTTGGGCACTTTCTGGGTAAGTGCAAAGAATGTGTTGCAAAGGAGGTTATTGGAAATTTAACCTTTCCTTTCTCTAAATCATTCAGACATTTTCAATGAGGTTAGCCACATAATCTGGAAAAAACTGATTTAGATGAACCAAACTATTCTGCCCTAAACTATTCGTGGTGATTTCAACTCTTTTGAAATACATGTAATTTCATTTTCAAGGGAAAAAAAATCTCAGCAAGGTGAATCAGCCTCCACTACAAGATCCTGAGGCTGTGATAGAGCACCTGAGATAACACATCAAAAGTAAAACCCAAGTTTCATCTTCGCACTTTGCTAGACCACTTCAAGACCCACAATGAAGCTGATTTATTTTTTTTCCTTAGCTTTTTTCTTTTAGTTAATATGAATGCTTTTGGTAATCCAGCTGGCCATGTGGGCACATGCACATTGTTTCTAGCACAAAGAAGGGAATATATAGCCAGATGGAGGGGAATAGATAAAGGCAAAGAATTCTAGTTTTCAGAAAATAAATATTTATATATTCTAGACATTTGTTTTGACTCAAAGATTGTATGGGAAATTTTTAGACATTTATTTTCCTGAGAGATCCTAGCAATGAACACAAAGAGAAAGAAAAGACAGTATCATCTCACAGGTCATAGCTAACCTTAGCATCTGCTGGACAGATAGGTATATGACATGGTCACTTGAGAAGAACAGGAAGGACTCTTTAATCTTGTTGTGTAAACTGTTAAGACAGCAGTTGTGTCCACATATTCATTCAGATCACATTGTCCAAAGTGGGAGAATTGCTACGTCTCTTATTAGAAATGCTGTTCATTTATATTGAAGTAAAATACCATTTTTAACAACAGAGCATATAGGGTATTATAGCAGCTGTGTTGTAGCTGGAAGGCCAAGGAACTGAACAAGCATAATTCCTACAGTAACTGGTGTGGAAATTGGGTATATGTAGTAACACATATAGTGCATAGACAAGGACTAAATGAATAGTGTATTACATTAGCATAAGCATCTAACCTTTTTCAAATTATAAAAGTAGTCCTGTAAAGTCCCATGATTAGTAAAACAGCTTTTACCTTATCTAATCTGAAACTTCATTCCTTAACTCGTCTTAAACTTTCTGGCCACAATAGTTTCCTCAACGACGTAATCCCACTTGCTGTGAATTTATTTATGATAAAACCAAATAAAACTCTGCTTTTAAGTTGTGATTTCTTTCATTCCTTGTTGCTGCTAAATTTAAGACTGACCAATTTTTTCATTAGGCAAGCCTATTCATTCACAGCTGAAAAGCAGACATAAATCCATATAGTTACTTGTGGTTTATTATTCAGGCACCTTTGCAGGCAAACCAGACAAGATATACTCTATGGAAAATAAAGGCGGTGATTAGCAGCCATTTTCCTTAATAAATGGCTCTTGTTTTAACTTTGCTCCACCTATTGTGACAGGAGTAACTTTTTTATGACTGGCAGCTTTTTTATGGAGGGAATGGCAGGTGTCACTTCTACACCAAATATTTTGTTATTACAGTGGGATTTGTGTCTGATATGCAGTGCATAAAACTTCATTTCTGATCACATTTTCCATTATTGCTTTTCCAGACTGAAATAATATATGTTTTTAAATTTCACTTAGAAAGAGAGCTGGGAACTGCTCTAGATGGAATTTGAGAAGTTTAATCACTTAATATATCATGAGAAAGTG
The DNA here is from genome assembly GCA_024336885.1 of Actenoides hombroni. Taxonomy (NCBI): domain Eukaryota; kingdom Metazoa; phylum Chordata; class Aves; order Coraciiformes; family Alcedinidae; genus Actenoides; species Actenoides hombroni. The sequence goes on from WUAM01000287.1 coordinate 20,861,774, forward strand.
GGAATTCATTAGCTGTGATATTTTCAGTAATTCAGTAATCTGTTCTGCAAAGAGGTTCACTGAGTACTTCAGTGGAAAAGTACGTATCTTTAATACAAGTTTTCTGTAATGTGCTAGTGCACTGGGACTTGGCATGCCTGCCTTTCTCATAAAAAAAAAAAGAGAGAGAGAGATGATTTATTGATAACGGAAGTGATTCCTAACATAAATTGCACCCTCTGCTGTGCTTTGGTATTTGTAAGCAGTAACTGGAAACTGTTGTGTTTTGCCATGAAATAAGATGATAATTACGTTTTAACTCAAATATGTCTGCACAGCACATCAGCGTTAGTGAGGAGTTTCATGATATACACACAAACACTTCATTCAAACATAAGTACTGTCCTGTGAAAGCTATAGTACAGCACTAGTGAATGAAAAGGCAAGAAAAAGCAATGTCCTGTGAGAAGAAAGTTGCCACGAGTGCTGGAAGAAAGTCTGAATGGTCAGAAAGTTTATCTTCACCTTTACTTGTCTCTGTTTTGGTTTTCAAACCAGTTCTTGGGACAAATTCTGGGTTTTGTCCATTTTTTATAGCACTAGTATTAAAGACTTCAAAAAAGGAATTAGAAAACCAGCTCACTATATTAAATGGAAGACATTAATTTGACTAAATGTAAGTGAAACTGCACTTGCCAGCAGGAGGGAGAGGACTCCTGTGCTGTCAGATGCCACAAGAGAATCATCTGCCAAAACCCTCCAAAAAGATACTATGTTAAAAGCACTGCATCATCAAAAGCTCACACTGGCAAATCTTCACTCCCCCTTGAACAATTTCTGTCCCAAGGACACCTTCTGCCCACAAAAGCAGTAGGTCTATATGCATTAACCCCTTCACAGACATCACACATTCAGCAGGAAACAAAGATATCTCGTAATGGGACATGGCATGCCCTTAATTTCTCAGTCGTGCTTTCATTGAATGACTTTCATTTAAAAACATACAAAACTATGGGATTACAATCAGTAGAATCTCAAAATGTACATAGTTTGCCCATTTATTTGTGCTGAAGCTGGAACAGAACCAACACAACAGATTTGTGGAGATGAAATCTGATCCAACTTCCAAGGTTTACAAGTGATACTACTTATTATGTTTCTCAAATAGAAGAACGAATCAAAATTCTTGACCATTTTGCATCTGGATTTGAATTTCATGCATCTTTTCCAGTTTCCAAGCAAAGCTAATGGATACTGCTATGACTCATATTAGCAATCATACCACATTAAAAAAATGCCCTTCAAGATTAAGTGCCTGATCTAGAGGGCAGACTGCATCCTCTGCAAACTCAATTCCTTCTTCTTTTGATGAATGTTATTACTTTCTTTATTTCAGTTTTATATCATTATATCCACCTGATCAACTGAAGCCCATTTCAAACCAGATCATACCTGTGACCCATTTTTCTTATGGAATGGTGAGAATGAACATTATGAATTAAATTCAGACTGCATCACACTTTAAAAATGACCTAAACACTCACATCCTGTTGTTCTCATTACCTCTTTCTCCTTTTCTTTCCAGACAGCACTTTTATGAAACATGATTTATCACAAAATGGAAGCGTGGCATAGGCAAAGTTGCCCAAAATGTGCAACGCAGTAAATCTCATCCTCAACTTAATGTATTTTTGCACTGCCAGCCATGCATGACAGCTGATGAACAGTGTGAGAGATACACAAGGCCTATCTAAAACAAAAGGCTAAAAATCCTGATCAATTGGGATTTTTTTTGTATTGTCTTGAACACTGATTTGGTGAAAATAAGCTCCCAATTTTAATACTTATTATATAAATATATATAATAGGTATATGCATAAAAATGTATGCTTTTCTTCTTTTCATTGAAACTATTTATGGTGCCCATTGAATGCAAGCAGTAAAGTATCAAAGAAAAATTAATGTAATGAAAGTCAGTCATTTGAAATGCAGGATAAGAAAACGATTTAAGCTGGAAAAGGCCGCTGTCTGCTGGAGCTCTGAGTATCTCTGTGGATGGAAACCTCTACCTGCTCTGTGAGCACAGTGGTAATGTCTGGTTACTTTCACTGTGATTTTTTTTTTCCCCCCCTTAATATCTCACAGGATTTCCCCTCATTAACATCTGTATCTGTTGCCTTGCTTCTAGCTCCATCTTCCATACACCTTACCAGTAGGTAGCTCCAGCCCTGTCCATGAGACAGAGCCATTCCACAGCCCACCAATAACATCACACGACTGGGCTGTCCTCAACACCTGCATGGCTTTATCCATCCTACAGAAATGCAGCAGTGGTTATGAAATACCTTGTGTGCCAGATATTCATCCTTTTTCTGCTTTCTTTTATAGACAGTCCTGACTGTCTGCACCCCACCTAGTTATAGGTATTTGAATACATTAATCTTTCAGGAATAAGACAAATTTATTTTGCACAGGCCCTGTTGTGGTTTAAGGATGAACAGACCTGAGTGGGGGGACAGGTGGTAACCCCAGGACCCCAAGGAGTCAAGGCAGCTGTTATTCCCTCCCCTTCCCTGCCACGCTCCATATAACAAGGAGACAGGGAGTTCAGGGGGACTCTTATTTCCTGAGCTCTGTGACCTGCCAGGGCAACTCAGCTTGGCTGGGCCTGACTCCCTGTGTGCCATGCAGTCCATCACCATCCGAGAGCAGGTTAGTACAACAGGAATCCCTATGAATTTTTCCAATGGAAAGAAGGAAGTTACAGTTTTCCATATGGTCCACTTGAACCGAACCAAGCCTTGCAACACACATTGCTGAAAACCTAAGTCAATTGTAGTGTATTAGTTATCAGTGTCTGCACAGTACCTCAGTGGAAAACACAGGTCTCTCCACATTTGCTAGAACTCACCAGCTTCAATCCCCTTCCTGAGGCAGTGGGGAGATGCTTTCTTCTGGGATATTGAGGGGCTTACCTTGGCCCCACCGCCACTCCCACACCAGCTGTGTTATCCTTGATGGAGCAAGTGACAGCACCGGTTCCCTGTCAGCCAAACCTCTCCTGTCCCTCTGCTAACCTCTTCTGCACCAATGCAGGTATTTGTGGGGTCACAATGGGTTGCAAAGCTAACAAAATAATGTCATTTGAAAATAAACTGCTCAAGAGGGCAGTGACTGTCAGTAGAAAACGTAACTGGGTGTGAATTTTCCTTTTGCACCTGAGAAAATGTAAGTAAATCAATGCCTTCTTGCTCTCTAAGTCAACCAAGCCCAGCTCAACAGAACTAGCTTAAAGAGCACTCAATATTAACAGCACCCCAGAGAAGAAATCTATCTGAAGCTCTACTGAAAAGCACATAAATGGAGTGTACGCTCTGTTCAAAGAGCAACATATCTGAATTAAAGCTTTAAAACCCTGAAAACCATAAAATTAAAAAATAGTTAAAAACATAATCCCAGAATTAAAATTCTGAGTTAGATATATTTAGAATTCTGGCTGTCTTAAATCACTTCAAATACTAAGTATACATCATAATGTTGATTACAGGCTGTAATGTCATTAAAAGTTGGGGGTTTTTAAGCAATTCAGACCCTCAAACAAATGAGTTCATTGAGATTGAAACAAATTCATTAAAAAAAAAATTAAATCAACTTTTGACCATCATTTTTCAAATTTTAATCCACTTTGGAAAATTATTTTGTTTCAAAAAGGAGATGTCAAAGTTCTGCTGCAATATTTTCAAAATGAAAAACTGAAGCTCTATTTCAAGGCCAAATTTACTTCAGTTTAAACACTTGAAAATTAAAATAGTATAAAATATTCAGGTTTTTATCAAATACTTGAAATTATATAATGCATTTTAAATACTCATCTGTCAATAATAAAAGAAAATGTTTTATTAACAGGTTTTACTGGCAAGGCAGGAAGTTCCTTAATGACTATTTTATACATATAAGGAGAGGCTATTTTGCCATATACTTGGCCAAAAATGATTCTTTTTCTTCTCTCCCCCGCCCCAGCACATCCATTCAACCAACATTTTCAGCTTTCTGCATACTTGAATGATTTTTCCCTAATCACACAACCAAAAATATAGCAAACGCTTCCACTTTAGGTGTTGATACAAATTAGATCTGGGTACTAAAGTATAACAAAAGTGACCAACAGAAACAGAGGAAGCATAAAGCACTCTCAGATGTGTTTAGTACTTTTATTGCTTTACAGAATGAAAGTAAGGCCCAGGTCTATAAACACTCATCCAGATAATGCTCTCAAATCAAAGACAATTTTTTTCTTTCATTTCAACAGGAACAAGCCTAGAGCCGAACAAAATTAGAAATTATGGACTGCATGTAGATAAAATTATCTGGTAGCTGTTACACTGAAAATTATAACAGGTTATCTCTGTGCTACCCAGTGGCCTTAAAATCCTTGAATTTATTAAAACATTATGTAGAGATAAGAATTACAGTTAAAGCCTTGGAAATTAAATTTAGACACAGCAAACATTTGTTTGAGTCCCTACCATGTGTTACCCACTCCTTTTCAAAATGGAAGGGGAAAAGAAAAAATAATAATAATAATATATATATGTATATATTTACATCTAAAGATTTACATTTACAATGTAAAGATTTACATCCACTTTCTGGATGGCCTAAATGGCTAAAAGTCCCCAGAAGCCACACAAACTATGCCAACATTTGCAGCCAGCATATACACTTTTCATATGGAAATGTTCTATTTGCTTTCTGAACGGTTTTATTTTTAATAAAGTGTTATAGTACAAGGTACTGCGTTTTTTGAGCTATCTTAAGTGAACCAAATTCAGCCCTGTTTTATTTTGTCAGTATAAAGATGAAATGTGGTATAAAATAATAATTAAAAAAAAATTTTAAAAGCAGAATTCATACATGCCCTACTAATAAAAATATGGGACAGAGACCGCTCTTTTACTGCTCTTATTTCCATACATAGCTAATAAGGAGTTATCAGACAAAGTATTTGTGTGTTTCACCCAAGCAGAAGACCTTCTTTCACCATCCAGGCTACTGTGTGGCACTGACCCATATGGCAAACAGCTGGGGAGAGTAAAATCTTAAACCACCACTGCTGCTGAATTCACTAAACCTGACAGTTCCATGTTCATAGTATGTAAAACATGGAAGATAATTCTTTCTTTCCTTTGGCTGTTTGCATGGATTATATATCCTACATGACAGCTTTTCTCTCAGAGTATCTGCTCACATAGTAGCGTAAGGCCCTCAGAACCATCCAGGGCTTTTGAGCATCAAACTCCAACTGCTAATACAAGGTTTGGTCACATTAATCCTCCTAATTTCAGATAATACACAAAGATTCCTGTTCAACTGACTGAACGCAGGCTTTTGCACACACGTGACAAATGTGAGTGCTCGTCCCCACAAGCTAAGCGCAGTTCTTTGACAACAAACTTTGTGAAACAAAACCAAGCATGTGCAAGTAAATGTAACAGGCAGCTAACACCTAGTGAAAAAAAATTGCCAGAAATTCCACAGAGGAAAGTATGCAGAGTCTATTTGATCCAGTAATCTTTCCTAGGATTAGTCTAGGCCCTTATTATCTTGCATAGTTCCCCTGTTGCCTGCCCTGCTTCTGTTCATTTCTATCACCGTTGATAGCAGAATCCACGTGGCACCATTCTCTTTGCTATATCATTATCTGCTGCAGCAGAAGTACAGCAATAAACAAACAAACAAAACCCCACCCCTACTCTTTTTTTTTTTTCCTGACAACTACTCTACAGAGGGAGGCAAAAAAACCACAGAAGAGCCCCAAAGCAATGTAGTCACCACATACGATCGCTATCAGTTTCCACACTGGAAATGGTTTGGGAGGTTTCCCGGCCTGTCCATAGATGTATGTGTTTGTTTTTACAAGGTTCTCCTCCAAGAACAAAACACCAGCAAGACTTGTGTCTCCCTGTAGAGTTGATTATATTAGATCATTTTATCTAACTGAGGGAGGGGAGAGACGGGCTGGGCGTGATGAATGGCTATTGTTGTATCCTACCTGACCACCCTGGCGCCCACCCAGGCACACAGCCTGATGGCAATCAGGTAGCCTGATATTTGACAAAGGATAGGTCAAGATCCTCCCCAACTGTTATCAGGAAAAACCTTCTGTCTACTTGCAGCAATACTGCAGTGTTAAATTAACCACTGAAAAAAATGCATGGAAAGAAGTGCGGTTTATAGATTTCCTGTTATTGTATTTACATGGTTAAAAAAAGAAAAGGAAACACTTGCATTGGAATAAATGGCAGCTCTCTTCTGTACATCACAGCCTAGAAAACATATATGCTTAAACCAGACAGTATTCTTTATATTGGCCAACACAGTCAAAAGCGACCACCTACAATTAGCCACCCATATCTATACTTAGCTGCCTCAATTATGGGCCTGCTATAAAACTATTGTAGAACTGACTCATGAGGAAAATTTTAGAAGATACCACACGTCTTAACACAAATTCCAGTATGTGGCTCCAACCAATATATGTAGCTGTAGCCTGAAAACTCAGAAATGAGAGAGCATTTCTGTGGGGAGAAAAGGAATTCCAGGAACTGAAATATAGAACTACACACAGGGAATTACTAATACATTAAGTAAAAACCTTCTCCTACCTCTAATGATCGGGGAGGGGGGTGGAGTGTGGTGTGGAAGACAATGGAATGATAAGCAGTAAGTTATTCTTTAAGGCCAAGCAATACTTTAGCTTTGTATCTTCTAATCTGAATATCCAGGGACATTTGAAAAAGTTCTTCAACTGCAACAATAACCCCGCACCCTTGTGGAAAAAGTACCAAAGTACTAATCTTCTAATCACATAATCTGTGATTTAAACAAACGAGAAGAACACCTTCCACATCTAATTCATATGTCTTATGGCAGTATATTGATCCTACTCAGTGTGGGAACTACATGCTTCCAGGCAACTTTTCTTGCCTTCGCTAGAAAATCAGGTAAACTTTTTTCTACTCTCCCTGTATAGGCTTCATCATTTGTCAATTTACCAATTTTAGCAAAATGCAATGTATTACAATAATTAATATCCATTAATAATTTATTACTAAGGATTAAAACTATTTAATTTTCTGTAGAGAGTTATTCTTCATAAGTTAGCAGGCACATACTTTCCTACTTTTAAAGCTGGCCTTGTTGCTAGATGACGAACAAGAACACCACCACACACTTGGGAAGATCTCATCAAATAAATTATAAATTAAGAGTTTTGTGGGTGCTTTGGACCTTGTACATTTATAACTTGAGGGTCTCATTTTCTTTTTATTCCAGAAAGCCATACACAACTATTTCCTGTCTCTGCAGGCTGCGTATAAAGCTGATCAGCTGCAGAGTTTATTACTAGGGAGCTCAACCATCAGTGTTGGTTCATCAACTGTATCATACACAAACACACATAATATCACTGAACAACTTTCAGCAAAGCTAAAATCCCCCATGAAATGAAAGCACATGGTAGCCAACAGTCTGAAGGGTACAGGACCTGAGCACAGAGCTTGCTTCTTATACCATCACTGCATTGCTGAGATCCTCGTTCTCAATTCCTGCAGTGCCAACAGTTGAATTTAGTAAAAGCTGGGGATGAAGACTGGACTTTATTTCAGTGTGTAACTGCACAGGTGTTCCCAGAAGCTACATATTGTACTGTACCACATGATGTAGGCGCTTACCTACGTTGTGGCAGCAACTTGGGTATCATATCATAACAATGTTCCAGTATCATGAGTGGAATAAATCATCTCTAGCATGGATCTATACTGCCGCACATCTGCAGAGTTCTCTAGCACAGCCTTATTGCCCTTTACAAATTATTAGACAGTTAAGAGACAAATAACTTCTGTCCAAGTCCATAGTGATAGGCAGTATGGCAACGAATTTCCTTGTCGTTTGCTACTGGTTGTCATGCAGTTTGGCTCGAGGGGAAGTGGCACATTTAAATGAATACCTTGAACACATACGGTTCCTCCAACTGGGCTTTTCTTTCTTTCAGTTCTGCCATTAAAGCTGAAGCAAATCCCTGGCGTACACCAAGAGAAACAGTGACATACTATTGAAAACTTCCCTTTTTCCATGCAACGCAACACGAGGCACTGTGTCACAACTGAATACGGGACAACAGTAGGTTTTGAGCGTTAGTGTAATACTTTGCATTTGTGTTGAGTGGACCACAGACCTTCCAGAATGTACGAATGTTCTACACCTACTTTGCACTTTGTAGGCGAATGCAAATGCATACTGCCTAGGGCAATGGAGAAGTACAAACACATACAGCCAGTAAATATGCAAGACGTAAGAAACTTTGATAGGATAGAGAACCACATGAAAATGGGTAGAACGGCTCTTGTCCATACAATTACTTGATATCAGAAAGTATGTTTATCATACAATGAAAAATCATACACAATCCAGAACTCTGCCCTTAATTATCCTGATCTCATGAAAAGACAATATAAACTGACTACACAAACCTTTCTCCTAATATTTTCTACTATAACAAAAACCTAAGGCCCATTTTACAGATCATAAATCACATATGTCACTTGAGAAACATCCTTGCAGTTTTACTGCATTCAGCATGGCAATTTCTGCAGTTATGTAAAGAAAAATCACCATTTTTCAAATTACAAACTGAGGTAACAGGATTTTGTATCCATGATTATATAGGAAACAGATAATTATAACAAAGCAGGGGAAAAAAAAATTAGTCCTTTAATGTGTAGATCTTTATCATCAAAATCAATATAAGCCATAGAATACGGCAATAAAAGGGGAAGAAAATGCTTCAGACCAAACACTCTGCGATCTTTCCCTGTCAAAACAACATTCCAGTCAGACACAACTAGGTTTCACTCTGCCACCAACATCTAACTGAAAAGGCCGCTGTGAAATTCTGTGTGTTCCTCTCCCATTCCTTCATTTCAGAGCAGATCGATTTGGATAGAGTAAGATTTATGAGAAGTGCAGATTCTTATCAGGAAAAGCTCTAACAAGATCATTTTTGAAGGTTCAGAAAAGTGGTAGTCAAAGCTGTCATCATCATCATCTGCTCTGGCTCCAGAAACAGCAACAAACTCATGAAAAGGTCTACTGTGAAATTCCAATATTTGAGGAAAACAGAAATTCCAAAGCAGTTAGCTAGAGCATCCCACAGCAACTAAATTAATATAACTGGGGTCACAGTTTCCTGTTAGGTTCCATCTGGGGGGCCTGTAGACCACTGCAGAAAGAGGCCAGACCCCTTTTTTTCTAACCACCTGCTTCTGCTGCTTCTCTTGCATCAGGTTTGAAAATCAAGTAGCCAGAGGGCAAATCTGTACAACAGAAAGCTCATCTGACAAATACTAGCCCACCAAAAAAAATAGCAATGAAAGAACAGTTTTCTCTCAGTAGAAGGCCTCCTTGAAGCTAGACTTAACTACGGCTGCATTAGAGTTAGCAAGAATAGACTCAGCCTCAGCAAAAGGTTTTTTATCACAGTGGCCTAGCTGAACTCTACAGTGGCAAAATCACAGTCACATTGTGGATGTACAAGCACTAAATCTGACACAAGGGAGACAGAACTGATGAGTAACAGGAAGAAATACTGCTCAGCAGAAGGCCACAATTATGACTAAGGTTACAGTTGTCTAGCATTAACAGCAATTCATACACCCACCTTTGGCTAACTATTGCTTTGGTAACAGCAAAAAGACACTTCTGAATCAATGCTTATGAAGGTGGGCTTCTGTAGCCATCACTTCTGCTAAAACCATTCTATTTCTTCATGTTTTGATTAATAATAGGACTATGTTCTTAGTAAAGTAGATGCTTATATCTGTTGCCAGCATTTTTCTAAGGCTGTGATTCTCCTTCGCTTATGCTCTGCATGAGATGTGAGATTTTATGGCCTCCAAGGCAGCTAATCATGCCCAGCTACTGGGACAGTAATGCAGTTTTCTTGTCATTCCCGCTCCCTTTTGCTCAATTCAGATAGGAACAAATCTAGTACTTGAGATAAGTCAGCATCAGCCTGGCTGATACTTGGTACAGATCCCAGGCTTCAGCTACCTTAAGAAGACACGCTGGGAAAATCATCAGCAAAACACTTTTGGCTGGAAAGAACGGCATCCGCAGCTCTGGTCAGATGTGTGACTGATACAGAGACCTTCTGCACTCGTACAGGCAAAGGCTGTGGCATTAATGCAGCTGAGAAAGTCATACAGTAAACATACCAGGAACAGTGTCTGTATGGCAGCAGTGCAAAGCAGCTATTATGGACAATAGCACAACACATGGGGCAGGTATGGTATGCAGCTTCGTAAACTACGTGCCTCACAATAAGTATAAGCCACCAAAGACAGCATTGGGCTTAAATAGCAAGTCCTGCATAACATCAGTTTTGTGGTTTGTTTCTTGTTGTTGTTGTTGGTTTGGTTTGTTTGGGGTTTTTTGGGTTTTTTGTTTGCTTATTTGATTTGTGGGGTTTTTTTTCTTTCCAGAAAATAATCATTGATGGCTTACTCCTAAAATTGAGTTGCATTCACATAGAAGTGGGGAAATGAAATGTTCGCATTTATTTTTGTTCAAAAATATGTCTCTCAAAATGCAAGCCTCAATCTGGGATTTGGAAAACGCTGAAGTCAAATACAAAGCTGTACAATCAAGTTTATATTTAAAGTTTACTACAGTTTCTTGGGGCACATCCCACCAGATAAAAAGATTTCTAATTATGCTCTCAACTGAGGCTCACACACCCTCTGCTTCTGGAGTGGTTTTGGCTTTGTCTGGATCCCCAAGGGAGAATCACAGATAACTATTCCTTCACTCACAGCCAAACACTTAGCAAACATCAAATTACAATGCAGTCCAACCAAAGCCATGGGTGTCAGGCAGCTCATGTGACAAAGATAGACACAGCCATAGCCAATGACAATGTAGACAAATGTTATTAATAATAAATATATGTCCAAATGTATCACTTATCACAGCTATATGTTTATACTCAGCTATTGAGGCAGCATATGATAATCTTGCTACTTAAAACACTAATTTATACATATCCTATCCATATAGAGCAGATCAAAACTTGTGCATACAAATGCATATTTAAAATGAGCTTTGAAAAATATGAGTATCTAAATAACTACACCTCCCTCACACACCCCCTTGCCCCCTATACCCCCCACAAAAAAAGACCAAAAAAAAAAAAACCCAAATAAAACCAAAATCCAAACAAAAACACAAAAAACCCAGAACAAACAAAAAAGCAACAACAGCAAAATCCAAACCACCATCACCAAAAAAACCCAACCACCACGTTAAAAAAGGAGTTCAGAATTTCCAAACAGATCATTTAGTGTTTATGTTACTCACTGCAAATGAAAAATACTGTTATTCATTAACGGTCCTGACTCACACCATCAAATTTTAAATCTGTGACATCTAACAGGCCCAAAATATGTTTCCCCAAACGGATGTACTGGTTAAATTCTTCAGTGGACACCTACATGCTAATGAAAACAATGTTATCATAAATTAGTAATGTAATTTCAAAAGAAGATTGCCTAACACAGACTGGAAATAAGTGTATATGCAATTGTCTAGTTTGCTTAGAAATTAGTCTGAGTATCTGGTGTTTATTCCACAGCTAATAAGCAAGCTTTTTACCCCTTTGGTTAACATGACTTTTACTAATGCTTGAAAGCATGCTTCTTGCTTCATCTATAGAATTTAATTTGAAAGATATTTGATAATGCATGGCACAGGAAAAGTAGAATATACTATTAATTTTTTTTTTTCCAGTTTAAAAAAAAGTTAACTATTACAAACCTAAAATCTACGTAGTGTTGGTTGTAACCAAATATACCCTTTGAGGAATTTACAGGAAGAGGTATGCTTTTGAAATAATTGTATGGATAAACTGTTGTCAAAGATGTGATAGTGTAATATCCTGCCTCATAAATTTCCATGTATTAGTTTAAGAAGTCAAGTTCCTATAAGGAAAAGGCAAACCTGAAAAAACCCTATCCTTTAAATTACATATTTTTATTCAATTTAAAGGTGAGGGGAAAATAGGAAAAAAACCCAAATACAATGATAATCGGATTACTCCCTATGATAAAATAGTTGGATTCAATCTGTCACATAAAAGGTTAAAGCTATAGCATTATAAAACCTACTGCAGACAATATCCAACTATAGCTTTAACCTTTTACATGAAGGTAATACAGCTACTATACTTTAATGGAAAGTACAATTTAACCTCAAAGTAAGTATCTTAAACTTGTCCACCTGCTCTCTTTGTCTAACTCTCTGCAAATAGCTATTCCTGAAAAATGAAGATGTGCTTTTGCTACATGACTTCCAAAAGTGGCTCTAGATCAATTAGCATTTGCATTATCATTTCAGGAAATGATATATAACCTTGGCCACATTTTGAGTTATCTCTTGGAGAGTCTATGTTCAGACCTTTTATCCTTCTGTCAACTCAAATTTGTCTGCTCCTGAAGTTACTGGAAAGAATGACTCAACATTAATTTTAATTACAGCAGAGTGAAAGGCCATTCATAAATATTGCCTCTGACAGACTTCACTTTGCTTCTTGAAGCTGACCTTAATTAACTGGTACACACACTATATCTCATAGAAAAAGTAGGGAGACCTTGCAACATTGCTTTACCTCAATCCACAGTCTTTCAGAGGAAAAAGAAAAAAAAAACCACACACTTTTTTACATTATAAAAAAAAAGAAAAAAGAAAAAAAAAAAGAGATTTCATTATATTAAGGCAATTTCCAGCAATCATGCCATCTCCCTAATATCATTTCAAGTAATCACCTAAGGAGTACTGGAGATGCACTAAAAGACAAGATTTCATTCATTTTGAGGCGCATCTAATTGAATCTTACAAGACCAGTATCAGATTTTTTTCTTTGTGAATGCCTGCAGAAATGTATCAGATAAGGTTTCAAGCATTCATAAGTTATTTAAATCTTACTATAAACACAGTTTGTTGGAAGCCAAGTTATTCTAAGAGTCAGTTTAAAGGAATACTACACACTGCTCAGTGAAACATAAAAGAACTCCAAAAAGCACGGAATACGCATACAACGTGCACTATATAGAGAGAAAATTCCCAGAAAGTAAACAAAAAAGTCCTTCCATGTGCAATTAATGATGGTACAGTGGATGGTAAGTGAGGTTAGTTTTCCAGTACCGTTAACATCTGTTCCCTGATTATCATAGTGCCTCAGGGTCCTTTGAGCATTTAACAACCACCTGAAAAGATAAGGTGAGGAACAAACACAAGGAGAGTATGAAGTCTACCTTTGAAAGTCTTTAGGAGTATAAGGATCATCAATTACTGAAGTCATGGGGGCTCAGGCTCTTAGTTCTTTTGAAAACCACGCTTATAAGGTTTTCCAAAGCAGCAAAGAAAGTTCAGGGGAATGTGCTTCCTCCTCTGTCTTTGTGCCATCCTGCACAATCACCCTTTTGTTTCTCATTTCATTTTCCCTTCATCTTTCGAAGTGTAACAGCTGCCAGAAGATGATGAAGCTAAGTGCATGTTTTCCAAACAAACCTAATGAGGACAGTCTGGGTGAGACTGTCAACTACAAAATTCTGTCCTAGTGTTTGGGGCAGGATAAATACTGTTCAGATGATCTGTAAAAGGCAGTTTATAAAAGGCCGCCGACTTTGAAGAGCCATCCACTTTTTAAAGAACAAGTATGACCTCAAATACCATGACGTCTTCGTCATTTGAGTTTTCAACTTTATTCACATCACAGCTAGTTAGCTGAACTGGATTACGTATTGTAGCCCCGTCCAGTGTAGCCAGATTATGAAGGCTTTTAATGCTGGCCACAGACAATCCCCTCTGGAGACACAGTGTTACTGTACCATGCTTAGTTTCTGCCCATAATGTTCACAGATACACCTTGCAGCTGTTGAGCTGGTTTCAAAATAAATACAATGCCTTGTTTAATTTGATTAAAAAGAGAACATAAAATGTTCTTATTAGTCTATATGAATACGGAAACACTAATTTCCAATCAGTAAAACCAGAAACTGTGCTAGCACTTTTCAAAGCCTTGCTGAAGCTTACCAGCAATCAGTCTTACTCAGGAATCTATCCAACAGAAAATCTCCCAGCATCTAACAGTACAGACATTTCACAGACGTTAGTCAATTGATTAACTATGCAGTTGCAATGCAATAGCCCCATACATGTGATCAGGGAATTGTAACTTGCAGCTTTTCAGCTGTTTATTGATTAGAAAAACATATTGCTGTTCTCAGATTTGTAACAGAATATCTTATTTACTGCCATATATGGCATCTGACCTTCAGTCCAATAGGATAAAATTAGCCACATAGTGTCTGAGTCCTTACCCCCAGATACCAAAAAATGTGGGAAGACTCAAACGGATGTGTTTATTAGAAGCAAGGTAGTTGAATGCTTTTTATTTCACAGTCCTTGTAGAAAGTTGTAGAAAGCGGAATAGAAGACCTATGATACAAATAGTTTTAAATCAGTAAACCCCTACATCTCTAGATCATCCGTCTGTTGTGTTAGCTACAAGCACCTCCATGCAATCTGGCAATGCTGTTCACCCCACAGTATCTGATCCCCTTTGCTACAGGAAGAAGAAATTTTCAATCTTCCAGCAGACTTCAACAGTTATTATCAATTCAAAAGCAGCCTAGTTTGGAGTTTATTTGTTTTAATATTTTCTTGACTCCCACAACCCACCCCAGACTGTCTCTAAACAATCCTTTTCCAGGATTCTGTGGGGAGAACTGGTAAGAGAGATTTTAACATAGAAAGCAGTGGACCTAATACCTTTGTAAGGAAGCTCTCCATGACTTAAAGTGACATTTGCGCAGAGTCAAATAATCCAGAACAATCTCAGCCACAGGATTAGTCATCAGATTTTGTTACAAAGGTAGCATTATAGATGCTCTTCTACAATATCCATGTGTTTCTATAGGAAATACACATGGAAATGGAACAGGTCTTATTCAGATTCTAAACACATTTATTTCTGGCATTTATGTTTCTTTACTGTGACTAATCCTGTTTAAAGAGATCAAGTACAGATATATAGATGTATCTAAGAGAGCTCTTTATATTTTCTGCGCTGTGAAGGCATATGTCAAGATAATCTATCAGAAAGTAAGATTTTCTAGAAACACAATACCTAAGCAAATGGACCGCTTTAGATGGCTCAGAAGGAGGAAAGGCTGAGGGAGAAGGGGAAGAACGCATCAGCATATAGCTATGGTTTCCAGAGACGTAGCCCATTGCAGCATGTGTGTAACGCCATGTGAAAAATAAAAGTGTGCATCATAAGGATTTTTAAAATAGCCTTAATGGTCTTAATGGAGAACATTGTCCATTGCTGTATTGTATCAGTAGTAAAGCAGGAACCTATCTAAAATCTAATATTTAAAACAAAGGCAGACTATCACCATTTAATTCCTTGAATTTTGAAAGGGAGATGCTGGCATATAGACAACCTGTCTGAGAGGTTTCAAGGCATCACACCCAGACAAGTGTTACGATTGCATATGCTGTGTCTGAATAAGACATGTAACCCTAAAGCCGATTTAAGCACGGGAATCTGAAAAGAGTCTCAACTATCCACATACATTTACTCCAAAGTTCTCCTACCCAGATTTGAGGGAATTATAAAAGTCCATGATACTGGAAAAGTATTGTTTAGGTTGATACTGGTCTGAAAACAGTTTCATGGGGCACATTTCTCTGAATGTGCTCTGTCACCCATGCTCACATCTGTCCTTAAGGTAATCTGTGCAACAGGTCAATTGCCCCAGGCTCGGGGGAATATTCTTCCATTTGTTAACTGAGCAGCCAGTCAGTCTTGCCTTAAGGCATCTCAAACAAGATGGCAGCTTGTGCTGTTAACCAGTAACTTTTTATCATATACTTGTATTCCCCGATTCTCATCTCACTACTTCTGTCCTCCTGCCTACATAATCTGCTCTTCAGGACAGTACTAGTTGCTCCTACCTTTTCTAATACCACAGAGCTTTGGCACATAACTAGGATTTTTCCGATGAAATATGTAATTGAAAGACAATTATATTATTAGAATAAATAGCATATTCCTCCTTCAACATAATAAGAAAATATCACAGCTAAGAAAATAACAGAGCAACATCCTCACAGCAGGCATAATCAGAAAAAGACGAGAATCTGGGAAATGAAAGAAGTCAAGGAAACAAAGAAATACCTGCTTTGCATTCTTCATAGAAAGGGAGAGGAGCACAGAGCTTTTAGATACTAGAACTTCCAAAGTCTCCTGTCCACTTCCCTTAATAGTAAGAAACCCCAAACTTAACAAAAACATATTACAGCTTTTTTACTAAAAGCAATTTCCTGGTGCATTTCTTCATCAAAGTGCATTGTATTTTCCCCATATAATAAACCCCAAAATTGCCTCCCTGGGCACTCCTAATATGCATAACCTGATTTGTCCTTTTCTGAATTCACTAAACTCTTTTTGTTATGGTATAGGTGTTTGTAGTCTGGGACTCAGAAAGAATACCCTCAAAACCAGAATTATCCTCAATGCCCCCCCTTCTCCCTAAAAGAAAGGAGGAGAGTGTGTTGTGGTGTTCTCTTTTCTTTCTTCAAGAGCATCATGATTCTTACCAGTTAGGGATTCTGTTACAAGCTCTTGGATTGAAGCGTGTGTCCCCTGGGTGGATAGAAATCAGAAAGTGGGCAATACACAATGACCATGGATGAGAACAGTTTAAGAAGCATACAAAGGCTGTTATATAACCTATTAATTCAATGGCTTTACAGCATTTTCTGCTCTGCTGGGTACAAATGAAAGGAGAAATTACCCATTCCAAGCCTATAAAACTTGCAATCCCTAAAAAGGGCTGGCAGAATCTATTCTGAGAGATATTGTTCATGTAAGTAAGAGGGACAGTTACTTTTCTGCTGAAAATTCCATCTGGAATCGAAATGGAGGAATAATTCTGTTCTTTCTGGGACCAAACTTTGCTCTACAATGATTAATTTTCAGCCACTCTCTTTGTACATTTTGCTCACTAGAAAATGAAACTCGCCAACAGAAACTCTGCTTTTGTCACTGAGATTGATTTCAGGCTGGACTCTGCTTTAGTGAAGGTGACACATTCCAAATCTTTGGAGTTAGGGTCAGTCTTCATAGAATGTGGATGATAAATAATGTCAGTGGCAGTTTTATTTCAAGCAAAGGGAAAGAGCTTGGCAATACCTGAATAAATGCAGAGAGGAACAAAACTAAGTATTCTGACCTTAAATGCTGTACTTGGATGATCACTACATCTTTCCTTATTAGCGTAAGGAAATCCACAATTATCAACCATCAGTCAGAAGTCTGGGCTGCAAAGTCTAAAAGAAAAAACTATATAGCATCGAGTAGCAGGGAAAATTGTAAAGCAAAAATATGTAAAGAATTTTTATATTACCAAGCTTGTTCTCTATAACTATAGCACCTGTAGAGAATGCATTTAATTGTATACAAACTTCTTTTTGTAGGTATACCTAGAAAGTATCTAGTGATGGAACTTGAAAAAGATAAAAGTTAACAAGGTGTAAATA
Source organism: Actenoides hombroni (assembly GCA_024336885.1). Lineage (NCBI taxonomy): Eukaryota > Metazoa > Chordata > Aves > Coraciiformes > Alcedinidae > Actenoides > Actenoides hombroni. The sequence goes on from WUAM01000287.1 coordinate 20,879,417, forward strand.
TTTCAACACTGGTTAATTAAAATCCAGATGACCATGAAAACATAACATTTAACAAAGTACAGAGTTCACAATAGAGTAGTTGCTTAATAAATGAATGCAACTCAGAAATGGCCAGTGTCAAATGACTTCATCAGAGATCATGTTTATAAGGAACAAAGAATGGTTTCAGCCAGCGGGATTATAATGAGACGACAAACTCTAGGGAAAAAAATTTATACATACATAAAAGTGAAACTCCCTGTGCAAAGCACTTCTGTGTCATCACGTGATATCTTTTGCACTTATTCAGAACAAAACTTTCTCGGAATCTCCAGTCTCATACACTAGAATAAGTGTGTTAAACATAGGTACTTGCATGAAAATATTCTATAGCTCCCCATGTGTGAGATATAAATATAAATCATGATTAGGAGGTACATCCTATAAAAGATAATAGATGAAACAACAGATAAATTTCATCACTGGGTAATTTTTAGTTAAAGAAGGTGTCTTAGAAAGGCATGTTAACATTACTGATTTGTTAAGATGTGCAGCTTTTTTAATAATTACAAACAATAATCAATTGTTAGATTTCAGACTATTCTAGCAAAGCCATGACATTAATGTGGCTATCTGCATTGAGATTACAGCTTGCCAATGTATTGCCTAATGTGTCTATCAATGAATTTAATGAATTTTGTAATCAAAAGGAAATTACTCTGCCCTTTTAACAAAGACAACAATCTCTATGCCCTAACAAGTATGAGAACATTGTCAAAAGTTCCCCCTCCTTTTTTTTTAAAATACAATAACAGCAAAAAAGCTTTATTTATCGATACATTGATCCTTGTAACATGCTGTATATACAGATACTTCTCCCAGGAAGGCAAGGTGAGGTGATAGTTGTTGCTCCTGTATTACACAAGGAAAATTTCACCATGACTTCAATGTGATTTATATAACTCCTTTACAGTAGCAGAGAACAACGGTCTGCCACATGTCACAGGCCTCCAGATATATACATCTGCTAAACTAAGGTAACAAAACACTTCCTACTTCCCAAATAGGAGTTCACAGATCTCATCAAGTGAGCAGAGAGCTCCTCTACGTGACCAAGCGTACCATGTACGATAGGAACCATTTCTGCAACAAGCTCCACAGCAGCTCTCAGGCAGAAATTATTAGGAACCACCATCTAAAGTTACCCTGAAGCTTACTCAATGCTCGGAATATATATACACATACATATATTCAGGTTAAACATTTTCAGCATCAGGAAAGAAACTGGCAAACCACAGAAGATTAAAGCACAAAACCAGCAACTCAGGCCCCAAAATGCTCATGTTCTATATATTTATATGTTACTCTGCTACTGACAACTTGATTCCTGCAATCAGGATGTGAAAAGAGAGAAAACAGCAGCTGGAAATTCAGAGTTATGTGCCATTCAAAAGCTTTTTACATATAACATGTGTTAAAACCCAGATAATTTAATGGCATAGCTGAATTAACAATAAATTATAATTTTAGTTGCTTTTACTTCAACTTTAATAATTAGTCTCATCAGGTAACACAAGGGTATGCTTGTTAAAGAAGCATACTCTATTTCAAGAAGAAATTGCCAACATGTTCCTTTAGTCTGTCAACTAAAGCTCTCCTTATTTTTCAGGCTGAATCTCTGCAGTGAAATGTCACACAGATGACAGCATTCAATTAAGTTGAGAATTAATGTAGCATGAAAGCACAGTCTTACTGAGAAGGCCGAGTGAAATTGTACAGGAAGACTGCAGGTATTTTCACCTTATCTTATTGCAAATGATCACTCACTTTTCCTGCCATGGAACAGGTCAGTAGGGTAATAGACAATACTAAGTATCTTTGGAAAACAAGCAGTTGCCTTGAACTCTTTAACATATTAATTCAGCTCTAATTCTGAATATTCACTAATAACTGAGTTTATCTATATGCCTGTGTTGTCAAATAAGTTTTTCTTGAGAGGATCTTTCATTTTTCTACCAACTCTGTGGGTTATTCAATAATACTCCAATTTTCTATTTGTGAATAGTCTCCATAAATTTGGTTATTGGAATTGATCTCTAATTGCATGATGAGTTCTACAAGTAATTCACTGCACATATATACGTACTTATGAGCATATTCATGATATATGCATACTTATGGGTGTTTTGGTGGGACAGCTATCTCAGATGGCTTCAGACACTGACCTTATCAAAGAACTAGCAAATTGGGGGTCAGCTGAAAATTACTATCTCATGCAAACAGAACATGGCAGAAGGATGTGGGAAATATGCTTATGATCAAATCAGAACAGTTAAATTTTGAGAAATTGTAAACAAAAATATTAGAAAAAATAAAATTGTTCTGGATCATTTAGATTCAATCTGTTTAAACATATCTAGGAGTGACTTTTGAAATAATTCCATATAAACCACTGGATAGATTAATATATTTTATTAATATAAAACTAGAGACATTTAGAAGTAATTGAAAAAAATATTTCAACTCTTAAAATCATAAAATTCAAAGCAATCTTTTTTTCTTGTGAAAAGTTTTGGGTTGAACTATTCCCTTTCCGTCCCCCCCAAAAAGGCTTCATTCTTATACTTTCAGTCAGCAAATGCATCTCTAACAATCTGGCAAATCTGTAACCACACTAGACTTGATAGTCATTATTACCTTACACAGAGTTAAGTAAAATAACTAGAATTTCAATGCAAATTACACCCAATTCTCCTTGTTTTGAATGCACATATGAAAATTACAGAATTTGTTTTCTAGCATGCTAGCATTCTCCAAATCCACAAAAATCATCTCCTCTCACCTCACAGCATGCATTGCACAGTCACTGCACCACTTGTAATTCAAAAGCACAGACCTTTCTCATGTTTCTGAACTTGATAAGGAAAAAAGTTAAAATCCCTCATAAAGCACAGTGTCCTACACCTTGTTTTCCTTAACATCCTCTCTTTTTCTGAAACAATGAGATGGTTTGGCATCTGTCATCTTCAAGAGGGCAGTTATAGTAGATCTGACTTTCAAGAGGGACTGGGAACCTCTTTTGTTGGAATCCATCACTTGCTTTTGTTCCCAGGGGTAAAAAGAGAATTGGGGTACCAAAAAGGAGTATAATGTTTAAGAGTTCTATTGAAATATTTCAGATAGGAGCCTGTTTATCTTCACAAAAATTTTCAGAGAGGCAAGATAATTCAAAGTTTGCGTGGTCAATCAAAGACTGACAGGTTAAAATAATTGAAAAGGGGCTCAAGTTTTCTTGTAAATTGTGTTGTGTGCTGCAGAAGAAATTCTGTGCTGCAGCCTCACAGCGAATCAGTGAACAGAAACCCAATATTTACTATCAATCAGCATTACAAGCATTTAATAAAAAGTTTTCCTAATGGAAAGGTTGATGGAGCTGAGAGCGATCATTTCCATTAACCAATTCCTCCTCACAAACTACAACTCCATTACCAGAAGCAGCAGTCTCCTGTCCTATTACAGCTCAGTTTCCTCCTAGAGAAAAATACAGCTTCTGCAGCACAGGAAAAACAAAACAAAACAAAACCCAAATTAAAAAAAAATCCAACAACAACAAAAACAAACAAACAAAATAACACTTTCTTGCCTCTTCACTAAGGTACGAGAAGTGAATTTGGGACAAAAAGGGGTTTGAGGTTTCTTTTTGTTTTAACAGGGGAGCCCTGTGGAAGAACTCAGAGGTACAAGAAAAAGGGATGGGATAAAACACTCAGTCAAGCCAGCTGTGATTGACAATACATTTTAAATTAATCTGAGTAAAATTGCTAAACACAGGTCCAACATTCCTGGAAAAAACATTTGCTTGGCAGAATATAGTTCTGAATTGTGTGTCTGGCAAAGGAAGTTATAACAGGACTCCTCACCATTATATACTTGCTTGTTTACTGAGTTAAAAGTATCTTAAGTTTGCAAATGAAAAATTAAAAAGAATCATACAACTGAATTTACCCTTTAGTAGAAGGTCCTTTATACTTTGTAGAGGATGTGCAGGAGAACAGGAAGCCTTCAAAGCAATTTAATGTACAATTCTGTCTGGAAATATCCAGTAGTTACTAATTTCAGCATTCAAAACAGACTGTTAATGTCAGGTCATGAGCCTGCACTATTCCACACTCAACTAGCCATATCTGGAAGCTATCCATGCCCACATGCTATGGATAACCTACCCTCATGGCATTTATCTACACATTCACAGTACAGATCTGTTCTCTAGAAAGTCACGTTTTCTTGCTCACATTCTTCAATTATTCAGAAATAGATGAAATAAGAAAAAGATCAGTGAGTATAAAGCAAATGAAGACTTTCAAGTCAAGTACAGAAGGCAAGAACATAATCCAGAGTGGAGAAGAGGAAGGAGGAGGAAGCATAGAAGCACTTACAGAAAGCCAAAACACAAGCAACAGCTCATGTCCCCAAACAAGATTAACTGTGCATTAGCTAGCCTGTCTGCATTACAAATTAAATGTTTGTCTAAGCTGTCTAGACCACAAAAGTTTATGAATTATTTTCATCATATATTTTCCACATTTTCTGGCAAGAGAAAAGAAACCTTTGAAGGACTCTGAGGCCTCAGTCAAAAGGCTGATACTGTCTGTTCTTGGCTAGAGTTTAAGCAATGACATTAGAAAGGATTTTTAGAAACATGTCTGGCATTAAAATGAATAATCAAGTGGTTAAGTAGACACACATTAAATGCTAGCTTATATTTAATAATTATAACCTTATTAATGTAGATATTTTAAATAAAACGTATACAGGTTAGTAAAGGATGTACTAGCTAAAATTCTGTAACCTATCTTGCATGTAGATTTCTAGGGACATCATCATCCCTTGAAGTAATGTCAATAAAGTGAGCTACAAGTAAATCAATTTAGAATCATAGAATATTTTGGGTTGGAAGGGACCTTTAAAGGTCATCTAGTCCAACTGCCTGGCAATGAGCAGGGACATCTTTAGATCAGGTTGCTCAGAGCCTCGTCCAACTTGATCTTGAATGTTTTCACGGATAGGGTATCTACCCTACCACCGTGTTCCAGTGTTTCACCACCTTCATTGCATACATTTCTTCCTCATATCTAGTCTAAATATACCCTCTCAATTTAAAACCATTACTCCTCATCCTGTCACAACAGGCCCTGCTAAAAAGATCTTTCCTGTAGGCCCCGTTGAAGCAGTGGAAGGCTGCTGTAAGATCTCCCTGGAGCTTTCTCTTCTCCAGTCTGAACAACCCCAAATCTCTGAGCCTGTCCTCACAGGGGAGGTGCTCTAGTCCCCGATGGTCTTTGTGGTGCTCCTCTGGACCTGGCTCAAGCAGGTCCATGTCTTTCTTCTGCTGGGTCAATCTTTATCGGATATTTATTTTTCTTCATTTATTACAGAAAGAAACTCAAGTAGTTCAGTCATGTTTATGACTGTTTTAGAAGAAAATAAACAGAGATAATGATTTTTCAAAATATACTTAGGCTTTACTGTCTTTTCCATTAAATGTGTCATTAGGAGAGTGAAAAGCAAGACAGATAAGCCATTTAAGTAGTCTGGGAGAATCAAAGTGAAATAGACTCTCAAAGTGAAGGAAAATGACAGTTCTAATCACTAGCCCAGTAAGTGTAAAAGCAGAGAAAATTAACATCACTTTTTTTTTAAAAAAAGCATTATTAGTAATACAAAAGGACAGCTAAAGAATATTTGATAAAGTTTACTGGTAATATTTATCTTCACTGTGTACAAGTATTGGCTATTTGTATAAGATATCTCAAAACCTATAACAAATCACTGGAAATAACTGGTTTTGGTAGTTGCTTCAAATCCCTAATAAAAGTTAACATGCTGAAAGAAGGGAAGGGGGACAGGGCAAGACAAGGAAATCGTGAGAGACACAGGTGCCTGTGTACTTGCAACTCTTCAGCAATCAGTTTTGCTTATATCTTAGCCATTTACCTGACCTTCAGCCCTTTGTTTTACTTGTCTGTAAAATTACTTTGATTAAAATCAACGCAGATGTGTCTGAAGCTACTTCCAGCTCTTTAGTAACAGATGTGAAATATTGCAATGCCTCTCTGGGTATTTCTTGTTATCATTTTTTATTGGATTAGTTATAGCGGTGTCAAGAAAAACAGGGCTCATCCTAAACCAGGTAAAAGAAATAAACATCTCTAGGAATCCCTGGGCATTGCTCTTTATATTAATCAAGGTTTGATAGTGTACTGGTATTTCCCCTTTAAGAAAAGCAAAGCAAAGCAACATCTGTGAACACAAATATACTTATATGTGAGCTTTGACTTTCCAAAGGAGACAATTCATATTGAAAGATGAAGAGCAGTGGCAGGTGAAAAGCAACTGAAAGTAAGTATTCCAAAATGGTGGTCTTTTAAAAATACTTTTGCTTAAAATACTTATATGTGCCTGGGGAGGGAGGGGGTGGTTTTATCATGATTCTCCCAGAACTTATTCCAGATACTGTGTTATTAAATGCAGCCAGTTACAGCATCTCTTAGAAACAAAACAAAAACAAAGATTTCTACAATTTCTTCAGCTTTGCTTTGTTACAGAGCACATCTATTCCAGGTCAGACATAGGCCATTTTGTTCCCAAATACCATGTCCTCAGCTTTAAAATGTGCTACTTACTTAGGTTTCTAATCAAAAAAACGTCTTTGGCAACCAGAAATCCCTAAAGATTGTTGGGGGGGAAAAAAAAAAGTCTACTTTTCTACACTAGGCAAGAATGTTTCACAATTTATCTGTCTTTATCACCATATGGTCAACTTTTCCAATGCATTCTAATTAAGACTACATCCTAATTAGATCTATATCTTTAACGGTGACTATTGTGCAGTGGGTCTGTTCACCAAGACAGCTCTCCCTAGAAGAGGAAGCTCAAAGTCCTAAGAGATATATATTCCATCAACTGAAGATTATCAGCATTTTTCTGTTCAACAGCTTGAAGAAAATCCAGATGCAAATCAAGGTAAGATGATACTTGGCTTTCTGAGGTCTTAACACATTGCAAGGTGTGATTAGAAGTAGTGCAGCGGAATACGAGTTGTGTCTAGAGGATTCCTCTTCTGAAGGCACTATCCTCCATTCCTGCACATGTGATGATTGGAGTTTTCACAAAAAAACTCCAAAATGAAGTCCAGACCTGCCTTTAAGGAAGCATACCCTTCCTGTTGGCTTATTGCTCTGAGCTTTGAATTCATCCATTAGGCTGGTGGCTGGAAAGAGATGGAAAGCAGGTGCAAAGAGGAAAAGCAAGGAAGAACAGACACGCAGGAGAATTACACCACTTAGGTTTACTCTTCACTTTTGCCTGTGTCAGTAACACTAGTGTGACTGGAGTTAACAAACCCAAGCAGAAAGACTAGCTGCATAGCTGCTGAAACAAGGAAATTTGGATGACAATTGCTGAGGAACGTACTCGGTTATTCCTAGCAGTTTTTCTAGGATAAAAGCAGTGCTCCTGCAACAACCCAGCAGTTTGAACCTAGTTCTGGAGCCTTGCCAATACATAACAGAGCAAACCAGCAAAGCCACAGTGCGGATGTGCCCCTCAGCCTTCCACAGGTGGCTTTCAGTTCTGTAGTAAGCCATACACTGCTTAACACCAGCACAACCATGTCATCAGTAAAGGAAATGAAACCATTCGATGTGAGCAGAGGTAACAGAGAGGCTAGTGCTGCCTTGACAGAGCACCAAGAACTGCAACTCAGCAGACTCTGTGAGTGACACGAGCCTGCCAAACAAATCACTTCCCTTGCCTATGCCTAGTTTTCTTACAAGAGGGGTGTGGATAATCAATAAAAATATGCGTGTATTTTTTGGCAGAACACAGTATGTAAGTACAGTATTTGTAACCCTACTAAACTTATTAACAGTATTAATTACTAGTAACATCACTCTCAGATTTTATTAGCAAACACATTTAAAACTGCGTTATAAATGATGGGATGTAGCACAATGTCTCATAGAAGTGATGCACGGGTTTATTTCCTAAGGCTTTTCATTTTATGTGAGTCTTCCAAACAATCTTGAAATATGAATATTTTCAGGAATTGTTTGGATTTTTTTCTTTGTTTTGGGAAGGTTTTATTGGGTTTGGTTTGGGGTTTTTTTTGGGGTGGCTTTGTTTTTTGTCTTTTTGTCTTGTGGTGGCTGTGCTTTTTTGAGGTTTTGGGCTTGGTCTGGGAGGCAGAGTTGGTTGCTTTCTGGGATGGCTTTTGGGGGGGGTATTTTGTTGAGTATTTGGTTGATTATTTTGGTTTTGTGGGGGTTTTTTGGTGTGTTTTTTGTTTGTTATTTCTATTTTATTTATGATGTTTTCTTTATTTCCCAATCCCCGGATCTTTGTTTGAAGTCCTTAAGTGCTGTAAAGAGTATTTGCATGCTTTTAAATGAACTACACATTTCACACTGCAATATTTAATCTTCCGTGATATCGAGAAGATGCACTCTGTTCTTGGAAGGCAGCAGTACATCTTACATGTTAGGACTAGGAAAGGTCATGTAAAGATCAATACATGCCTTATGCTTACATATCTTACTGCAGGAAATTGTCCTTTAGAAGGAATAAAATAAAAAAAACCCTCCAAAACCCAACCCTCCCTTAGAAGGAAGCAGAATCATAATGAATAAAAGTGGTAATTAATAGAAGGCAGATGGAATGTCTTGAACTTTCAAGGTCTGATCCTGTGCAGCCTAAGAGGAGATAACATCCATGATAGACTCTTAACACCAAGCACAGATGTAAGCAGAGCTAAGTAAGAAAAGTGAGGGGAGGTGTGGGGGTGTGAGCTGCATCTTTACTTACTGATAAGTGGATGAGACTATAATCAGTAGATTAAGCAAAATTGCTTCCTCCTGACACCACACCCATGCATTCTTTGTAATAATTGCATAATTCCCTGCTCCTTTTAAGCACTGACTGCATCTCAGAGACAGCAAAGATTTTATTCAATAACTAATTCAAAGGAACCAGGTTACAAATATAATTTAAAGTTGTGGTGCAAGACACCAGTTAGCCCAAAGGCTATTTTAAGGATGTGTGCTACTAACTGTTGTTTTAGGACTTCATTTTTGGTTTAGGGTAAACGTGCACAAGAGAAAGTCAACTTTTCCTGTTGTATCAAAGGACTTACAAAGATTTGTCACTATAGAAAATATTTGAAATATGTTCCCTTTCATCATTTAAGGATGAATTTTTTGGCTGAAGAATTTTATCACAGCTTCCTTCTTGCATGGCTATTCCCACCAGGAAATCTGAACGCTACTTAATCATTCACGTCCTTTTCATGCACAGAAAAATCAGGTACAAGTCTGAGGTCCAAGAGAGATGATTGTATGGAAGGGTGAAGTTTCTGGAATTTAGCAACCTAAGTCAAACTTACAATCTTCAAAGCACATGTTCACTTACTGCCTCAATTCCTCCGATATGGTAATTTTTCAACATTTTATATTCCCCATCTGCCTAGACCTTGGCTTCTGCAAATCTGTGTCAGACAGGTGGGGAAGGCTGAGGAACTCAGAACTTCGCATCTGTGTCTTGTTAACACCTAAAGCAAAGCACTTCCACATATTTCAGCAGAGGAGGTGGTCTAGCAGGCACTGCCACAGTACACTGAACAAGTTTAACTCCATAATAAAAGGAAGGTTTCTCTATCAAATCCAACCCTAGTGACAGGTCTCATTCATTCTTTTATAGCATATCCTAGTGCTGAAAGCACTGATGAAGCCCATGCATTGTCTACAATAGATTGTTCTGCCTTTTATTTTTTTATGGCTCATGACATTTAACTAACTAAATAACAGGGCATTTTCTACAGGGTGCCATTCATGTCCTATTACTACCAAGTGGCCAATTGTCAGCATGTGGCCATGTTTACTTAAGCTGTCACCTAGAAACTACTGTGTTTTTCCATTTGGAGCTCAACTATATTGCAACAGAGACAAACAAGGAGATATAAGTATGTCGGCAAATAAGTAGCAGCCAGACTTTAATATTTTACACCTATTGTTGCACTTTCCATAATGAGTGATTTTTGTTATTGAAATAATTTTGGCTCAAGACATCCTGTAGCGTGACTGAAAAATCAATCTCCTATGTTTTCCAGGACTCTTTTGGAAAACATTACATAACTTCTTTTGTCCTTTCCCTTGGAATCCATAGACCTAGGTTCAAATTTAAACCTAGAGACACTTGGACAAAGATTGTTTTTAAGATTACGTACATCTGTCTCTAGTTAGAGAATGGAAACAGCTCTCATTTTGTGTTGTTCCTTCACTCTGGAAGGGGTGTGAATGGTTCAAGTTACAGGTTACATTTTAGCCTTTTTCTAGTAAATAATTGCACACATCAAATCATAGTTTAATGCCTATGTCATTACTAAATACGTGTAACTGCTAACTTAACCAAGCACCCAGCAAAGACTGATGAGAAAGGTAAAGGGAGCAACCACTCCCAGTGAAAGAGCAGTCCCTGCATTCACTTCAGTGATTCAGAAGAAATTGGGGGAATTTAAATGAAGCAAAATATTGATTTTTAGCTTCCATTATTTCTTAATCTTGGTAGCAACTCAATGCACCTTAGATACAGATTTTCTTAGGCACTGAACAGGCACAAACAATTGCCCTTTTCGTGTTCCTCACTGCAGCACTTCAGATTGTGAAAGCAATAGAGAAATCAATAACAACCAGATATAACTTTCCTGCTGAATGTAGGCAACCCCCATGCATGTGCCTGGGCTGAAGGTTTCCTTCTGATCCAAGTGTCAGTCTGAGATTTTCACCAACACAGAGATATGCAACTTCCCAACACTTCAAAAAGCAATCTTCCTACCAAAGACTAACGAGAGAGAGGTCCCAATGACTATGCCCAAGGCTTGGTTTCCTTAGACCAGCCTAGGTAGTCACCATTTTATTACATATAGACATGGACAGATAAAATTGGGGAATTTACTTTGCTGCTAAGCCTGATTGAATATATTTTATTAAAGTTCCTTTATCTTTTCTGGATTACAAACCTCGCAGTCAGGATTTTATAAGCAATTTCAGGTTGCTAGGAGAGAAGATTCAGCAGCTTCAGCGGAGGTGAACTTTCCCTGAATCTGCATTAGACCTCTCCAGTCACTCAGCAATTTTTCCATTTGCTTCAGTTACATAACCACTTCTGAAATAACATATGGATTTACTATAGAAATTCAGTTGCTCACACTGACTGCCTTTGAAAGTGAACACAATCACTGACCTTGAAATACCTCAGCAATATAATTCTAATTATCTAAGAGCTGAAAAATAAATATTCTATCAAGATACAGTCACTAGAACAACTCAGATACCTAAGCATATATCTTCACTAAGAATGATGTTGTATACCAAACTTTGCTTAGGTTGTACATGGAAGAATTGTGCCTGAAGTCCATATATATTATTACACTTTATACAGGTACCTTAATCCATGTGGGAGTGAGTCTTAGTGTACAAATGAGTACGTCCTTTTCTCAGAGCAAGTTTATGCTGTTAAACATTGACCAGATGGTTTAATTTAGAGCAGATGACAATGCAGAGCAGACTGATTATTTGCCCAATGGTTGTAGCAAACTATGTACAAAAGAGTCCAGCCCAAGGACAGGAAAAAAAAAAAAAAAGGGGGGGGGGG
>WUAM01000287.1:20891201-20905575 GCA_024336885.1 Actenoides hombroni
TGACGCGACAGACCAAGGCGAGACAAAGACGAGAGCGGGAGAGAAAACGAGAGAAGGACAGGAGAAAAGAGGGAGGGGGAGGGGGGGGGGGAAGGGAGGGGGGGAAAAAAAGGGAAAAAAAACGAAGAGGGGAAAAAAACCCAACAAACAAAACAGCTCTTTAAAATCAGATACTTTCATTTCTTGCTCATCTGGCTGAATGGCTAATAAAAAAATAATTAAAAAAAAAAAATCAATACATATAAAGAAAAATAACCAAACTGGGACATAACCCCATGGCTTACATAAGTATGTCTCCAGTCATGAAAGCTTATTACATCCAATTTCAGATGTGTGGACTCTAAGAAAACATTCTCTCTGAAACACTCATTCTTATTTAAATAACTTCAGTTGAGGTACACAGAAGCTAGAGAATAATTTCTAACTACTTTGCGTGGGTTTTTTGTTTTCAAAAGTAAATTACAGTTCTCTATGTACCTTTAAAAAAAAAAAAATATATATATATAGATATTGAATATTCCTGTTATTCCATAGGGATTAGTAAACAAGACCAAGAAGAAGCCCAAGAGTAACACAAGTGATGCACTTTGAGGTAAAATGCAACAAAAACATTAGCCAATATTTTAGTGACAATTTCACTAATGGTCAGGAAAACATGGTAAAATGGATTTTGAAATATTCTACTGATATTCCTTGAAAACGTGGTTCTAACCAAAACAGCTTCAGTTTTTTAAAGGTTTGTCCACAAATGGTTTTTTGTTTTTTTCACCTGCTCTTTATCCCTCTTCTTGTCTACCCATTCACTTTTTCCCCAGAATAATCTCCTTTAATCTCTACTAGTAAGCTTTCTTTCCCAGACACACACTGTCTGTTTGTCCTGAGACATAAAATGTATCCTGCCTATTGCCCCAAAATTATTAGCTTACAGTTGATAAGTTCTAACTGGAATAAAAGACTTGAAGGGAAGCAGTTCTAGAAAGTGGGTGAGAGCATGCAAACTAATTGAAGGTTGAAATATTTAAAACTGGCCCACCAAAGAGATACAAAATAACAAAAATCCAAATATTTCAACTTTCAAGGAATCCTCAGCCTCCCATTGTCTTTCATTACACATTTTACAACCAAAATTTGTCAGGTTTAACATTCTCTCCCAACCCCCAACACAAGACAACTTTACTTAAGAATCCAATTTGTCTGCCATTCATCAATGCCCTCCACATGAACCTCATGGCATCACAAAGACATTTCTATCCCCTGCGTTCACAGTGCTGAAGTCTCTTGAGCCAACAAACTGTCAAATTAGTGCCAACTCATGACAGCTTTATGATATGTAATCTTGTTCACCAGCAAATGGTCTGAGACCCCCTGCTTGCTACTGCTGTCAAACGAGAAATGCTTTTTCGTATCTCTCTAATAATTTTATATTTTGAAAGCAGATCCCAGCTGGGCAAGTAGTGGTTTTGCCTCACTAAAGTCTTGCATGTGCACACTTAACTGTTTTCTCCACATGTTACTTAAAAAGAAACTTTTAGGAGTTTGCTTCAAAATTATAAGTTAGGAAACAGTAAATTTGCTTAGATTAATTCAAAATGTACATTGCCCTGCTGATTCAAAATATGTATTCACCTAACAAATAAGAAATCATTACTCCTTCAACATTCAATCACAATTGACATAATGCTAAAAATATTTTTCCTGATCTACGTAGGTTGTAAAGCTGATGTATCAAAAGCTGAAGTGTAGATAAACCCAGGGTACTCAAACATATTGAGAAAAAAAAAGTTGAATTCACAGAGAAACACTTCTTAAGCTTTCAGGATGATAAACACTGGATGACAGAAAAACAAGGAGGAGTTAGGGAAGTAACACACACACCCCCCTTACATATACAGTTCTCTGAAACAGGAAATAAAGTATTTCCTTTACATATCTTTATAATAACTTTGTTTTAGTCATTGTAATATAAAACAAGAGTATATTAGTTGAATAGCTACATGTATCCTGAAATAATCAGCTTTTACATCCCACTTTGTGTAAGTGATCTCATGGTAGCTGCCTGCATTTATTTTTTAATTGGTGGCAGAATTAACCACAAGAAGTAGCCAAAGGGATAAAATAGTGAGAAACACTTAAAAGCAAGAATGCTGGTATCAATTTGCTTCATTTATAATTCAATAGATAGAAAGGGTGCAATTCTGCAAAGTTCCCATACAGAGTACCCTAGCGAAGTCAGAAGAAATGTGAGGATTTACAGGAACGAGACCTGTAAACAGGGTCAAAAGAACCCAAACAACCCAAGAGGGGAGGGGGGGACACACAAAAATGGGACATTAAGAAAACCTCAGGGATGACTTTCATTTTAAAATATTAGTTACACGGTCTCCCCTTCCAAAAGGTCCAAGCATTACATAATTGTGCTAGAAAACTGTTTGATTTTCTTCTACTGCATGTTCCTCTGCTCTACAGAACCCCAGAAAACATTGGTTCTTTGCTTAAGAAAAAAATCATCCACAGGTGCAGATGTGGGATTGTGTGGGATGATCCTGATCTTGGGAACACAGAGCTGCTGGAAGGCAGAGCAGCCCCAAGCAGAGTCAACAGTGCTGCTACAGATGAGCAAATGGTGGATGGGCGTGGGTGGCTTCATATGAAGACAAAATTCTATTCCAAATCAAAACCCAAAGGATGATTTCTAAGATTTCCCCACAGTTTTAGGGGGCAGTTTAGCATACAGGTACACCAAATGAAAGAAAAGGGGGTTGTCTTCTGAAAATCAATTCTTAAAAAAACCCATTCTTGAAAATCTAGCCAAGGTTCATCAAAAGTCCTAACTCAGTACCTCAGGCACCAGGGTAAGCTGAGCACCACACCTTGTCACAAGACAGACAGTAACTACGTAACTAACTATAAGAAACACATTCCTGCCACTCAGCTCTTCATCCTCCATACCCTGGAGTAGAAAGACGAGCCTCCCGTGGACTGTCCCCCTGTTGAGCACTCGGGAAACCGAGAAAGCAAGTGCTTTCCCACCGAGTTATCCTCCCACTCCTGCTTGCAGAGGAGGATGGTGGCCCCTGCTGGCTCACACACCACACCAGAAAGCTCAGCAGCAGCAGCTAGGCACATGCTGTCTGACATTACCCCAAAGCCATTCCATTTTTTGTAGGCAAATACTACAGATTGTCTCATGGATGAGATTTCTGTAGCTTGAAGACCAAAAATCACTGCAGATATTCCATTTTTGTAATGGAAGCTAAGGTACAGGAGGTGGCGAAGTACTGATATTACAGTCCATTAATTAATGAAAGAATCTACAGCTCATCCCATTTCAGTTCATTTGCAAATGTTGCTTGTTCCTGTACTCCAGCCAACTAGTGCTATATTACTTAATCTGAAATTGGTTATGTATCAACAGAAAATTTGACAGCACAAGTAAGCAAGTTTCCATACAGCATCTAGCAAACAAGCTAACCAATTCAAGTGTACAAAGCCCACAGTTCTTCCATCCTTGCTCATTCTGGAAAATACGATAGATTTTTGCAAAAGTATTTTGTCTACTGAGGTTTCAAATAACAGAACAATTGCCAGATGCTAGTTGGAATGAAGTATTAGAAAGACAGAACCTCAGAAGTTGTTTACAATCTAAATTTAGTCCTTTAGGCTAGCATTTTCTGCATTCACATCAGAATTTTTAGCTCATGAAGAAAAGAACATTGCATTTCCTATGTAGTTCGTATTAATATTACTTGAAATTATTTGAGTTACTTTACTGTAGTAAAATATCAAATTCATTCAGGTTCATATAGCCAGGGACTTCAATGCAACTACAAGTTTGCCATGCTGTAAGAATCAGAAGCAATGTGTCTCAATCCAGGCAATTTATTTAGTAGCTCTGCATATACAATTGCCTGCCAAAGAGCAGCTAAGATGTGCTACTCGGTCTTTCCTGCCGCACATCAACAATCCATCTTTCTCATGTACCTGCCATCTAATCAGAAACAGAGATGTGACCTTTCCACTTGCAAGTTAACAAGTTTGAATTACTGCTCACTTCACAGAAGGACAGACAGAGACTTGAGCAAAATATGTGATCTATGAATGCATTTCAATAATGCAAGGAATAAAGTCAAGCAAGTTGCTTTATTATTAGTCATCTTTTTATCAAAGAAGTCTTATGTTGTAAGCAAGCTGAATCCCTGCCACTCCTTCCTCTGTATTAGCACACAGAAAGGCACCTTTCCTCCTCAGTGCCAGTTTTGCAGTCTAACCAGAGCTGAGGAAGAGAGTCACACAAGCTTCTTGACACACTAAGAAATGGAAGCCAATCTCTAGTGTTCCTGCTGAGACGTATCCTTTCACCCTCAGTCCGTGTTCAAAGCAGATACAAAGGCTAGAGGTAGTGCAGTGTATTCAATATAAAGTACCGCTTGTATTTATAAATAATACATATACTCAAATATACTTATAAAATATGCTTCATCACTGCAGTTTATGATCATTCCATGAAAGTTGCTGCTGTAAAATTGCATAAGGTATCATCTGAGTGCAGGCTGTAGCAATTAACATCTCCGCAGTGTATAGCTGAGCTTGAGTGTTTCTGGGCATGGTCTATGTTGATAAACGTGTTTGCAGTTGAGGCATAACTGCACAGGTCTCAGTATAAAGTGCACTCAACCTTTAACGTTCACTACAGTTATAAACAGTGACATTCCCAACTGTTGCTGTCAACTGTCAAGTAAGTCCTAGCAAAAAAGGAATGGATCGTGTTATTGCAGATTTTGAAGAAAAGTACTCTATAAATCCTTCAGGTCCCACTCTGCTACAGAAAAGCAGTAATAAACAAAACAAAATATTTTTTTTAATCATTTAAAAGAGAGAGAAGAAAGAGCAAGCAGGAGATTATGGTGCATTTGTTCTTTGGTGCCACCTGAGAAACACTCCTAAGAAAAATCTGTATTTCTCACAGTTGCCAGACTCAATTAAACTTCAGTGTATATGCCCTGTGTCCTGAGAGCAGGTAGATTGCTTTCATGGTGAAAACTGTTCTACAGGGAAATCAGATCAATCAATACCTCAAAAATGTGCCACAGTTCCTTGCTAATTTTCCATTGCTTGTTACTCACAGAATGGTAGGTGTTGGAAGGGACCTCTGGGAATCATCTAGTCTGATCCCCCTGCCAAAGCAGGGTCAACTTGGGCAGGATTGCACAGGATTGAGTCTAGGTAGACTTTTAATATTTCCAGGGAAGCAGATTCCACAGCCTCTCGGGGCAACCTGTTCCAGTGTTCTATCACCCCCCAATGTAAAAGACAGTTTTTTCTTATGTTTAGGTGGAACACATTCCAGTTTGTGCCCATTGCCCCTTGTCCTATCACGGGGCACCGCTAAAAAGAGACTAGTCCCATCCTCTTGACAGCAGCCTTTAATGTATTTATAAGCATTGATAACATAGTGTCTCAGTCTTCTCTTCTCCAGGCTAAACAGATCCAGATGTCTAAGCCTTTCCTCCTGAGATGTTCCAGTCCCCTCGTCATCTTTGTATTCCTTATTTGGGCTCTCTCCAGTTGTACCTTGTCTCTCAAACTGGGGAGCCCAGAACTGGACACAATACTCCAGGTAACTTGTCCACCAGGACTGCCAGTTCCTTGTCCATGGAGATGCTTCCCAGCAGGTTAACCCTTAGGCTATATTGCATGGGGTTATTCCTCCCTAGGTGCAGGACCTTTCACTTGCCCTCGCTGAACACCAAATGGATGATGATTAGCCAGCCTGACCTGTCTTTCCTTGTTCAAGCATGTGGTTAACTCCCCCTAAAAGAAGTAATCTGCTATGCCACGCCAGACAGGCTTTCCTCTAGGGGATCAGAAAGAGACAGCGTTCCAGGCATCACTTCTCCACTTAGAACTGAATTTGCATTAGAATTCAGATAAAGCAAGAAATTAAAACATTACTTCTAAATAAAGAAAAACATAATTCTCATTCATACTCTCCTTCATGGAAAAGCATTAAAATTAATTCTCACCACTGTGCTAATGCTTCATATTTGTTTTCAAAAAGCACTGTTCAGTATTAATAACAGATGCTCCATCCGGCTAATCCTTCACATATCCTGTCATTTTGCCTTTCAAGCTTGCTGTTCTTAATGGATTCTTTTTCCAAGTAATGCACATCATCCTAGATGCTGTATCATTACAACAGACAGAGGTGCCTCTCTTCTCTTCTTCCTCCCCCCTACATGCACAGTTCCTGATACATCTTTCCCAATATATTACCATACAGTGTTAAGAATGATACACACACACAAAAATCATAGTTGAACAACAATATATTGTACCTATAGGTGAACAGTGAGTTAAAGCATGGTTTCATAATCAACATATTAGAACAGTACACACAAGACCTGCATTTACTTCCAGACTCATCCAGAATTCACTTACAACATTAGATAAGATTCATAATCCTTCAGCTATAGCTTTCTTGTCTATAAAATGAGAACAATTACATTGTCCATATGCTTATTTTATTTCTGAGCAATTCTGAGGCTCAGAGTATTCTGTATTTGCTGATATCCAATATACAACACCTCAGAATACAGTTTGATATGGGTCTCTAAACATTTCAAGGAAGAGTAAGAAGAATAACAGAAATGATTCCTTGTAAATCAGCCTGTTTCTTTGTTAATTCATCTATATATTTATAGAAAAAACACCTAACAGTTTTCATTCTTTCATTGCAGAAATTAAATGGGATAGAAACTCTTTGACTCAACTAAACAGAAGGAATCAGAGTGACTGACAGTTCCTTTCATGAAAAGATTAGGGCCCCAGTTGAAGGCAGGGTCGTCTCACTTCCTCCTCTTCACTGACAAGATTTGCTGTATAAATCTCTCTCTCTCTAATTACATAGATATTGTTTGATTTTATGTAACTGTATTTATTTATATATAGATAGGGATCTATATACATATATAAAAATCACACACAAGCAAAACACAGCAGCAATATATATCTTGGCAGCCTACACAAAGATGACCTTTTAAAGGAATATCCTTTTGTAAAATCAAAATGCCGTTCTACTTCATAAGACAAATTTTAAAGGGAAAAACAGTGAAACAGTATTGTGTTAATATAGAAATAAAGCCACACACATATGTATAAAATGTTCTGATAAATATACATGCACACACACATATATACTCAGAGGCAGGGCATATACAAATACAGAGAGAAAAATGTATGTTTAAAAGTCCAGAGCAGTATTTCACATTCACTAGGTAATATCACTGCTAAATTTGATCACTGCTGTCTTAAAATAAGTTAGTAAAAGCACAGATAGGATGCACAAGAAAAGGAAACCTGTCTAAAATTAGAAGTTGTAATCAGTGCAAAAATATTATGAACATCCTACATGCATATCCTTTCCCTTATCAAATCCTTTGACTAGCATTGTTCCAGGAAGGCAGCATACAATCTTCAAGTTATATTGCAATCATCAATAAACTGACAGTTTTGTAGTGTATATACATTTATATATATACACATGTGCTCAACAGAAATTACTCTGGCACCATCCTTGTGCCATTCCAGTTCAGCATGTGCACAATGCATAAATGCTTAATTTAAATACTAGGCATGAAATTAAACATGGGTTTGTGTTCTTCGTCTAGGCAGTTTAAATAACTATCAGAGGGAAATACTAATTTTGCTTGATCCTGATTCGGGCTGGATTTGTATGGGTTCTATGCAGAGCCCATCACCTACTGTGAACTCTGTTAACCTTTAAAAAAAATGGGTATGAGATCTTAAGTTCTAACTAAGAAAGCAAGCAAGCCACGCCTGACACCGGTTGATAGCAAGCGCACACGGGGTGGGGCAGGGGGAATGTTAGAGAAAGAAAAAAGACACGAGCATCGCTGGCAATTGTATGCCATTTTCTATGCATTTCACATTCACTGATTAAAGACAGCTGGAAAAGACACACTTTAAGCTTTTGGTAGTTAGCTTTAGTCTTTTACATCACTAACCACTGATAATTCACATCATATAATAGGGAACGTCTCAAGTGGGAGAGGAAGCAAAATACAGAAATACACAGTGCTCTAACTCAAACCAATTTCAAGAGTACCCAGAGCCCCTCATTTCTGAGAAATATCCCCATTCTGCCACCCTCTGAGGCAGATGAGACAAAGTTTAAGAGACACAGTGCACTAATAAAGAGAGACATCTGCGACTGCCAAGTCTCCTGCTCCTGCAAGCACTGGCATTGCTCCTGGAGCTGAGGGGAAGAACAGCCTGTTAAGTACTATTGTCACCAGTAACTCAAACATCTGCAGGCATGAGGGGATTTTCTCTTCTTCCCCTTTCCCTTCTCCAAAATCTTGGCCACTTTCAACTACAAGCACTTGTGATGTTTGTGTATATGCTGTACTGCAACATTGCCTCAAATCTGACAGCAGAATGCTCCAGTTATTTAGTTCTAGTTCTTAACACTAAGTTTCTGTAGCAGCTTTTCAAATCATTGTACTGAGAACTTACAGAAAGCAGAACATTTGAAAACCTTCGTAAAAACTCCAAACAACCTATTTGGTCCCAAGGAATAAAAAAAGTATCCCCATAAAATTTTATTACACGTAACTGTTCATTTTTCACTGTTGCAATTAAAGCTTCAGAAAAGGCTACAGAATATGAAAATCTAAGTCCCATTTCCAAAGTGGTTTAAGATGATCTAGTGTCAAGCTGAATATGTGAATATATCTAACAACAATTTCTGTTGTATGTTTTGTTACATGTAATTGAAAACACTAACACAGAATCTTTTCTATAGCTGTATAGCTAAGTTACACTACAAAGAGGTCTTAAACCACTGTTTTTAAAACATATGTAGGGCTTTATCCAAAAACATGCAGGACTCATCTTTTGAGAATAACAATGTATGTTGA
This sequence comes from Actenoides hombroni, assembly GCA_024336885.1. Lineage (NCBI taxonomy): Eukaryota > Metazoa > Chordata > Aves > Coraciiformes > Alcedinidae > Actenoides > Actenoides hombroni. Next base: position 20,900,141 of record WUAM01000287.1, read on the forward strand.
AACAACTTCTCAGTAGCCTTAACTCTCCCCAGAATGACTTTTTTAAGCATTGCCAACACTGAAGTAAATTAACACTGTAGAACTCTTTCTGAACTGGTGCATTATCTGAAGCAGGATATAAGTATAATCCAGTTTGTTACTAAATGGTATGCAAGCTCACGTTCTGAGCATCCTGGTAGTCGTAAAGGATGCTCTCTTCTGAAGGGACATACATCTCCATTTCTTAACCACTAGCGTTAATACTAGTACTTAAGAGTAGGAACAATTTGGCATGTGAAAAGGTGAGATATTCCTCATGTGGGACTAATTTAAATAGACCACGATGGATATCTACGTAAGAAACAAGTTCAGCCACACATTATAGGCTCGATAGAAGAAATGACAGGATGAAGTTCTGTATCCCTGACTCCTACAGCAGATTAGACCATAATGTTCTCTATACAAACAAACAAATTAAAATGCCACCAAAACCACATATGCTACACCTGACTCATTTTTCCCATTCTGTAGTCCTATTTAAGAGTTTAGTTGACTCAGGAGGAAGAGTGGGCATCTTCCTCATTATGATAAATCAAGTTTTCATCTCAGAGACTTTCTAAAACATATCATCTGCAGCATTCAGACATGAAAATTATCTAGCACTCACGCTCTGACCGTATTGGATGTAATTTCCAAGCTCAGATACAAGTTCAGTTCACCTCTCATTTCTTGGGTCAGAAAGGGTTAATTGTTTTTCAAAGGTAGTACATATTCTCAGCTGAATGAGTTCTTTCACTGTGGAGGGAATTAAGGTCCCAAAGGAAGCTCCTTTCTTCTTTTAAAAGGATAATTTTTGGCTGCTGAGATAGGCAGAGCTGTGGGAGATGATTTTTAATGAACTCAAGTAGAAATTGCATGAATTAACAGCTGTGTCACTGGACTGTCAGGAGAGATGTGCTCTATTACTAGCTTTGTGACCTCAGGCAGATCAGTTTTACTTAATAATTACTGCACTACAAATAATTGGTAGCCAAAAGATCTTGTAACACTGTACTCACATAGTACCATTAGACATTTTATGTTACTTTTGGTTTAGTAGCAAATGAGACAGAAGGTGTTTCAGCCCTTCTGAAAGGTAAAGGGGAAAGAGAAGACAAAACCCAGGGCCTGTTTGCCGAGTGCCACATGCGCACACAGTGAGGAGCAGAAAGTGAACCAGTAGACAGCAAGTGAGAAAGAAATCCAAGCAGCACGATTGCTCTAGCCATACTGACAAAGCAAGCAACAGAATCCAGATCATCCTATTTCCAGGCATTTCCCATTTCACTGGGATATGAAGCCTTCTTCACCTGGTGCTGTTTCAGTGGCCTCATGGCTGATGCCTGAGGTTCTTCTCTTTACAAAGTATAAGCGAGCAGCAACTACCATCTCCTCTTACTCAGTCTTTTCAAAAGACCTGAGGTGCACCTTACAGCTTTTTTAAGATCAGTTCAAAGCAACACAAAATATCCAACAGTCAGTACTGCAGAAGAAACCGGCATAGTGACTTTTTAAAAAAATGCAAACAGAACTTAGAAATCCCCACAAGTCCAATAAATAAGGTTGCAGAATCGCCTAGGACGTTGCTGACCACAATGTCAAGCATATTTAAGGAAATTGGTGAAGTATGACAAATCGCACATGCAACAGGTCATGGATGGCTTAAAGTTTGGAAGGGGAAGAGGCTTATTAATCCTCTAAAATACTGTCTTATTACAAGACTATCTATCACTTTTCTGTGCATTATAAAACAGAGACTAGATCCCCAAAACATAATAAAAATTAGAAAGACATTCAACATTCTCTTTCCTTCTGGTTTTGCAGGCTTTCCCCAGCTGGTATTAACCCAGACAAGCTGCCTCTTGGCATTAGCCTCAAGCTGCCTCTAAACTCTCAGTGCACCCTGGATAAGAGATTTCTGTTCTCACACTGCACCTTAACCAGTAAAATTTCTAGTTCTAATGCCAATATTGTCTCTAGGTCAGGTCAATATTTGATACCTGGGCTTTCTTCATAAATTAAATTAACACTGCAGCAAGAAAAAGCCTCTGAGTTTTATCAGTTTTGAAACATGAGCTCAAAAAGGAAATCTCAGATGTCTTTTGAAAATGGAAGGAAAATATCTCAGCTATAAACTTTGGACAATTACTGAAATTTTGAGTATTTACCTATAATTACAACTGAAAAAAATATACTATCTAGTATTGTTTGGAAATCTGCCCCTAGGTATTGGGATGCATTAACCTAATTTACCGCAAATTTAAAAAAAAACCAAAAAACAAACAAAATCCCAACCAAACACACACAAAAAAAACCCCACACGTAAAACAGCACACACACAAAAACAAACAAACAAAAAAACCAGGAGAAACCACCGACCAGATTCTTACTGTACCGTGTCATGAAACCAGGTTGTACAGAATAAGAAGTGTAGGATATTTGCAGTAATTGCTGTCACGGAGAATGGAAGTTTCTCTTTATCAACCTGCAACTTGGCTGGCTAGATATACAACATATGCTTCCTCTCTCTTTCCCCCTTCTACATATAATTATGAGGCTAAAGAACTCAATAATCAAAAAGTTTGTTACAACATGGATTCTTCTTCAAAAGAAGATTGATGCCAGAATCCCTTGTACCTGACATCTAACTGAATTAGCAGGTGTTTACCACAGTTCTCATGTGTAGTGTCCAGTATGCCACAGCAAAATACAATCATAGAATCATGTGGTTGGAAGAGACCTTTAAGATCAAGCCCAACCATTAACCCAGCACTGCCAGGTCACCACTAAACCATAGCCTTCAGCACCACATCTACATGTCCTTTAAATCCCTCCAGGAGTGGCGATTCCACCACTTCCCTGGGCAGTCTGTTTCAGTGCTTTACAACCACTTCTGTGAAGAAATTTTTTCTAATACACACAACTCAAGGCCATTTCCTCTTGTCCTACTGCTTGTTACATCAGAGTAGGAGACCAACTCCCATCTCACTACAACCTCCTTCCAGGTAGTTGTAGAGTGCAGTAAGACCTCCTCTCTGCCGCCTTCTGTCCTTTTCAAGGTGAACAACCCCAGTTCCCTCAGTCACTCCTCATGAGACTTGTTCTCTAGAATCCTCATCAGCTTCATTGCCCTTCTTTGGGCATGCTACAGCACCTCAGTGTCTTTATTGCAGCTAGGGGAGTGTCTTTATTGCAGCTAGGGGCCTAAGTCTGAACACAGTATTTAAGGTGTGGCCTCACCAGTGCCAAGCACAGGGGGACAATCGCTTCCCTAGCTCTGCTGACCATGCTATTTCTGACACAAGCCAGGATGCTGTTGTTGTCCTCGGCCACCTGGACACACTGCTAGCTCACATTCAGTCAGCTATTGACCTATACCCGTAGGCCCTTTTCTATGGAAAAATAAAAAGCAAAACAAAAAACAAACAAACAAACAAAAAAATCCACACAGCATTCTTCAGCTATAACATTGCTATGCAGAAAAGGTGAAGTGTCCTGTTGCAAGGTAACAAAGGCACACTGCACATCCTCCATGAAACAGGAATGGCCTCAGACAGGGATGAGCTATGACTTGGCAAGCACAGCTCAAAGCTAGGTGTCTCAGCACTCTGACAGCAACCACACTCAGCATGGATTAGCTCTGTGCACCCTAAGGTTGAAGGCAAAAACCTTGTGGTCTGAAGCCCTCTTCTCTAGAAGCCATCAGCTTCTCTAAAAATCATTGGCTTCAACACCTACAAAGCACCAGCTTAAATCCAACAGCATGAGGAAAATAACTTGGTAAAAGGCTTTTCAGCACCGTGCCAGTAAAATCAGATTGCTCAGGTAAATTAAAAGCTTTTTTATTTTTTTTTAAGTACTATTCAGGAACAAATAAGTCCATAATGTACTCAAACTATGAATTTGTAAAGATCTCATCTTTAGTTGCCAGTATAGAGCACATCTTTTTTCCAATTCCTTTTATTACATTCATCACCAACATACAACCATACTCCATTCAAAACTACTGGAAAAGCAGCGAGAACAAAGAATAGGTTTAGAAGATATACATGCTATTAGATTGCAGAAATAAAGTTATAATGGAGTTTCTAGAGACCGAAATACATCAATTGTTTTTTGTGAGACTGAATTAGAAGCATTTTATACTTTTCCTACCCTTCCTGCCTATATTTGCATGAACTTTGTTGGAAGAAATCCGTTGTGGCTTTTCTAACAAGCCAGAAAGGTTAAATCCCCTGTCTCAATAACAAAAGAAACACATTAAGAAAGTGCTAGAACTGATAGATCACATGTGCTTTCTACTATCTTCAGTGTAAGCACCAGCATGTTTTAGACAGCAGAAACTCTCCAGTCCTATTTTACTTAAGTAGTATTTACACTAATTCAGTAAATTTCTACCACTTCTCCAGTAACATGACAAATATGAATCACACCCCATAATCAGTAAGATACATAGCATCCTGGTACATTGATGGAAGCCAGAGAGAGAGGAGGTCATGAGTTGGAAGCCAGGCACAGCCAGGAGAGCTCTGTGCCTGAGAGCTTGCCTGTGGCATGAGTCAAGCTCAGCTGCCCTTCCTGCCTTTGGCCATTCTTCATGTCTACCATATGTTCTTTCATATTGTGAGTTTCCTTCCCAGAGAACAGAATAAAAAGATTACTTCAGTCAGTCCCTGTTGCACTTTAATCCAGTTTACCAGGGACACACTTCAGCTGGTAGATACTCTGGTTTCATGCTTCACAAGCAAGCAAAATGAAGAGCAGCAACAAGCTCAATGTGTGAAGTTACATGTCATGGAATTAACCTGCCACACCACTTGCATGCACACAAGTCTACGGGACTGGATGGGTTACACCCAAGGGTGCTGAAAGAGCTGGCGGACGTGCTCACTGAGCCACTTTCCATTATTTACCTGAAGTCCTGGCTAACTGAGGAGGTGCCCATGAACTGGAGGGTAGGAAATGTAACACCCATCTACAAAAAAGACAGAAAGGAGGATCCAGGAAACTATAGACCTGTCAGTCTGACCTCACCAGTACAAGCCAAATAGAGGACAACCAAGGGATCAGACCCAGTCAGCATGGGTTTATGAAAGGCAGGTCCTGCCTGATGAAACTGATATCCTTCTATAATAACATGACCCAACTGTTGGACAAGGGAAAGACTGTGAATATTGTCTACCTAGGCTTTTGAAAAGCATTTGACACTGTTTCCCATAGAATTCTCATGGAAAAACTGGCTGCTCGTGGCCTGGATGAGCACATGATCTGCTGGATCAAGCACTGGCTGGCTGGACAGGCCCAAAGAGTAGTGGTCAATGGAGTTAAATCCAGCTAGTGGCAGGTCACAAGTGGTGTTCCTCAGGGCTCAGTGTTGGGACCATTTCTGTTTAACATCTTTATTGATGATCTTGATA
>WUAM01000287.1:20905675-20931010 GCA_024336885.1 Actenoides hombroni
TCACAAGTGGTGTTCCTCAGGGCTCAGTGTTGGGACCATTTCTGTTTAACATCTTTATTGATGATCTTGATAAGGACATGTCTGTCAGCATTAAGTTCGCAAATGAGACCAAGTTAGGCAGGAGTGTTGATCTGCATGAGGATAGGGAGGCTCTACAGAGAGACTTGGATAGATTGGATTGATGGGCCAGTGTTAACAGTACGAGCTTCAACAAGGCCAAATGCCAAGTCCTGCACTTGGGCCACAACAACCCCGTGCAACTTTACAGGCTTGGGGAAGTGTGGCTGGAAAGCTGTCTGGTAGAAAAGGACCTGGGGGTTCTAACTGACAAGCAGCTGTATTTGAGCCAGCAGTGTGCCCAGGTGGACAAGAAGGCAACAGCATCCTGGCTTGTATTAGAAATAGTGTGAGCAGCAGAAGTAGGGAGATGATTGTCCCCCTGTGCTTGTCACTGGTGAGGCCACGCCTCGAGTATTGTGTCCAGTTTTGAGCATCTCAATACAAGAGAGATATCGAGGTTCTGGAATGAGTGCAGAGTAGGGCAACGAAGCTAATGAAGGGCCTGGAGAATAAATCTTATGAAGAGCAATTGAATGAGCTGGGATTGTTTAGTTTGAGGAAGAGGAAGCTAGGGGGAGACTTCATCACTCTCTACAACTACCTGAAAGGACATTATAGAGAGGTTGGTGCTGGTCTCTTCTCAGAAGTAATTAGCAATAGAACAAGAGTGAATGGCTTCAAACTGTAACAGGGTAGGTTTAGACTGGACATTAGGGAAAAAAATTTTCACAGAAATAGTCACACACTAGAATAGGCTGCCCAGGGAGGTGATTGAGTCACCATCCCTGGATGCGTTTAAGGGCCATTTAGATGTGTTTTTGAGGGACATGGTTTAGTGGTGAACTTTGTAGAGTAGGGTTAATGGTTGGACTTCATGATCCCAAGGTTCTATTCCAACCTGAATGATACAAGGAAAAACACATGACTTATATGCCTTCTCAAGAAAACCTAGTATTAGCCGAAGTATTAGTCAACATATAAATTGCTAGTATATATAACCTCCACCCAGAGGATTTCTAGGTCTACTTTTCAGTAGTCAGCAGGTCAGAAGACACTTTGATCTCACAGAAAGAAATCAGCCTGACTTGTCTTGTCAGCAGTATTCACAGGACCAGGAAACAGGAGCCACAAAAAGACCCTTGACAGCCTTCCTGTTGTAGGCAAGAGCTGCACACATGCTGTGGACTGCAGAGCAGAAGATAATCTCTCTTGGTGCTGCCCCACATGCAGCAGTGGCTGAGGAGCATCCAGGCATCCTGGGCCAGTAGTCCCTGTTGCAGGATGGGCAGCAACTGTCTGATGCCCCTCTGGGCACCAGAGAGGGAAATTTCACATAACAGCAGCATCTGAGTAAATAAGTAACCTGTTTAAGTGTGTACCAACCTGATTTTTTTTCCTCATGTCCTCTCCTTTCCTCCCTTCAACAAGACATCGCTTTATTATGTTACTTGGCAAAGAACAGCTTGTACAACGCATGGGCAATTAGCTTAACTTTTTCTGGGTGGGAGCTTAAACCAGCAGTTGTTAGTGACCTCTAAAATTCAATCTAGGTCCTTGTTGCTGTTAACAGCATCCTGACAGGAGCTTAGAGGTTCAGTGCAGTAACAATCAAGCAGCACTGTTTTACATACCACGTGTGTATCCAGTGACCATCCATCACACTGCTCCCACTTGCAGGGTAGCAGAGGAACAGCCATTCAGGACTTCAGCTACCAATTCAAGATAAAGTCAAAAAGCTGCAATACATCAAGAATATTTCCACCTTTCTTAACGCAGAAGGGAGAAAGGGACTTAACTGAAGCAGCACGCTTGCTTGTCATAGCAGTCCTCTGCCCTAAAATCACAGTTTAAGAAAGCTGCCTGGGATTACAGTAAGACTGTAGCAATTACTTAACTACTGCTCTAAAAAAATATGGACCCTTTCCCTCCTGTGGCCCTTTTCCTGTGCTTCCAACAGATTTCCTAACAGAATAGGAGACCTGACATTTTCACTTTTTTTTTTTCCATTGATAAACTACTGCTAAATGTAAATAAACATCTTTAACAGAAATTATGTGTTATCGCCAGCATGACAATATCACAGGCAATGCCTATTACTGTGTCCTGTAGCAAACCATAGATTTTAGCTTTATCACACCTATTTGTGCTAACATTTGTAATGGAGATAACTTAGGAAGATGGAAGGGATTTAAAACAGTTCACACAAAAATCTAGCAATAACAATCAGTGATTAACCAGCTGCAAGCCAGCTCTCAAGCTCTTTTTAGGGAACACACAGACCTCACCAATTCTTTCAGCGTGTTATGCAGAAACACACTTCCCAGGCAAGCCCAGCAAGCACTTACCCAGAGCTTTGCTCAAAGGCCAGAGAGCAGAATGGGAGTTTGCTGAAGCCTGGCACATATGGAAACAAAACTGCTTCCATGTCCAAATTAGAAAGCTGCGACAGAGACAGTGAAGGGCGTTGAGGTTAAAACAATACTTTTAAATAGACATCAGTTAAAATAAGTATTTTAGCAAACCTATGTTGCCTGTGTAAATACAAAACCATGTTCCTTCAAACAGGGATAGCACAAAGTGTGACTGGGCTTAGCAATGTCAAGTCACTCAGCCAAAACCCATCAGAGCCATTTCTCAAATTATTTGACAAAAACAATTCTCTTCCATGCTGCTGAGCATGCAGCTCGCCCTGGAGTCCCTGACCTGATTTCATCCATGGCTCTGCTCTCATATTTCTTAACCCTCTTTGGAGCTGTTTGCTGCATATCCTGGTCACAATGAGATATCTATATATGGGACATGCACATACATATGCTTCCTGCCAGTCAAGATGTGCAGCTTCATAAGTACTGCACTTCTCTCACTGAGTAAGGCTGAACATCAACAAAACACCGGATAAATTTACTGCTCTGGAGACCAAAAATGTAGCCATTACAATTAAACCTTAAACTTTCTGAAGGAGAGGTTCAGGTCAATAATGTAAGTCTCCAGGGACAGCCATCATTCCGTAAATGCCATTTTCCAAGAGGCAACAGATGAGCATATTCTGGCTTGTTTCCACCTCAGATTTATTACACTCTAGGGAGAATAAATCTTAATACCTAAGAGGTGTGTGTGTGAGGATCAAAGTAAACTTCTTACAAATGCATCATTTATTACATGGTTTTTAGAAGCTGGTCAAAGTATCAGTTTGGGTTTTTTCTTGGTTAAGTTTTGTTTTATTTTTACACCCCAGACACACCAGTGATTTGACTACCAGGAAATCAGGGAAGACAGTAAAAGTTAGTTGAAGAAAATGCTTCCTTTCTGACATAAAAGCTTTAATAAGGCAAAGTATTCCCTGAATATTGAAAAAAAAAATTATAGTACTATTATATACCAAGACAAAAGAGCTACATTTGTCTACTATTTACAAGTTACAACATTTATTCAAATTTTTTATGGACCTGAACATACAGCTGAAGGTGCAACATGGTTACTGATGGAGGAATAAACATAGGCCACAGCTTTTCCCAGATACTTTACATGCCACACCAAGAGTCCTTCTTGCCCCAACACTCAGGCAAGAGGCAGCAGCCAGCCTGTGTTGCTGCCTGGGGGTCACCAAAGATTTCATGTGGGGAAGTAGACCTTAACCAGAGAAAAAGAAGGACCTGGAGATCTGAGGACTGTCTGCCTGCTCCCCCATCTCCAGGTGTGACAAAATACTTCCTCACACTCCCCATCTCTGAGCATAGAGATAGGATCAGATATGGCTCCTGCAGTTATACCTCTAGATTTTCCTCCCAACAGTGTCTCTGCTATCCATTCACCTAAGGTGAATGCACCCAAATTGCTTTAGAGTTGCATCATATTTGTAAAACAAACCTTCAGAAGGGAAAAAAAAAACGAGTAATAGAAACATCCCAACTCCTCCTTGACAGTTACCACATAGTTTTCACACTGTATTATACCACACCAATAGGCTTAGAAAGGAGGGCGGGGACCATTCTGTTTGTATAATTTCTTGTATCTAGTGCAGAGCATTTTCTGCCATTGCAGAACCATATTCTCCAGGAAGAAATGCAGTACAATTATTCTTAACCTCCAAGGAAGCTTAGGTTAAAAAGCCTTCTACAAAAAGCTGTGTTTTCTCTCAAGTTTGCAACTCTTCATAACTTTTCTTTCTCTTGTATGTCTCAGAACAGTTGTATTGGTTATTTAAGCCATAATACCATAACCTGCCTCCGTAGCTAAAACTGTCAGTCATATCCTTGAGATACTAATTTTATTTGAAGTGCTTCCTCTTTCTGTTGGCAATAAGAGTGCTCACTATGCCTGAACTCTTAATCACCCAATATAGTCAGAGAACAGTCTACAAGGCCTACATTTAATTAACTAAGCTTACAAATTTGCATGTACCTAGGCGGTGTTCGGGCAAGAAAAGAAGAACATGCAGTTATTCTTCCAGAAATTTTACATCACATATCATTCCAATCACCTTACTGGGGGGGGGGGGAAGTTGTAAAAGAGTGTGAATGGTTCCAAATTTTACAGTACATCAATTAAAATCCTTTTCAGTACAAAACTCAATGTTAAAAAAAGAAAAAAAGAAGAAAAAAAAGAGAAATGAAAAAGTAAATTGCATGCAAACTTTGTGCTGATGGCAACTGAAGAATAAAACACACAGTTATCTGTCACGGAGAAGGTTAGGAGGACGAAAGAATGAATTGGGTGGACATGAAAAATTGAAGGAAAGACAAATTCGGAACTGATGTCAGGCCACACATTTTAATTGCGGAACTGCATGCCAGACATTAGCACAGAGCTGGGGTCATTCAGAGAACCAGCAAAGGGCACTTGGGGGACATTGGGCACTGGGGTGCAGCAACTTGCTGCAGAAAGTCTTACTAGTCTTTACTTGTACTAGTGCTGTGTTGTTTAAAATAGCTAACATGAATCGCGGTGCTTCTTTAGGACAAAAAAAACAGCCAAAATAAAAACCAAACAGCACAGAGAATGAAAGAAAATAGTTATACCATTGAGGTTGTCAATCATAAGCAGGAAAAACTACAGGCATTCTAAACAAACTGCCCCTTTGGAGCTGAGGTCACCTTGTCAATATCAATCTTCTCATTTTGATATACATTAAGAGCTATTGGAGTGTCCTCTTTTATCCTATGACTGTGAATTGACCTTACTGACACTACTGAATACAATATGGTCATTTAAGGATGTGGTAATTAGTGGTAACTGCACTAAGTAAGTTAATAGCACACATGGCATCATTGCTCTGGTTTGTATTGCCACCTGGCCTTTATTTTAAGAGATTTATTCTAATTTCATATGCCTTGACTCAAACTATATTCACATCAGTCCCTTATTTACAGTTGTTTTCCATTAGACTCTCACAACAATTTACACTAAAAATTAGCATTTTTCACCTGAAAAAAAGCTGTTGCTTTACAAATTTTAATTAAGCCTGTAAAAACCTCATACTAGACAAATGCCTTTAGTCTTCCAATCTTATTGCAGCACCATTGTGCATTCTTTCTTTAAGCATTATGTCAAGACACTGATGGAAAAAATGCTGCACTAACTTGCAATTTGTAAAAGAAGAGCTTATTAGAAAGGCACATCTGTGAAGCATTATTGAGTATAATATACATGTCTTTATGCCCTGATGCAATGTGCTCGCTAAACTTCAGCCATTTAGCAGAAGCACTGAGATGGCCTGCATGGAGGGTAGCACCATAAATGACCTTAACTTAGTTAAAACAATGGGTGTAGGACCCACTTATCAGTGTAAAGTATGGAAAGAAATTAAGTCTTTAAAAAAAAATTAAGACTGAAGCCATACTGCATGGGTCATGTAAGACAGGCTTAAAATTTGATTAAAACAAAAAAAAGAATCCAACAAAACAACTCACTGTGTTGCTCTGCATGAACTTCTTGCTTAAGAATGGCAATTCTCAAAGGGATATACTTCCTGTGCACTGCTACCTTCAGCATGATATTAAAATGCTCTTTGTCATCTGGCGTTTACTCCTTGTGACAAAAATACTTGCAAATGAATCAAAGAAGACTTCTGTCAAAATACAAGAAGAACAACAACAGCTGGGTCAAGAAGGAGATGTCCTGTTGTGTGTGTCACAGCCCATCACTACAGAGGTGACACAACACACATCCCAGTACCTCCAGTATGCACCAGCTCATCAGAAGGAAAACACACTGAATTGCATCACTCTTTCTCCAGAATCATGCTCCATTTCCAAAGTGAATCGAAGGGTAAAACAGCCTGTCTGCAGTACTCAAGCCTGGGGAGGGCAGGTATGTGTACACAGTCCTCGTGAGGCAGCTTCCTTCAGACTTGAACTGGCTTTACTGATTTACTGATGAAGATACATAATGTGATCACCATAGAGGTGACTTTTTGTTAAAAGGAAAAAGAAATAATCAATACTAGCTTGGGCTGGAAAGGGACCTTGGAATCTATTTGGAGATGACATGCTGGGCTTAGGCCCAAAGCAGAGAGCCTGGCTAAACAAAGTCTAATGCTTTTACAGTTCACTTAAAGATGACCTCAAATTAAATTTCCAATTGTAGGGGTCTAATTATTCACTCCAGATTGTTTAAAAACACTACTAAGAAAAAAAAAAGTCCCAACACAAATATCCTTCTGAGGTTTTGGAATTCAACTTAATAAATTTTTATTCAGACCCTGTATATTTTTCTGTGCTTGTTCACTTTTGTTGCTATAGGTTGCCACATTCTGTTAACCCAGAGGATCAATAAGCAAGCAAGCTTCTCTGACAGCTTGCAAACACTACTGTTTTCTTCACACTGTTTCTATTCAGCACTACTTTGCCCACATTTTTAAAGCTCTTTATTCCTCCCCCAGAATAGCTACAGAATGACTTAGCAAGGAGAATGCACAATATCCCACCTATTTAGGGTGCACACAAAAATATCTCACCTCGTTTTGCCATATCACAAGCCAGACTTGAGGAGTCACCTGGCTTTAGAGATTGCCACACATTCATCCCTCCAGACTGCTGCAGTCCCATCACATCAGATTCATCTGCAGTGCAGTCTCACCTGCAAACTGTGCCAGCAGTGGTTTTTTCGCAACTGCGTGAAAAGCGAGAATAAACCACAAACTGATGACCCAACAAAAGGTCACTGAGCCTGGCCCCGCTGTGAAATGCCAACATATACATCCAGGAAAAGATCCAGAGCATCAGAAATGCAGCAGTGATGGAAAAACCCATCATCTGCAGCTTAGAGTATTTCAGAAACTCCAGCAGCCTGGACAGTACCTTTGCAGCGTTCTCAGTGCCAAAGTCTTAGTGGTTACCTAGTGTCATTCTACAAAGAGAAGGCTGATGGGGTGAGAGGGGAGGGAGAAGAAGGGGAAACAATGGCAAAAAATACTTCTTTAAACTGAGTAATACTCAGTTTGACTGTGGCTTTAACTGTATCTTAAACAATTAATGCTGGATTTTCACACTACCACTCGTTTGGCAGAACATATTTAAGCCAATACAAAACACAGATAGGATCTCAAATTAGCAAGATCACCAATGAATTATATGATGAGAATGATAGCAAATCTGTGCTGGCACCAGGCTTCAGCATGCCACCTGGTATTCCAGATTGCACTGATCCCAGCCTGTGCTGATCCCACCACCTGGTGCATTGCAGAATGCCTCTTCTGCAATACTGCAAGGCTTTCTGAGCAGTCCTCTTGAAGGGAGAGCCCTTCTGTTTCCAAGGTCACCCACATTTCCAAGAAACAGACCTGCAGAAAGGCTGCTTGGCTGGATCAGACCATTATTTGCATCTCAGTACTGCAAGAACTGTACACCATTTTAGCCTGTGGACTGACTAGCGCTTCTGACACTGAACTCTTCCTCATGGCCAGGACTACTTTCTTACACCCATTCTGCTCTTGGAGAGCAGCTGTACTCCTCCTGGACACAACCCACAGCAAGCATCCCCACTCCAACACTGTGTGCATGCTTCTGCCCAAATCAGCTTGTCCTTGCTGCTTCAGTGCTACCATAACTTCACTGCACACAGCACCCACAAGAAAAGCAGTGAAGGTGGTCCTTTGTCTTCACAGTTCAACAGATAAATAACCCTTAGGGACCATCTCCTTATCTGCCCTGTTCAGCCAGCCCACACAACAGCTCACGCCTTTTCCCTGGTCACTGCCGGGGCCAGACTATGAATAAAAGAATACCCAGACATGCCCAGTGCACACCTTTGCAAGTCCTGATGTTTGCTGAGTTGAGGGCATCTTCACAGAATCACAGAATCATTAGGTTGGAAAAGACCCTTGGGGATCATCGTGTCCAACCATTAACCCCACTCTACAAGTTCACCCCTAGACCATATCCCCCAACACCGCATCTAAGCGATGCTTAAACACCTTCAGGGATGGCGATTCAACCACCTCCCTGGGCAGCCCATTCCAATATCTCACCACTCTTTCTGTGAAGAACTATTTCCTAGTGTCTAGTCTAAACCCACTCTTGTGCTGTATCACCTGACCAAGAAACAGAACTTCTCAAATGTGAGCAAATTTGCTTCTGCAGAAGCTATCCAGGGGAAGGTCTATTGCTATATTTAGCTACAGATAATTGTGTAAGTCCAAACAATAGTGAAATGATAACTATATGGCAGAAAAGATCATGTTCATGAGTAGAGAGGAACCATGCAAAGGTCCAGCCTGGCTTCCTCACAGAAACCTTGCTTTCAGGAGGAACAAGACACCACTATTGTTGCACACAGCAGCTCTGCATTGCTATGTGTCTTCTTAAAAAATGACAAAAAGCTCCCAGGGGTGAATGCCAAAGAAAAATGGACAGAGCCTGTAAGCCTTGGCCAGGGCCTCTCCGGGAGTGCTAACAGGGACACAGCACACAGTGCCTGGTGCTCCAGCCCTTGCCACCCCGCAGGGACACACAGCCGGCTGGATCCCACGTTAGAACAGAAGGCTCAGCAAACAGCACCGTCATACAAAATCAGCCCAGCCCAGCCATCCCCTGGCACTGCAGGTAGCAAGTACTAGGACTGATGCAAAATTCACAGCAGCAGCAGCACACTTGACATAAAAAGCCCTTTTCTTATGCTACCCAGTGAGTCCTAAGGATGCTTCCAACAGCACTAGAGAAACATTAGTGAAAAGGTTCCTTCTTTCTTACCTGGTTTCACTGGTGTACTCCAAGTGCAGCAGCTGTTCCAACCATGTTCAACCTTTATGCAGACCAATTTCAGCCACCTGGCACTGAACATCTTTGATGCTAAAATACCTGCAAAACAAGGTGTAGCATATCAGTTACCATTCACCTTAGTCAGAAAAGCCTGTGTCTCATCTCTTAGACCAGGGAGCCCTAGCAAATTTTCTGAAGTCTAGCTAGGATAACAGTGGGGAGGTGAGCCAAGGGACAGCCAGGGACACACAGAGCCTCACAGAGCCTGCCTGCTGGCTCACCAGCTGAACACCTCAGGCAAAACAAGTAGAAGAGAGATAGAAGTGACTTGTAGAAAGACTGGTGGAAGGTCTGATTGTACAGTGGAAAACAAAAAAAAGATACATGAACTGGAATAAAATCTGCCAAAATGAAGTTAAATCATTATGGATTAAAAAAAAAAAAAAAGAAAAAGCAAAAGAAAAAGAAAAAGCCACAACCAATTCATACACACATCTTCACTGATAGTATAAAGATCTATGGAATTACTGCTGTGTGTCTCACAGCTACCACGTTCTAAATCTAGAATCAGGAACACTAAAGCACAGTTATGCCATTGCTCTGTTTCCCATCTTGGCATGAGGAGATAATTTATGATTTCTTTGCTATCGCAGTAGCTTAGAGGCTTCTTACACTAACAAGAGTAAAAACAGTCAGGACTCTTAGAGTAGAGGTAGAATAAAATACAAAATATATTAACTCTCCACATTAGCGATGACTGGAAGGAAGATAGAAAGCTCAGTAGAGCAATTACTTTACTCAGTATGGCAAATTATCCATGCCAAAAGGCAACTAGTGGCATGAAAATAATAAGTCAATGTTAGAAAGTGTTAGCAGAGATGCAAGAATTCCCTACTATTAACAGTGCTAGTGCGTGCTTTAAAGTTTACAGCAAATTAGCCATACCTTTCTAAAGCTTATCAACATTTCTCTCACTATAAATTAAACCTTGACCTCTAAAATATTGGCATCTCTGCCTTTTCATAATAACAAGCCTTAAGTGAGATAAACTAGTGCTTTTCTGTAGCGATTGGGAAAAGACACTGATTCAGATCCTGCAACAGCAGCTTCAAAGGCAAAAGGCCACTTATCCCTGCCACTCCTGATATATACTCATTTGCTTCAATGAGAACATTAACATTCAAGAGCAGCCACATCTACTTCACCTGCTCCCATTTACCAGAGGGGCTGCTTTGGAGTCACAGCTGAAATCCCCATCACACCAGCTGCCCTCAGTGGGACACGCTGTGCATGTGTGGCCAGTGTATGCTCCAGCCCACGGCACAGACGTGTGTCCAGGGGACCTCTTCATGTCAGTGAGGTGAAGAGGCAAGGAAAGCTCTCAAAGAATGTGTTATGGGTTTGAACGGAATAAGTTACTCGATACTGTGAACGCTGAAGAGAAATTACTTCTGGGCTCAGGGAGCGAGAGGCTGGGGTGGGTTCTGCTTTACCCAATTAGGCATAGTTAAATGAAGGGCATATTTCCCTAATGAGCCCTTTTACCCCTATAACAACAGGGTGAATTATGGCCATTATATATTCCAGGTCATTGCTTGAGAAGATTAAAATAGCATCTTTTCGTTTTTCAGAAGTGAAAGGCTGGATCACTATCTTTGCCATGTCCAAAGCCTCTGGGACTAACAGGAATCGCTCCATCTGGGAGACAAAAATCTGCCCTTCCAGATGAGACCATAACCCACGAGTATTGATCAAACATCCACCTGCCTTCCACATAATAGAATTTCTCAGTGAGCTAATTGTTTTTACTTCTTTCATCTCTGTAAATGAGGTCAATAGCAAGGGCAAAGAAGAGAGAATTAGCTCTAAGTGTTCTTGGCTTCAAAGCCAGAGGAGATAGAGCTTCCAGATTTTAGAGAGTGCCATACGTTTATAAAGCACCATGGGACCTTCCAAATATCTGAATTTAGAATTGCTTCATATTAGGATGAGGCTTGCCCACACTGCCCAAGGGTTTCTGCCATCTACATCTGCTGTTATAGTTTGGCAATGCAACCTGAGGGTCGATGATGGCTTTAATTCACACTGTCCCTCCAACAGTGACCAGCTCTTGACCACAGCTTCCAAAGCACTTTGCAAGAATGCATGAAGCTTCACAACAGATGTGGAGGCAGGCAAGTACCACAATGCATATCCATACCTCATTCTCATTACCATCTGCCTGCAGCTACAGCCAAATGGCACCTCCTGCCCTGTAGCCACACATTCTGAGAGTGTGAGTGTTGTGGTTGTTGGCAGTTAAACACCACACAGCCACTCACCCACTGCTTCCCCCCCACCCTCTCCTGTGGGGTAGGAATAAGAATCAGGAAGAAGAGAAAAGGTGAGACCCCAAGGGTTGAGATAAGGACAGTTTAATAAAACAACATAAAAAATTACAGCAGTATTACTGAAATGATCGACAAAGCAATAGAATCTGGGAAAGCTCTACCTATGCCGAAGACACCAACTTTCCCTGCTCCAACTTCACTGAAGCTATATACTGAAACAAACTGAAAACAAACCCCTACCCTAGGCCAGTCCTCCCCTTACACAGTGGCATGACTCAGTATGGTATCAAACACCCCATTAGATGGTTTGGCTGGTTATCCTGTCTGCAGCCCTTCCTAGCTTCTTGGGCCTGCAGCTGCTTCTGATAATTAACCCTAATAGAACCCAGGACAGTGAGGTAAGAGAGTTATAACAATGCAGATGGACACCAATATCAGGCTTACAGAAAGGAAAATTGAAACTCCAGCCAAGACAGAAATTGCACAATTAAAACCTGACTCTCGGGAGAAAAGTGGGTTCTTTCTCTCCAAAAGCAGCAATGTTTCTCTGAGGTCTGGCTTTAGCCCTCCTCATTTGCCCCCACACACATGGACACATGTTCCAAAGCAAGGCTTTTCCATGTGCAATGCTGCAGTTTCCTGAAGCATAAAAACCCGCTAGGGCTCACTAGTGTCTCAGCAAAATAATATTTTATACCATAGTTATCACAAACAGAACTATTAACAAGAATCAAGAATGATGGCACTGGCAGACTTCTGCTTGTATGGGTGGGGAAGCAATTAATTTGCTGCCACTCTTCACAGAGTTGCTTCCCATATTTTGGAAACAGCTAGAACTGAAAAGAAATCATGCTGCTAGTATAAACAGCAAGAGCAAAACTTGAGTTCCTCAACAGAAAGATCTTTAAAAAAACCCCTCAACTTCAACTTTGTATACAGCACAATGAGCACATCCTGTATTTTTCCATCTCTGAGCCCCAGCCCTATAAGACAAGCAGCCTGAATGCTGGTTGCATGTGGTGAAGCCTCTGGCACACTTAAGGCTATTGCAGAATCTGCTTCACAGTCCTCAGGTTATAACTGGCTCCATACCTGTCCAAGTACACGACAAGGTGGAGAAGTCAGAACAGGGCTGAGGCTTTGGGAAGGTGTCAGGAGAGTTCTGGCCTCACCAGACCTTGCTCCTGCCAGTCAGCAAGGAGAACACTAAGTACCAGCCACCATCTCTGCAGGGCAGGTGGGAGGAGGGCTCTTATCTACCTGGGCAGCCAAATAGCCAACAGGTGGAAACACTTTTATTCTTTCCCAACTGGGGCAAGACAAAAGTCAGTGCTGGAAATCTCAACAGTTTGCTGTTCCTCACTAGACACTATCACTAAAGCTGTACAAATCAGTTTAGCATGCTGGAAAGATGCTTTTGAAACCAAACTCTGATTTTTATGAAGTTTGCAGAGACTACCTCTCAAGAGACAGAAGAGACCTAGCAGATTTTACTGCTCTCAAAACACATGTGGTACCATGTCCTCGGGGACCAGCCTGTATTAACCAAAAGCTACAACACAAGTAAGGTCAATAGTAGCACAACAGCCAACATTTGTAAATGGCTTCTGCAAAGCAACATTGTTATAGGAATCTTCTTGACACATCTATGTATGTTTTCACTGCATTGTTCCCAGAAAAGACACCTTATCGAACATAAAACTACCCAAAAACACATGCAACTCAACTCTGGGAGTAATTTTGAATGTCTGTTCCTTCCTGGATGTGAGCAAAGGTTATTATGTGTCTAGAATAGATACAGTCTAGACAGATGGAGCATCATGGAGGGAGGAGGACTGAACTCATGATCTGTTTGCTTCCTGAAGAGCATTTTGTAATGAACCTTGTAAAAAGCCTTTTTGTAAATCCAAGTGAATTAAATTGCTTTATATAATGCTGGGATAAGCAACTTATTGACAATTAGTTTTTTGGGTTTTTTAATTACTCAAACAATGAATGTTGGAAACAGATGAACAAGCAAAGAAATTTGGATAAAATAATTTTTAAATGCACACATTCCAGTAGGTTGGAAATTAATTCTCTTGAAAAACAAAAAAAAAAAAAGTGTTTTTAATTTAAATCAAACAGGCAATCACAACAAAGTCAGGGCTTTAATATTTTCAGAAATAAAGATCTCAATCTTTCCTTTCAAGTTATGACCATTTTCAAATCACAGAATCATCTATCAAGGTCCTCAATAGTTCGTCTCATTCCCTATGTTGATTATTGTCTGTAATGATCAATGTGCCCTAGAAACTACTGCATGATCCAAAGATCTCCGAGTCTTTAGCAGGCTGCAGCCTTGTTAGATTTGCAGCCTCTCTTGCTAATTTTTGAAAGAGCATACCACATTATGACTGCACACTGAAAACTTGCAAATAAAAGATAATCCCTTTAACAGAGCTGTGGCTTTGTCTGTCGTCAGATGTATATAAACAAACAAAAATGAAGCAAACAAACAAACAACAAAACAAAACAAAACATAGCAAGGAACTTACAGCCAAACCAAAGAAAGAGACCTGGGACAATCTTATCAGGCCTGATGAGATTGAACTGATTTTCACCTACAGATAACATTATTTTAACCTGTCTTTCTTTGTATCACTTCACCCTGTTGTGGCCATGTTCATCCTTATGCAATGAAATGCCAGGTTTGGTGCAAATTCCAGCAGCAAAAGATGAGCATATATCACTTCTGTGCAAACTATAATACGTCCACTTACTAGCCTGCTTTGTCTCTGTCACACTGGTTTTACCCATTCCCTCATTGATATGGAAGGAGCTCCAACAAGGCAGAGTGACAGGTTCATGACCACTCTCTTAGCTCTTTCCCACAACATAGTGTTGGGTCTTTGGGCTCAAGGTTCTACCAACTGCTCTTCTCACAGGGAAGCAACAAAAACATTTGTTTGGACAAATCAAAGTAAAAACCTACTGCAAATACACAATCTGTGACTGAGTTAACTTTTGAGTTAGCCAGTCTTTACCTTGTTTTGCTAACAGTCAGGCTATAACCTTCTCCTACGTGAAAAAAAAAAATCTTGCTAACCCCTTCATAGATATTTTCCACAGATAATTTTAAATGAGGCTTAAATGGCAACCTGTTTATACCACAAAAGGTGAAATTAGTAAATGGATGATACTGTAAATAATTCATCTAGCTTTTAATATTTCATTTCTATGCATCATAAGTTTGTTTCATAGTTCCAACAACCTGCTATAGCATTCTTTAAACGTCTGTGTTGGAATGGTGATTGCAGTGAGCAAGAGGGGCTGTGGCCACGGTTCAATGAGGTAGTAAAAGTGAAAACTGGCTCAGTGAATTTTCCCCCTTGCCTACCTCCCCATGAGTTTTTGCCAAAGCAGACGATGGACTAAGTTGTGCCACATGGCAAACTGGAGCAGAGAACTGATCTGAGGCAAAAGTACCTCCTCTGTTTCTTCCTTGAGATACCACTGATGAAGGAAAACGACAGCATGCATTTGGAATTACTATCCAATTGCCCATGTCCTTAGGCCATAGTCTGAAACCCTGATTTTTCACCTAAGAAAACTGGCATTTACCTACGGAAATTCAAAGTCAAGGAGCCAGTCACTCCAGACCGCATCTTCACAGATGACCTGTCTCATGCTCACTGCTGAGTTATCTTGCTGCCAAGTAAGTTTTCAGTACAACAGTCATCCAGTGTAGGAATTTAGAACCTCCAAAAGAGGAAAATATAACCCAGAGGAAAACCAACCAAACAAACAAACAAAAAAAAAGACAGACTTAACAAATCCAGATATACCCAATTCCCCTGTATTCCTCAATATCTTAGGGAAAAATAAATGGATGAAGGAAAAAGTTGTGGATAACTCTTTATCTGACTTTATACAAGCCATATAGAAATGCTTTATCATCTCCTACAATATAAGTAACCCAACATTTTGAATACTATAGAAGCAAGTACCTTTTTTTGTACTAAAGATAATTTTCATCTATTTCCTCCGTTCAGGCAACTGCTTAATACATTGATCTTCCATGCATTTCCATTTTCTCCACCAATACATTTCTTATAATTGGAATGAGCTGCTCTATTAAGCTTCTTAATAGATTCTATGTTCTCAAAACCCAATAACTTCAGGACAATACATTAAAATAGACAACAAATTAAGCTTGCTGTTTGCGAATGCAAGGCTCTGTTAACACTGACCTTTAAAGCTACAGCAAGGATGCTGTTTAAAATTGTTTGCAGAGGAACCAGTGTTTAACATGTCTAATTGCATTAGTTTGTGTCAATACTACAACACCCTCAGACTCTTTGCAAACAGTTTCCTAGTGTCCAGGAACAAATTACAGTCCTGATTTGAAGCAGCAATGGACGTGTGCAGATGTCAGTGAAGTCACTTAGAGCTGAGGTCTGTAGCAGTTGTGCAAAAAAAAATAATCAGGACTTCTGTATTCAGCCACATCACCTGAGCAATGAAGTCAAGACTGGCCTTAGCTTTGTGCAGCAGCATTGAACATTACACACAGCACAAAAGTATTTTGGCAGTCTAACGTATTTATTTTAATTATATCAATTGAATCTAATAACTATGCTGCAATATCACATTAACTTAGTTTGAAATACAATGTGAATGGAGGTTTTATTTGCAAACCATTTCAAAGATGTAATTCCATTTTAAAAGACCAAATAATACAAACCAATTCTTTCAGTGCCCTGGTATGATTCCTACATCCTTTCATAACTATACAGCCAGCTGCCTTCACATGTATTTTACACCACCTCTAAGATCAATCAGAGAGAAATTTTCTACCACAAGTAAAGAACAAGATGACCTGACAATGTGTGGGGCAAAGTCTTGAACATACAATGAGCAACTGGAGCCAGGGGATGGGGACATCCCAGCAAACACTTTGCAAACCCTGGTAGAAAGTATTTGCCAGATACCCATCCCACAACCCAATCTCTAGGGACAGAGCATGAGACCTCATCTGCTCCAGTATATGCATCACCAATTTCAGCTTGAAACCACACTGAAACAACACTTAAAAGTTAGGAGGAATGAAGTCTAATTCTTGTAAAATGAATCCAATTAGTTAGTTAACTCAAAATGGAAAACATTCTTCATCTAGCTTTATGCTTTCTAGGAAAGGTTTTCTTTAAAATGCCAGCTCCTAGCTGCTCTTCACCTACCAACAGACTTGTTAACCATTTGCTAAGATAAAGCTATGGGTAACAGACCTCTGTCAGCAACATGACTGCCCTCTTGATTGTACCACATCACCCCCTCACATCTCATCTATTTTTAATTCTCATTCAAAAAACTGCATATGGCCTGTTTCTTTGCAATTTCAGTTTCTCTCCCAGGTTATGTGTTTCTGCAGCCTTGTAGGTTTAACAATTGCTACTGAAATCCTCTTGCTCACAGGCAAATAGCAGCCTCTCCTAGATGAAATATTTTGGGATACGGTTCATTTTGCACGGCCCTGCCTGGAAGACCCATATGGTGCCTTCTACAAGCAGATTACTTTTATTTTTTTACTTTAACATACAAATCATTGTACAAAAGACTTTGCTGTTGTTATAGATATTCATGTTTGCCCAGGGCTTAATCATGAACAAGACTACTAATTATTCATACCTCCTGCAGCACTGACTAGGTTTATCCAAGATAAGAACAGCTCAGTCTCTTGTTCCACCACCTGCCAGCGCAAGACTGTTGCCAACGATTCCCTTCAATAGCTCAGACTTTTTTTCTGGTTGATGAGGAGTAAATACTGGGATTGTGATCGTAGCAGGCGTTTCCTTGGTGGCCACAGCAAGGGACAGAGCCCATGGCACAGGCCTCCTCTCTACCCAAGGTCCTGGGTGAGAGTCAAGTACAAGCCATGCGTCCAGCCCAGTAGTGGGAAACAAGTTTCTGAGAATGGGAGGAGGCATTTGGAGGTTTTGGTAACCTTGAGGGTTACACAACACAGTGTGAGGCTCTGTCTTTCTTCAGGACCAGCAGCTTTCACCAGCACCCAGCCGGCACACAGTGGCTCTCCAGAGCACAACTCCCTCGGCTGCAGTTCCAAGGTGCTGAGGCAGCACCAGGGAGGTGCCGAGTGCTTGGCCCAGCACAACCACCTCAGCACTAACCATTGCCCTTCCTTAGCCTGAGGTCAAAACTAAGACAGTCCATGTTGGCCAAAAGCAATATTAGAGGTGACTATTACTACTAAACCCAAGATTTAATTTAGTCTTTCTGGGCAAAACCCAAATACCTTTGTTACCAGGATGCCAATAGCTCTCCTCACATACGCCATTACTGTCTCTGCCAGCTATGCAAAGGCTGTAGCACAGTTGTTACTTTCTGACATATACAGCAACAATTTCAACCCGTATGTTATGCAGGGCTCCCCTGACCCTGGAGCAGAGGGTTTACAGTGGCTTTCCCTGCAGCACTGTAAACCACAGGCCAGGAACGATCAGCAAATGCACAGGCCCTGGCCAGGCTCTCGAGCACAACGCCGGGGCCACACCAGGCCTCCCTGGGCCCAGAGCAGGGACAGGCTCTGCTGGGGTGGCCACTAAACTGGTTCTCTCTCTTCAGTTCCCCAAGTAAAGTCAGCACTGCAAGAGACTGCCAACTCTCTGCCTTTCTTTTAGCAGGGTTCACAACACACACAGGCTCCTATTTACAACCCACTGCTTACTTAACTTTTATTTTAATAAATAAATAAAATAATCCGTTACGCTTTCAAAGAGAAAGAACGTTTTTTAAAGGGCTAGTTAAAGACTGCACATATATATATATATATATAAAAGTATAATCCAGAACAAGTAATTTGTAAAGTCTTAACAGGTGAAACATTTTCATGCTCTGTTGGCTCTCTGAGTGATTCTCCACAATGAAAACAAGACTTATGTCTACCAGTCCTGACTAACTGGGGAGGTCCCAGTGGACTGGAGGGTAGCAGATATGACTTCCGTCTACATGAAAGGCCAAAAGGGGGATCTGGGGAACTACAGACCTGGCAGTCTGACCTTGGTGCCAGATAAGGTCATGGGGCAGATCACCCTGAGTGCCATTACACACCATATACAGGACAACAAGGCGATCAGGCTGAGTCAGCCCATGGGTTTATGAAAAGCAGGTCCTGCTTGACAAACCTGATCTCCTTCTACAAGAAGACCTGCCTAGTGGGTGAGAGAAGGGCTGTGGATGTTGTCTACCTGGACTTCCATAAAGCCTTTGACACTGTTTCCCACAGCATTCTCATGAAGAAAAATGGCTGCTTATGGCTTGGATGGGCGTACGCTCTGCTGGGTAAAACACTGTCTGGATGGGTGGGCCCAGAGAGTGGTGGTGAACAGAGTTAAATCCAGCTGGCAGCCAGTCACAAGTGGTGTTCCTCAGGGCTCACTATTGGGACCACTTTGTTTGATATCTTTATCAGTGCTGTTGATAAGGAGATAGAATGCACCCTCAGGAATTTCCTAGACAACACTAAGTTGGATGGTACTGTTGATCTGCTTGAGGGTAGGGAGGCTCTACAGAGGGACTTGGACAGGGTGAATCAGTGGGCTGAGACCAATTGTATGGGCTTCAACAAGGCCAAGTGCTGGGTCCTGCACTTGGGCCACAACATCCCCAGGCAACAATAGAGGCTCGCAGAAGAGTGGTGGCTTAGTGGTGGACAGGGTCGAGTAGGGTTAATGGTTGGACTCAATGATCTTAAAGGTCCATGATTCTATTTACCCATTTTCATCTTTGGCAGAGCTATTATGAACAAGTTAGATCAAAATTATTTTTCATTACATAAGTCAGGTGTTGCAGTGGGAACTTCTCAGGTGCTCAAAAAAGCTACGACTACTTGTCATGCAGGAATACGGGGAACATGCAAACAACAGCACATAGGATGGAAGCTTTCTCACAATGGCATAAAACCAGGATTAATAGGAAATACTTCCCTGATGGTTTAGATTAGACCTAGCCTAGCAGAGTATGACAGAAGAGGAAATAATCCTGCAGAACAGTCACTTGTTGACTACTCTGCGCCACTATGCGGTACAAAAAAAGGCCTGTTGCAGCAATTGGCCATTCAGCAGAGAATCTTCAATTATTAAAGCATAATCATGTTTTCATACTCATGTGATCTCAGCTGAATCTCACAGGGGAAAAAAAAAATTACTGACAAATTAATTTGAGTCAGGCTTCAGCCTAGGATCACGTAGGCAAAGGTGGATGCATTAGAATTTCAGTATCAGTATACAGAACATTATGAGATTAATTAAGAAAATCCTGAAACGCTAAACGTTCACAAAAAAGGTCTACAAAGTCATTCAGCAGAAAGCTTTTATGTGAGACAGCCTAATCCCACACAGGATCTCCCATCTGAGATAGCAAATATGACTACAGAGTAATAATAATAATGAATTTTGGCTTGATAGTAGAGTGAATTCACTCAGGAAGGAGACCAAGATATTACTGATGTTATCTGATCCACTGCCTCTTTGAGGATAAAGTATTAAAAATACATATATCACAGTAACTATTTGATGCCATAAAAAAAATAAATCCTTTGGCCTTCCAACAGAATTATTGTTTAAAGCCTCTTGTCATGCAGAGAAAGATTTAAAATATAAGTTAATTTAAGAGAACAGAAACTATCTTCCACGTTTCCTCTCCATTCATCTTAAGACAGTCTAACACTATCGTCAAATCAAGGTGGCTCGACATAGGAAGATGTTCCCAGAAGGAACCATCTGTCTGTCTGTACTTACCTCACAGAAAATCACCAAGTAGTTAAACACATTTGGAAGGGTCTGTTGCTCCTTTCCCAGAAAGCTGCTGTTGTTGTGGGACCTACTGACAGTCTCAGTGTGCCAAAACTGTTCAAGTGAACCGGATGGAACACTATTTTGAAGACCTGTTTAGTATCTAGTGAGAAGTGGAAAAAACTGAAATGCTTTCATGCAAGACCAGATGATCTAAGCATAGGATTGAGCTACTCTGGTGGCATCTACTAGCACATCAAAACCAGAGTATCCAAAACTCCTGCCCAGTAACAGCTGATCTTCATACCTTTTAATGGAAGATTTACCAAGGGCAAAATTTAGGCAATGGCTCAAAGTAACACAGGAACACATTAGGAGACATCCAGAGGAAGAGTTCTCCTGCAGAAATCCACTAGTACAAAGACAAAACACTTAGAAACAAACAATATTCTGTAGTTGACATTAAAATATTTTATTGACTAGATATAATGTGTACTGTGGATAGAAATATACTGAAATACAAAGTCCTCCAGAATATCATGTAGAAAAAACACAATCCATACTTCTACATCTTATTTATACACATTGCCAAAAGTATTAAAGAGCATGAATAAGACCACATTTGCAATTTTTTTCTTGTCTTGAAAGCACATCTAGTGTAGTCCAAGGCCTTTATGTTTCTTCAACAGAAAATTGCACAGCTATCCCATTTCCTCATTTGGCCTGAAATCTGATAAAATTTTATTTTACATACTCTTCTCTCCCTTGCTAGTTCCTTTCAAGCTTGACTTCTGCCTCTTTTTCTCCCTTTGTCCTAGTATGCGATAGATTTTTTTCTTAGCCTCTTTTTGCCTCTTGAATTTCTGTTCATCCTCCTTCTGCTTAACTTTGAGATATTCTTTAAGCTGTTCCCGGTGTTTTACTTTGGCTTTCCTTATCTTGTAATTATTCACTGTACTCAAAGCGCTGAGTAGAGCTGATATCTGAAAGAGAAAATAGAGAATCAATACACAAACGGCTTAGTTTTGGGGAGCACAAAACAGTCTAACCTCAGCAGAGCCATATAATGAGTCAGACATTCAAGGCAAGATGCTAATGATTTCTGCATCTATTACCCAGTTTCTAAAATGGTTTAATTATTTCTCTGTTAAGAAGTTAATCAAAGGTTTAATTTTTATTAACTCTGATTTTGGTTAGATAACTATTTAAAAGGCTCTGTCTAATCGCTACTATACAATACTTAAACTGCAGTTTGGATCTTCTTGCCTTTGCAAGCACTCTATAATTCTCAATTTCTGAAGCAGAGAGTTCGCTTCAAGTCCTGTGTTAATAATGCATAGCAATGACAAGTCAAACAAAAGACCACAGCTGCCAATTTAAGTTACCCATGTGAGAGCACTACATCCAACTGCAATACCTTCCAAGTGCTGTGGCAAGGACAAAAGTCATATTTAGGTTTCAGGTGACCTACCAGTTTAAAAAACAGACACCACCCACTCAGCAGCAGTTCCATATATATATATATATTATACACACACACACTGCGTGCCAAACAGGAACAAAACAAACTACAGGTGGCATTTTTGCACTAGCAGCATACACATCTTTAGCACTAGCAGGAGATTCAAGTGCTCAAACAATAGTTAGAAATGGTCTAAACAACACATTTACCCTTCCAGAGTCCTTGCTTCAGAATAAGCGATAATTACCTTCTTTTCATGAGGCTCCCTAATAACAGCTGGTCTCCGCTGGTCTTTTGGAGCCTTGCCTTTCTTCTCAAGATTCTTCGGCTTGTTCTTAAAAGGCAATGCCTTCTGCAGTGCTTTAGGAATGTGGAGCTTATTGAAATGCCTTTTCTCTCTCACAATAGGCTAAAAAAGTGGATATAGAGTATATATAAGATTAATGACCTTCAATATCATTTGGTTTCCATCTTTCAGAGGGAAAAAGAACTCAAAATACCATAAACCTAATCCCCCCACCTGCCCCACTCCCAAAGAAACCAAACCCAACTGCTAAAAAAATCCTCCAATATTCTTGCACTGAACTGTGAATGGCATGTTTACCCTAATTTTTACTATGGCAGAAGCCTCAGTAAGGTTTTGGAGAAGACTTCTACCCTGCAAATTGCTTTATAAATTTTCACTGACCCACAACGATGTGCTTTCCACCGCTTTATTCCCATCTCATGCCAGGAAAGACTGTGTCTTGCAGATAAAAATAGGAAGTCACACATGTATATGTGTGAACATGTATGTATGAACACCACTCTCAGTTTGAACAGGTCTGAGGCAGAGTGCAAATTTCACTGTGATTCCTCTTTAAAAAAAATTAAAAATAAAAAATTCAAATATACCTTATAGAGAGAATCTTTGTTTTGTTTCAGTTTGATGCCTCGCTCATGCCTCAGCTGGCCTGTTGTCTTCATTCCACTCCAACTATCTTTCTCACCTGCTGGCTTCAGCAAGGATGTTACGGGGTTATAAAAAGTTGGGATGGAAACAGGATACCAAGTCCTCACAAAGACAATATCTGAAAGAAAAGGAAGTGTTACTTGGCTTTGTAACAACACAGTTCAACATACCTACGTTCTAAGCAAAGATTACCTGAATAGAACAGATAACCAACGTCTAGATCACATGCTAATATTGTGTTTGGTATATACACCAAATCTCTTCTGTATCAGGCAAAAGCAATGTAACTATCTGTACACCTGGATTCTGCAAAACCCCATAAAGTCATCAACAGTACACATTCCTGAAGAGCAGCTAGCTGAATACCACCCTAGTCATTATTAATATTCAAATGATGTAGCAACAGAGGTCATATAGAATCATAGAATTATTATGGTTGGAAAGGACCTCTAGGAAAAAATTACACCATCCACCCCATGGAAGAGCTCGGGAGGTTTACAAATGACAGGCACGAATGTATCGTGACAAACTTCACCATTGGCCGCAAAAGTCAGCAGAGTTTTTGAGGGGTTTTGACTTCAACCAGTGATTTTAAAGCTGTGGAACCCAACTCTTGAGTTCCACACTCTCAGTAGGATTCTAAACAGGACCCTTGTGTTGGGAACAGCTCTCATCTGAGGCCTGAGATATTTCAGATTGGTGGCATGAAAAAAAAACAAGTAAATCAGATGGTGTATACTGTTCTTTAAAACCATTTTTCTAACATCTGCTCTGAAGCTGAGGACACACTTGGTGTTTGTGTTGGCAATATGAAAGGCCAAGGGGGAACGGGAAGCATGGGGGGTGGCCAGAAGCTTTCTCTGTAAAAGAAATGGCTCTAAAAAAGTTGATAACACATCTTCAGTATTTCCACCCTTGAGAGGAGTCACCAATTGTACCTTGTTCTGGAGACATGGTAGAGCTGGGGGTATGGTTAGGGAATGAGGATAGGGCAGGAATGGAGCTTCTCTGAGTGTTTCTGTGGGCAAATTGTGTCTGTATTATACTGACAAAACCACTTTTTCTCTTTTCCTCCGCCTTTTGTTATCAAAGAACTAGCTTGCTTCTATTTTGCATTATCCATCATTTCAATGGATTTAGGAAAACAGAGGTCATACAATCCCAAATAAGTATAAATTCATGTTCTCAACATCGTACTAACACTCAGCAAACATAGGAGACCTCTATCTCCTGCAAAACTTCCCCAGAAGGTTAGGAAAAAAAGTGACCTAGAGTTACAATGCCACCCTTTGGATTTCTCAGACAAACACCCTTCTAGCACTTGTACCACTAAATATAACTCATCTTTGTGTTCAATGAGAAAAGCATACCGTGCTGTGTAAAACACTTGAAAACTCTTGGAGAAGTAAGTCTCCAAGACAAACCTTTTCATCTGCATACTACGTGAGTAAAACTGAAAAACATGAAAAGTACTTTTTAAAAATTTCATTCTGCATCTCACCAGTTATTTCATACTCTTTGAATTCCCATCTCTATCAGATTTGAGATTCTGAGACACAGCTTTTCAATCTGTGAAGCAGGATGAAAGTTGTGCGCTAACTTCCACGCAAAGTGCAACTTACCGCTCATCAGCAACTTGTCTTCAAAGGTTGCTCTGAAAGCACCTACAGGAGCTCGGAGGGCCTTTTTGATCTGTCCTCGGATACCACTCACAGTACGAATCACTGCACCTTCAAATTTAGCCACTTCCAACTGAGAGTTAAACATCCCCTGAAAGTGTGAATTACGCACTGTCATTCAAGATGTTAAGTCTCTCTCTGTGACTTACATAAGCCACAAAAGCATAACCAATTCCCGCAAGCATATCTTATACAGATAGAAAGAACACAACATTGTCTTTTATACTAGGAATGATGGTCATACCAAAAACCTACTGAGCTGACTTTAAGGTAAGCTACTAAAAGTAATCTGCTGAGAGTCATGTATCACAGGCAAGGCTTCTCACAATTCAAATTTTAAACAAAAGTGTACTTTAAAAGACTATTGGACAGATTCTCTTAAGTCACTGGCTGGTACACAGAATAGTTTAAAAGGAAGTGAGCTGCCTCAAGTTGCTAGCTGTGAGACTAATACAATATTGCTCTCCAAGGTTTGTGCTTCTGTCATAAATCACAAGGAAGTCAGAAAAAAATTCTGTGTATGCTTAGTGCAAATACTTGTGTGCTTCACCATTGGGATCAGCGCTCAGTTGTTTACTGCCTCAAATTCAGAATAACCTAACCTCTTCTTGAGCTAAGTCCACCTAAGGAGAGCTGGAAGGTCAATGAAAATTCAGTTCTCAAACATTTCATGCCACAAACACTTTTGTGACTGTGAAGCCCCAAGCACTGCTAGAAGACCTCTTTGATCCCAGAGGTGAAATTCAGTGGGATCAAACTGCCAGAATGACACCAGGGACAGGTTCACATTCTCTAAAGGTGTCTGCCTCTCGGGGAAGCTAATTGGTGTGTTTGAGGAAGAAAGAGGAGAAAGAAGGAGAAGAGGG
>WUAM01000287.1:20931110-20943512 GCA_024336885.1 Actenoides hombroni
GCAATGCTGGGAGGGCTGGAACCCCTCTGCTGGGAGGCCAGGCTGGGAGAGCTGGGGGGGTGCAGCCTGGAGAAGGCTTCAAGGAGACCTTGTGGGGGCCTCTCAGAACTTAATAGGGGCCTACAGGAAAGCTGGGGAGGGACCTTTTACAAGGGCATGTAGTGATAGGATGAGGGGCGAAGGCTTCAAACTGGAAGAGGGGAGATTTAGATTAGAAATTAGGAAGAAGTTCTTCACTCTGTGGGTGGTGAGACCCTGGAATGGGTTCCCCAGGGAAGCTGTGGATGATCCGTTACAGGGAGTGTTCAAGAACAGGTTGGATGGGACTTTGAGCAACCTGCTCTAGTGAAAGGTGTCTTTGCCCACGGCAAGGGAGTTGGAATGAGATGATCTTGAAGGTCCCTTCCAACCGCAACCGTTCTATGATTCTACGATCAGGGATCTGACCAAGAGGAAGCACGATGCAAAAAGTAAAAGAAGCCCTGAGCCACAAATGATGAATCATTCAAAAACTACCTGTTAAAAGCCCAGAAGATTTGTTTACCTGTTTTTCCTGAGTGTTACATAGTGATGTTCACCTTGAACTCAGAGGAAACCAGCTACATTAGCAAAAAAACAAACAAACAAACCCAAACAAACCCTTCTTACTTGTCACTGCTCAGCACGTCCAGCCTCACGTTCGTTCCTTCACTTCTATTTTGTAAGATCTAACACTGCCAACTGCTTAACCAGTTTTTTTACCCCCTTCAAATTCTCAGTCTGCAGTGCCCAAGAGTAAGACAGAGGTCTCTCCTCCCACCAGCACACACCTTGGCCATGCTCTGGGGCTGCAGCCACACACATTCTCCTCTTGCTGAGCATTAAACATCTGCAATTTCAAATCACAAACTGGGGAGCAAGGGTATTATGGTGTCGGAAGAGAGTCACTTAAAATACAAGGTGGCAAAGCGGCCGCGGTGCACTGCCTTTGTCACGCTGCTCGCTGGAATTAAATCATTAGTTTTATTCCGTAGATCATGTGTTATTTTACTAAAGCTTCCTGTAAATGAGCCTCTACAAATTCACTGGGAGAGGTCTTATCATTCATTCCGCAAATTAAAAAGACACAATTTAATGTTACAGCAAACAGCAGAGCTGGAGAAGGAGTTCACTTGTGTGGAGACAGCGACTAATTGGAAACCTCTCCCTTCCCCTTCTGCTTTGCACTGCTAATCAGGATCACAATTCCACACGAGCACGGCTACAGATGAAGAGGAGATGTGGGAGCAGGGCACAAAAGGTTAATTAAAACACTCAGACAAGAACAAGGATGATGATTGTAAAGCAACCCCAAGCAGCAGAACTACCTTTAGCTCTACGGGCTACTCTACACCTGGTCTAAATCAAACACCATTTTTCACATAGCCATAAACGGCATTTAATTGGGGTGGGTTGGGTTTTTTTACTGCAGAGTTTGCTGCATTACTGTGATCATCCCATCCCAAATTTCCCTGGACTTTCTCTGAATTCCTTGCGATGCCTTTTGGGTTATTTTTTCCCCCCTTTTTTTGGCTGTGTTTTGCTGAGCTGAATCACTGCAGGGATGATGCCAGCCGCTCACTTGGTGTTTATGGCCCTGTGCCTCCTCCTAAGGACATTGGGCAGAGTTGGAGATGCTGTTTCAAAAGCCCTAACCAGCTGTCACCTCTGCATTTCTCTTCTCCAACCCATCTCCTTCTCTACCTCCAGACACACAAGCTCTCGGACAATCTGTCATAAAACCATCGCTTGATCCTCTGCTGCAGTCACTGTTCCCAGCACAGGGAGATGCCACAGACCTGAAAGAAGACTGGGGGGTTTCCCCCCCTTTTATTTTTTTCCTTCCCCCCCCCCTTTTCTTTCTTTTTTTTTCCCTTCCTTCCCCCCTCCTTTTTTCTCCTTTTCTTTTATGCTTTTTTTTTTCCCCTTTTTATTTTTTTCCCCTCTTTTTTTTTCCCCATTCCTCTCCCCTCCTTTTTTTCCCCACCCTTTTTGTTTGCCTATTTTTTTGCCGTGTTTCTGGTTTTGTTTTGTGGTCTTTTTTATATTAAAGGCTGTGAGACACTCTGGGCTCCCTGCTAAGGAAGGGCCCCCTCACACTCCCATCATGCCAGACCAGTACATACCACCAGGGAAGGACAGCATCATGCCTGGCAATCATTTTTGAGGATTTCCTTTTTTTGGGGCCCTCCTGAGCCTTAATTTTGGCAACACAAAGCACGTGCCTTATCCCAAGGGAGCTGTTCCAAAAAAAAGAGAAACCTGAAGTGTTTCAGGCAACCAAAAAAATAAAAAAAGTCAAGTGCTCCACAAGCCACCATTGAATACTGAACTTTAATCACTCCCAGAGTAGACACTGTCCCTAAACCCTGTAGGAATGAGAGGTCCCTACAGTTCTGTTTAATTATGGTAGCGCTTTTATTGTAGCACATGAAGTCTCCTTTCTATTGCCACAAACTCCATCCAACAACCAGCATTTTATTGCCTTTACTTTAAGCGACAAACGGGCTTTATTTTTTAATAAAACCATATGGTGCCATCTGTTGTTGAGCAGGACCTCCCCCCTGGACCACGTGCAAGCCACGCTTGGAAAAAAAATAAATCCTAATGTATCTAAAAATCTTGTTTTCAGACAGAACAAGTGTCTCTAAGGGATCCCTTCAGGCAGCTGGGGACAGCTCCCACCCAGGCTGAGACTCGAGCAGCATGGGAGGAACAAGTCCCTTCCCAAGGTCTGTCCTTCCCCTGGATCATAACCCAAAGCCACCTCTTTCTCTACCACTGCAATGAAAAGGAGCCGAGGCTGTCTCAGGGTGGCAGGGAAGTTTGCAGCCCATGGCTCAACCAGACACATCCTGCGCTCTGGGAACAAAATTCCTGACCACTTGGAAATTCTTTTAGTGCTTCGTGAAAGCACCTAATGAAGAGTGGTCCCCATGTGAAGCACCAGGGGTGCAGCAAACCCACCCACCTTGGCTGCACCAGTCCAAAGGGGGTTTCCTTTTGCTGTGCTGACGCGTGAACCAGGGAACAGCAAAAAATATATATATATATATAAAATAAATAAATAAATATATATATATAATCACATTGAATACGAGTCAGGAGACTGTTCCTAAATTTTTGTCTGCCTCAGAAAGACAGATGGATTCACAAGTTGCATTTCCTTCCTAACACCGGTACAGATGGGTTTACAGTATACATATCTATATACCTACCTTAATAAAACAAGTGTTCTTGAAAATTTTGAATGGAAAACCAGTTAGCTTTAATTTCTTTACGATAGTTATGGATTTATCTAGATCGAGCACAACTCCTGTTGCAGCAATCCGGAAATCAGGCTGAAACATAGAGATAAATACAGTCTTTATTTATATTTATTTGTTACATGTACTAACAGAGAAGAAATTATTTCACTGATACACTTTCACTAGTTTCTAGAGTTTGAGTTCAGAACTTATCTTTAGAGGAGTACAGCAGCATGACAGTTGAGGTGCTGCTGACAAAACATTCCTTCTATTCACTAATGAGACTTTCAGAACTGCCATTCTAATTACCTTGGAACCAATCTAAGAGTCCTTGTTATCTACCTCACTGTGTTCCTTTATGAAACAGAATCTTACTCAGACAGAAAGTCTCAACGGAGAAGTGCTTTGTGCACTGCTGTAACTAAGTGTATTATGCTAGTAACACATAACAAAAACAGCCTTTTAATACATATAACAAGATGACTATGGCAATAGGACTTAAAAGTTTGTTTTAGGAAGGAGACAATAAGTATTACTCTGCTTACTAACATGCTCATTACAACGTCATGTAAGACTTTTACTATATTATTGTATGTAAATATAAATCTACTTTTGGGTAGATTATGCAACAAAGATAATATATGATAAATACTGCTTTAACACTATTTAAATTCAGATGCCCATAAACATTCTAACACAATGGGAAGAAATCATGTTGAAGGTAAATGTTTTCAACAAGAACATCAGTACCTCATCCTGTAAAAAGGTTGCAAAAGTTATCTAAATACTTGGTGCATGAAAATCAAGCAGATAAGTCCTTCCACGTAAAATAATAAAGCAATATTTGTCATTTTCAGTGTAGCAGATGAAAATTGTTTATAAAAAAATCCTCTATCCAGTTTTCCGCCTCATCACAATACACCTGTCAAAAGCCTGAGTCCACCTACTTTCTCAGTTCCTACAACATCACTGCTTTACCATAGGTAAACCTTCTTCCCCAAACCTGTATAATTTATTCAAAGACCCAGTAATCAACATTGTGTGATAACAAACCTACCGTTGTGCCACTCACAGACTGAACTGCCAAAAATCCTGTTCCCTGAGGAGTGATGGGCCCTACAAGAAAATTAAATTAAAAATATACATATATATTATGAGGAGCTTCAGTAAGCAACATCTGGCCTCTTTTTCAAGTCAGAAAACTTAGAAATACATGTCAAATATTCTCAACGAATAAAACCAAAAAAAAGTTCAAAGCATTCAACCCATTACTCACAAATACAGCCACAAAAAAGTTACAGGAACGGTTAACAAGTTACTCACGTGTGAAAGCTTTGGCAGGGCTGGGCCCGTAATGTGTGCAAAGGTTCCTCTGCACACAGCCAACAAATCAGGTTCCAATTTGATACAACACAACCTAGCAGAATGCTCGGAATTTGTGTAAATGCCAAATAATTCACAAAGAATAGCCAATTGTCTATTTTCCCGTATTAACAGGTGCTGTTTTGTATTTCACAAGGAAGAACTTTCTGAGGACTTCTCATTCCCAAAGCTACTGGCTGTACTTCCTGATACATCCTGTACTGCTTGAGAGTTTTATAACGATTAAGTGATAGAGGATTGTAACTCCAGAATGCCCTTACCCCAAAAAGTTGCTCCACAATGCATATGTTGTGGTGTGTACTTGAGAAGCCTGTGGCGCCCATTGTGATCTTCAATATAGAACATGGGGATAGTTTGAAATCGCCTCCACCCCAATGAAAGGATTAAAGGATCACGTGTCTTAAGGATCTTCTTATACCATCGGTGCTTCTTCAGGCGCAACTAATTAGAAGAAAAGATGAACAATGCTGTTACAGGATAACATTCTGAAATTCAAGTCTTAATTTCAGGAATGACTGAAAGCAACGTCCATCAACACTAGAATTTGTTATTCTGTAAGCTTTATATCTTTGAACATTCTCACTAATACCAGGTTGACTGGAAAGATAAAGCTAATCAGTATTTCACTCACTCTGAAGTCACGTTTGTATGCATACAAGTATTGTATTATAATATATTTTATGGCCTAGTTAAGCCTGTAAAAAGCCAGTGTCTGCTGGTGTAGAGTTCATTCTGTCAAAAGGAAATCCCCTATTCAAGAGACAAAGGTGAAGGTTTCTCTCCATGTTTATTGTATTGTTAATAAACAGAAAAGAAGTAATATCTCCAGACACTCTAAAAGCACACTATAAGTGCACTCACAGCTTTGGCTACATACCTGCACATACCCGACATTTCCTTCGCTGTTGCCTAAACCACCCAGGATAACAGGATAATGAGGGTCGAAATTGAGGACAAATTCACATGGGACATTCTCAATCTCTATTCGAACATACATCCCAGGTCGGAAGCCCTCATACTGCACTCTAGTCTCATCATCTTGATCTTCAAATTCCGCTCGATTAAGCTATGTGACAAAGAGAAGGTCACCACGTGTTTTACAACATTGAAGTATTAACAACTTCTTCACGAGGCACCAGTTCTACTTCAAACAGGCTAACATTTATATAAATCTTTCGGGAAAGATGTGATAGGTTCTGTGACTTTTTATTCAGAGCAAGATCACTGCGACCATGAATTCCTTCCAATTTGAAATCCCAAGTGAGCCCGTTAAGTCTACTTGAAAGACAGTACCCAACAGAGGCAAATGACTGAGTGGCTTCTGATATACTTTTCACAACAGTGGCTCTGGATTTTAAAGGTACAACTGTCAAAAGTACATTTTTGATTTAGGAGCCCAAGTACCTTTTAAAATTAACATCCTGATCTTTGAGGTGTCACTTTCTGAGGACGCTGGGCTCCTATCATACTCAGCAGCTTAAAAATATTTCCGTGCATTCTCACACTGTGGCTAGTTAAAAGGGTCTTTTAAAGCTCCTCTGTACCATACGAATGCACATATTGTGTAATTATTTAACAAGAAATTTTTGTGAATAACAGAAGCCTTACCCTCTTGTTATAGGTCTTGATGTTCAGCTACCTATAACACACCGTGGTTAGGCAAACTAAATTATTAATTTTATTTCTCAAGGTCTTGAGATATGGCACAAATCTTCTGGTTCAAGTTTATTTTTCTAAAAGCCTTTGCATGTGCCCAGTGTAAGATCCTTGTCCTTACATCCTGCTGCAGGAATATTGCTGATATGTATTTCTGTAACAGACCTCAAGTGAACCAGTTGTAAATTGTCTTGTATTCTTTTACTGGAATATCCTTTATTCTTTAAGTGCTCTTAGTAAGTACATCAGCATAGCAGAGCTCATATGATGACTTATGACGGATGCTAATGCAAGAAGGTAATGATTAATTTAACGACTATTTAGGGCAAGATTTTGTCAGAACAGAAGACAGTGAAGTTACTAGCAATGTTCTTCCAAGTCGGCCAAAGAAAAATGCTACTTTAAAACTTACAAGATTTTATCTAAATAAAATAAGGCCCAAGACAAATCAACACGTCCAGTTCTGGACACAGTTACCCTGCAGACTCCTACAACACGTACAGAGCAATGGTCATCCATTATTTTTTCCTCAAAATAATTTGACAGTTTGACAAAAAAGACTTTCACGCTGAAATTACTTATCTGTTAATAACATTGCAAAAAATCACACTAAAAATAATATTGGGAAAATATGACAAATTATTATGACAAAGATTTTCATCTTCCTAGACATAATAGGATGCCTTTCCTGTCCCCCTTCCTGGAGGGGAACCTTCTTTGTCATGTTTTGGGGTTTTTTGAGACCTGTCATGCTAGTTCCATCACTAATGGACAAATGGATAACTGTTAAAAACTAGTAAGTACGTGAAGTTTAGATGACACATCTGGACTTATTCAGTGATTTAGAATGCAGTTAACTACTTAGAGTCAATTTAAATTTTCAGTTTTTTGGCTTGTTTGCTTGCTTTTCTCTCCAGTTAATGGAATCAAAAAGTTCAACCATTAAAAAAATAAATCACAAATATGTATCTTTTTGTGGGTACTTTCTGAAGTAGCTCCTGAATGTTATGTATGTTTCCAGGAAAAAAAAACAACATAACAACTTTGGCCAAACTCCGTGGGGTAATTTCCAAGACGTATAGCCAGATAAATTGCCAAGTTAACAGCTTGTACCTGTGCTTGTCTATGCATTTCTTCTTTAAGGTCATCAAAATAAGTGGCATCCCCTTCATCATACTCTGCATCAAACATTTCTTTCAGTTTCCGTTTCTTGTCCATGCGCTCCTTTTTCTTTTCCTCCTCCTCAGGTTCTGATTTGGACACTTTTCCATCTTCCTCTTCTTCTTCACTTCCAGACTAATCAACAGTAAGTTATCAAACATGTAAATTGGTTCATCAAAAACAACCCATTCTGATTTAACAGTTTAATATAGATCAAATAATATTTTGTCATAATGCAAATTATTAGATACTTTAAAAATATTTCCACGTTAGGCAAAACTTCGTGAGTTCTTCATACAAAAAGATGTAACTTCAGCAATGATGAAAACATTCCATAACCTAAACATATCCTTTTTAACTGAGAAAGCTTCTTGACTTAATATTTATTTAATCTTCAGGAAACAGACCCTGGAACTGACCTATCAGTTACTCCGCAGCTAAAATTAGCACACATAATAAAAGAGTAAGAAAAAAGTAATTGTTGATAGCATTGAGTAATACTGTGCTGGAAGGCAGCACTCTAGAGGCCAGAGAGGAGGAAGTTTGTTCACAGATCATTTGAAAAATGCCAGGATGATGCTGTTACCCTCAATTTTATAACGAAATACAAAGCCATCAAGTTGCTCAGTCT
Organism: Actenoides hombroni; assembly: GCA_024336885.1. Classification (NCBI taxonomy): domain Eukaryota; kingdom Metazoa; phylum Chordata; class Aves; order Coraciiformes; family Alcedinidae; genus Actenoides; species Actenoides hombroni. Next base: position 20,939,208 of record WUAM01000287.1, read on the forward strand.
GAAAAAAAGAATATACAGATTTTTCAATCTGTATTGTCAAAGACAACTACAGCTCTGTTCTTGGAAGATATTCAAGCCACAGCATAGAATTGCTTCCACCAGCCATGTGTATGCAGATAGGAGGAGTGACTAGAAAACTGTCAGGTTCCACGATTTGTTGTATATAAACAGAGCTCTATAATCTTCTGCCTCAGATGAAATGATAAAGTACAAACAGTTATGTCCACATTTGGTTTTAAAGTACTCCTCACATACCTGCAAATCATCCAGCTCTTGATTAAGCCTGACACCTACTGTTGAATAAGTGAGGCAAATTCTCCTACTTAACTTTAAACAAGTCAGTTTGAGACTAAAAACATGTCATTCTAGATATCTGTAGGTTCCAAAGCCCATAATACATACACCTTTTCTTCCTTGCTCCCACTGATTTCTTCCCTATTGATTCATGAAAACGAGATTTATTACATAGAATGCCTATCACTTGATCAGAAACTCGTATACATATATGCTGCTAAACAACATAAAAATAAAGGTCAGACCTCATCTCTTTCAGCAGCATGTTTTCCTTTGTGCACAACACCGGTTTCAAGATCTTCAAAATCTCCATACAGCTCTTCTGCAACAACAAGCAGCCAAGATACCTGGCAGTTAACCATTCTATTATATTGCAGCTGACCATTCTGTTGCATTGTTCCATACAATTTCTCATATTTTTAATATTGTGTATTTCTCAGTACTGCTTTGTAAACTAGCTTCAGCCCAATTCTTTTTTTTCTACCCATCAACAGTTTTATGTTGGTTCTGCCCTCTCTATAGTTTCAGCTGAAAACTCTCAGCTAAACTTAGTGGCTCCTCTTTTTTCCTTTCAATACCTGTATGATTTCAAAAATGTAATTAAAGTTTGGATCATTCCAAAAGACTACACAGCATATTAGTTAGCACTCTAATGACACCAGCAGAGAAATCAGGCTCTTATAATTAAAAAAATAAATAAATTAAAAAATGTAAATAGAGCAGAGAATTTTTATGTTAAAAGCAAATGCTTACAGAAGCCTGTCAAACCACAGTAGTTTCGTATAGAAGATACAAGCATATTATTAACATTTTCTAAGTGTTTCCAAAGTATATAACAGACATACAAAAACACCACTTCCAAAGCATCTGAAGATTCGCTTCACACTTTTCAGCCAAATGTGAATGATCAGTTTGTCTTCCCATGAAAAAAAAAAAGCATTTTCTGCTTATTTCTACCAAGACTATCCAAAAGAATAAACCATGCATAGAGGATGAATAGCTAAACTCAGATACAGAATCAAAATTCGCATGGCCCATTGTTAACTAAGGACTCCATTTCCTAATTTAAATTATATACCTGTTTTTCAGAGAGTAAATTTTCAGCAAGTGCTACTTGATTACTGTTTGTCCAGAGATTTACAGCAATGTTTAATTATATTAGTATCGCTGTAATACTTTATGCAATAGTTTGAAAAAATATGCAAGTATGTCACTAAATGCAAAGCATTCTACATATATAATTATGAATTCATACTTTTCTTTAAAATCATTTATAATAATTTTTAGAAGTCTTACACATACCATCTTCCTCCAACAGCTTCGCTGCATCTTTATCATCTTCCCACTTTCCAGTAACAAAGCAGTCTTGAATACTGCTCATAACCTGCAAAATAATGGTGTCATTGCCTTGTACGGTTACAGCTTCTCAACAACAGAAACATTTTCCAGTAAGTTCCCAACTCCTCCATCAGCTATCCCACCTCAAAGATAATCTGATATTCTCACACACAGCTCCACATCAAGACAACATTACCAAAACTACACAATGCCTCAGCAAAAGCAGAAATGTGAAACCAACTCAACTCTTGCCCAAAGGTCTTTACACTAACAAGTTCTTCACCCTACACATCGCATTTTCACTTGTGATTCACCTGCTTTTTTATTCTGGTAAATAAATACCAAGCTATGACCCACCAAAGAGTCAAAGACACCAAAGCATTAAACTGATTTATTCTAACTTTCCATTCCTGTAAGAACAGACCCCGGAATCTGTTAGCTAGTAAATACTTCTAGTGACAGCCAGTAGCAGAAGATATGACACTGGCCATAGCTCCCACAAATCCGATTCAATAACAACTCGGTAGTATTTTAGGAGACACAGCCAGTACCTAATGAGTACAGAATATGTGGAAGCAATTCCCAGTGGTATTACCTCTTCTAAATCCCAATCTTGCGGCTTTTCTACCAGAAATTTGGAGCAGTCAAGAGCATTAGCTTTCTGTTTGGATGCTTTGTCTGGACGGCTGACGTGAAACAAACCTCCAAGTTCATCACCTGCATCCTCACTCTCATGGTCCTCATTCTCAACAGCTAAATGAAATATACAAGCTGTGATTATTTACCCACAGTAAATGGATTACATTCCTTAACAACTCTTTCCTGCCTTATGTTCCACAACATCTGCAGTGGTTTGAGGAAAAAAGATGCAAGCTAAAAAATAGCTTTAAATATAAAAGACTGAAGAAAAAGGTACATTGATCCAGTGTAAGAGTTAAATTAATACCCTCACAAGGACAAAATGAGGTGAGAAGCAACCAAGGATATAACTGTGAGCAGTTGTATGGTTGTTCCATATGGAAACATGTAATCCATTCCACAAATGCCACAGTTGAAATTTCTGTGAACGACCTGAAATCTGGTTGTATTTGCATAATTGAATTAATCTGAAAAAGAATTGCCCAAAAAGTAAGCACAAGATGTTCATTCAATATCAGAAGTAGAAACAACACCAAAACAATCTGTGAACAGAAATGACATTAAGCTAATCTGTAAATCAAGAATATCAGATCTGAGAACCTGTCAGCCACTCCTGCACTGTGGAAGGTGTACAACAGCAAATTCTCACTGTGTTCTACCAAGATTCTGTATGATGAGGCTTGTACACCCAGCCAACTACTGAAAAAGTTGTAAACTAAATAGGACAAATTACATTAATAGCAATTTTCTCTTCCTTTTAAGCTAGCTACCCTCTTCTTTCTCAGCCAACACCATTATTACAGGTATGATAATACCAAGTCACATCTACAAGAATATTCCACTCTCAGTTATTGTGAGACAGAAGTTCCTGATAACAGCCAATAAACAACATCCCTTTATGAAACACATCAATTACCACAATGGATTTGCATAATATCTACCAGATCATTATAAAAATAATCAAACTTTTTTTTTTCTTTTTTTTTTTTTTCTGAGGGGGAGGCATAAGTGTACCAGAAAACATGAGTAGCAATAGAGTAGCATGGAAAATGAGCTTAAAATGCTTTTTTATTGGAAAAGTAAAGACTGTCTTTATTACAATTATTAGTGAAAATGTGTATCAGCAATATAGAAAGTCAATTAACTTTCCTCAAGCCTCCCACCAAGAGAGAACACTCAAAGATTCGGACTTGCAAACTAGGTCACAGCTGAAAGGCTACAATATAAGTCTACAAACAGATTTGTACCTGTTCCATACACAAGTTTACGAAGATTGGGGGTTGAACGTTGCTGTCTTAGAAAGGCCTGAGCTGCCTTCTCTGTAAGGTCCTCTTTCCACTTAAGTGCACCTAAAAAGGGAAAAAAAAATACAATTGCATTCTACCTCCAAAAATGAACAAGAATTAGGAGCTACACAAATAATTTCATGACAACAGCAGGCTTAAGAAGTGTAGACACAACCAACAGTTTCTTCTTTTTGTACTCCATATATACACGGAAACGTAAATTGTGGCTAACAATTTTTTTTTTTCTGATGAGTCCTAATTTTAGGACAACAATTTAAAGAGATTATTAACAACAGTAACAGATCTGATTATTTTCATGATGATACACGTCTCTACCACAGACTCACAGAATGATTCAGGTTGGAAGGGATTTTGGAAGGTCATCTTGTCGAGCCCCACTGCTTATGCAAGGTCACCTAGAGCAGGCTGCCTAACAACATGTTCAGACAGCTTTTGAATATTTACAAGGATGGAGATTCTATAATTTCTCCATGACCATTCTCAGTGTGTAGTTAATACATTTTAGTAATGTTGCCCCAAGAATGTTCTACTCATTCTAAATGTAATAGAGCATAATTTCTTTTATACAAATAGCCATAAAAATTAAAGAGAAATCGTAAGCAGAATTCAACGAAGTTGATAATACAAATCATCTCCATTTTAGAGAAAGAAAACATGAGACCTGCATCCTACATTGCAAATCAAAGGCCTAATAGCAGATAATCACAGGTTTCCTATGCTGAAGTTT
>WUAM01000287.1:20953021-20972658 GCA_024336885.1 Actenoides hombroni
TAGTGCGTGGATTAGGGCGGGGGGCACGGCCGGGCCGGCGCGGGGGGGGGGGGGCGGGGGGGGGCGGGGGCCCGCGGCCCCTCGAAGGAGCCGGAAAGCGGGGGGTACCGGGGGGGTGCCGGGGAGGCCGGCAGCCCGCTGCCGGCGGTGAGGGCCGGCGCCGGGGGAGGGCCATCCCTGGGCTCCGGGCAAAGCCGACTTTCAACGCCACCGCGGCAGTAGAGCTGCCGGGCAAGCCGTGGGCCGGCCCCGCACCCCCGGAGCAGAAGGAGAGAGCGAGGGACCTCCCACGGGGCTGCAACCCACGGGCCGCCGCCGCCGCCACCACCACCCACCTGTCGCACAGCGCTGCACCGTCCGCGTGGGCCCGCACCGTCCGGCGCTTTTTGGCGACCCCCCGGAAACAGCGCCTGAGCCCGGAGTTCCGGGACAAGCCGTGCCGGAGCCCTATTGCCGACGCACACGGCGGCAGCCCGGCTGCCCGCGGAGCCGGTCGCCCGTTCCCCGGGCTGTGCAGCGTTGGGCCGAGACCCCGAGACCCGGCCGCTGGCTGCGCCTCTTGGTCAATAAATAACTTTTCCGCAAGTGCTGTGAAGGCCCGCGGTAGCCCCGCTGCACCGGGCCCTGCCGACGGCAGCCCCCGTACGAACTGGGCGCTGCGGGCCCAGAAATCAATGTGACGATGATCTTTCCAAAGAAAAAGAAATCCTTACTAAGGACTATGGGAGGACAATCAAGTCGTTGGGTGAAAAACCTGAAAAGGGCTTTCCAGCGCTATGAACTCAGACAGAACGTACTTAGGCGCGGGCTTTGTACAGATACCGAGTCCGCCACCCCGAAAGGACATGACTGGGCACGCAGGAGTCAAGGCGCTCGAGGTGAGAAGTGAGTAGTTGTTTATCTCAGGCCTTTGCCTACGCCTTAAGGCGAGTCCTCCTGACGTTATTTATAGGTACAGGCCCTGCTTAATTAGCGAAGAGCCCTCTTCTGCCGGGTGATCTGCCTTTGGCAAAAAGAAAAGGCGTGGAGCAAGGCTGCTAAAGAGGTGTCCAGGGCACCAGCTGCTGCCTCCGTGAAATGGGACAGATCCTGCCTCCTGGGTGGGCAGGTTCCAGAGAGGACTCGCGGCTGTCCCTGGTCCTGCTGCTGGAGGAGGTGGCTGAGAAGAAAGGAATGCGCTTTGCAAGCTTCCACAAAATGAGCAACTCCAGCCACCTGGTTGTGGGGTAGGCCCAGGTGAATTTGGGTCCTCACTATCTCTCTTTGACAAGTTATGTGGAAGAAAACACAGGTTTTCAATATTCAGCATGCAAAATCCTCCTTTCTTCCATAAATGGGAACATTTCACAGGAGTACTGAAGACAACTTGGCTGCTGCCCCACCTCTTCCTCAGCATCACCTACTCGCAGGACAGCAGAAATGCTTTTAGTATGCAAGGCCAGGGGAAGCTACTAAAACCATTGCTGTTTAAGTACCACCTACATGTTGAATAAACATGTAATTTGTGTCCCGGTGTTCTCCACCTAGGAGCAAGGCTTTAAAGTTTACAGAAACATAATGGGAGGTTGCAGCCAACTGCTCTGCGCATTTTTTTTTCTTATTTGTGAAATAGATGCTGGGTAGGTCTCTTACAAGCAACTTCTAACAAAATAAAGCAAACCAGTAACTTACAGAAAAGCTCTACTCTGAGCAGCAGGTAGCTCTGTTGACAGGAGGATGATTCTTTTTTTTTTCTTGGACTTGCTCACAAGAAGTAATCAGATTGCATTCCACTTCAGTGTTGGAAACTGGGTTTGCTAATAATTCCCTAGACCAGATGAAGGGGTTGTAATGCCCAGTACGACTAGAGCAGCCAGGAGTGACAGCTCAGCACCAAATGCCTAACACAACTGCCTTGGTGTGGTTTTGTGAGCTTTGATAGAGTAAGATTTCTACAGTGATGGGGGGGGGAAACAGCTGGATGCACTGCAGAGACCACGTTCACTTAAGAGAACCTGTAACAGTGACCCTCCACTAATTTACCTCAGCCCCATACAAGGTAAGAGAGTGCTGGTTAACATGCACTGATACCAGCAAGAGGGACACCAGGAAAGGACCTGGTGCTGCCTGCCAGGTGGCCACTGACTCCATGGAGGAAGCAAAAGCCCACAGCCTTGTTGGTTTCAGAAGTCCTTTCTCCTCTAGGTCTTTCACTCACTCTGTGAAGCAAGGCTGAATTGCTACATACTTTTGAACACCAGTTTCTTGTTTTGTTCATTTTATAGGTACAATTATTCTTGTTCTGCCTGTGCCTAGGAACAAATCTCAGTTCTCATGAAGCACGTCTTACGAGGGAAAGGATATATGTAAATAAATAATTCTTAATGCAGAGTTCTTAGAAAGTTTACAAAAGTCATATATGCAATCATAAAAACAAACATCACCTTGTACTTAGCTATCAGATAGAACTTTCTGTGTTCAGAGTGCCTTGCAGCTATTGTCTGAAGCTATGGTTCTGTAATACATGAGTGTGTTCCAGTGCTTCAAGTCAAGGCAGCAGTTATTCTTCACAGATACAGCTTAGCATTACTGACAAAAGTCAGGACTAATTTTCTGGACATGTCGTGTACACATTTCAACAGACAGCTTCTTCACAACTTCAAACTACAGCTTTATTAATAAAATAATGGCCTGTGTTTAAGTTTTATTTTTATTATGTGTCTTTTGCTCTATAAAAGTAATTCATAACATATGTATTAAAATCTAGGTACACTTAAAATATTGCAGAGCCACATTTTAAACACAAAGGAGTTGAATGTAGAGTTTTCAGCATCCTGGGCCCGATATTGCTTTAATACACAATCATGGCAACTCTCCAGAGATACACATGAAGAACACTTCCATGATTACCCTGGTCTTACACATGGCCATGGATCTCAAAGTCTAAAAATAGACTCAATGTGCAAATGCAGAGCTGAAACTTTTTTTTTTCTGTGAGTGCAGTTCTACAAATTCATTATCACCCCAGGTAGAAAAACTTCATTTGACAAATAGAAAACTACAACTTGGAAAAAAAAAAAAAAGACAATTTCAGAAAATATATACAAAAGGAAATCACAAAAAATATTGCCTTTTAAAAGGCTACACATTGTCATTTTAAAATTAAAATACTACACATTAAGTATCTAGGGAAAAAACAGCAGTGTTCTTTATTGGGAGCACACCTAAAACGCAAACATACCCAGTGAGCCATTCCCTTCCACCACCAAAGGTGCTTTTCCCAATGCTTGTACCCTTCTCATGTAAATGCTTTCTCCACTAAAAGCTATAAATAAGTCCGTTTTCTACAATTTTCTTAAGTTAAAGTAAACGAATTCTGACCAGAGTAGAAAAAAACCTCAGTGCAGTAAGGCCACAAAACCAGTGCCATAGTTTCAAGCCTCCTGGCAGAATTAATCCAGCATGGTCTGAACATACAAAGAGTAAACCTTCAGTAGTGATGTATTTCTGAAGATCGGTCTGTCCATGCAAGCTAATGTGAAGCTGCCGAGAGCCAAACACATGCAGGAATACTGCAAGCAGCTCAGTGACAGTTCCCATAGGATGGGGCAAGGAAGCAGCACACATTCAGCATGTTAGTCTCCTCTAGCCCTTGCTAACTTTGCTGATGTTCCTTCCCCTTCCAAAGAGTGCACAAAACTCAGAGCAAGCACCCCACACTTAGACCTGCAAAACCTCTAGCCACTTTGGACAACACTGCCAATCAAGAAAAAAAAACCAACCCACATGAATTTTTCATCAGGCAAACAGACCCACTGTGAGGTTTCATGTGTGACAGGCTGAACTCTGGCCACCAAAAGCAAAAGGGTAACTTTTTGACCCACCTTGCTCCCCATTTTGCTCATTCTCAAACAGCAAATCTAGCCCAGTTCCCAATATTTCATTTCTTATGCCCAGCCAATGAGGGTCATAGTCATTTACTGTCTCCAGCAGCTGCTGCCCATATGATGGGGCTGGAGCAGCAAATGTCCCTTGATAGCCCCCTTCATGTTTTGAAAGTAGCAAAGGACTAGCGTGGCTCGCCACAACCTGAGGCGGATTGTGCCTCATCTGCTCAAGCTTAGATTCCCCTTCACTGCAATTGAAAGTGGAGCCCTTCCCAAAGGGAGAACTGTCTGACTTGTTATACAAATGGCTCTCATCACTCAGGTCCTGGTTAGCATTTGAGTAGTTTAAGACAGGCCTCCTATACATGTTTTCTTTAGCTGCCAGGTACTGGTGATCTTCTACACAAGACTGAAAAGCACCTGCTTCTGAGTAGTAGCTTTCAGAGGAAGGTTTCTTCAGGTACGGATACTCCTGTGCCTGCTGCACAGGGAGGGAGAGCTGGGGGGCACTCCCCCCTCTGCCCGCACCGAGTGAGACCCCTTTTCCCACGCAGTCCAAACCGAAATGAGCTGGGGTCTGACCTGGGGCTCCGAAAGTGTTATCCAAGCTCCAGAAATCGAGCCTTGAGTACGGCTGCCCCAAGCAGGTCGACGGCTGACCAGAGAAGCTCGGGTTTCCTCCCGGTAGGCCGGGCTGCGCGTAGAGGAGGCTCCGGTCTGGCCCAAGTCCCTGCCCCGCCCGGGACCTCTCCTGGCAGTCGCCGCTGCAGCGGGTCGGCTTTTGCTTGCCGCAGGCCGGCCTGGGATAGGCGGCGGCTTCGCTTTTCTTGTGGTTCAGCTGCCGAGCTCTTCTGTTCTGAAACCACACCTGCGAAGCCATCAGAGACTGAGCGCTCGCCCGCGCCTCGGCCGGCCGGGGGGAGCCGCCCCGTTTCCCGCCCGCCTGCCCCGCTCACCTGGATCCTGGACTCGGGGATGTCGGTGAGGCCGGAAAGCTGCTCCCGCAGGGCGATGCCGGGGTACGGCTCCTTCTCGAAGGCGCGGACTAGCAGCTCCAGCTGGGCCTTGCTGAAGGTGGTCCGCTTCCGCCGGCCGCCTTCCCGCCCCGCGCTGGGGGCGGCGGGACGCGCCCGGGCCTCGCCTGTAGGGAGAGAGAAGAAAGCGGCGATCAGCGGGGCCTCCGCACGTCCTGTCCAGCTGCCCGCACGGACACCAGCACCGCCACCGTCGCCCTGCCCTCCCCGGCCCCGGCCGCAGCGCCGAGAGGCTCACCGGAGGGGCAGGGGCTGGCGGGGAGGCTGGCGAGCTCCATCTAGGCCGAGGTCTATGGGCGATGGGGCGGCCCAGGCCGCTCCTCATCTTATGAGCCCTCCGCCCCGACCATTAGCGACCCCCACCCGCCCTCCGGCCTCGCCAATGGGGCCGGGACCGCTGGGCCTCGAGGGTGACTCAGAGCCGGCTCCCACACCTCCATTGTCATCCCATCACCAAAATACACATAATGAGGTCTCGCCCCATCGAAGGAGCCAAAGCGTCTCCCAGTGAAGCCCCCTTTGCCGCCACAAACCCATTCACTTTTCTTTAATTCAAATGGAGAGTGGATAATTTAGTAAAGTTATCTTTCACCTTCGGTTTGGCCCTCTGAGAAGACACCTCTCCAGGTTGCAGGCCTGGGACTTTGCTGGAAACCCAGGGCTCCACTGGATGCAGGGAGACCTCTGCACCGCCCTTCTCCCAGAGGGAAACCATCCCCAGCTCTTACTGCACCTGGGTGACAAGTCCTTGTCTTCCCCATATTGTTACCCTGCTCCTATTCCCAACCATGGGACATTTCTCATTAACTTAGCAGTAAATAAAATGCTGGTGGCTTTACTAGACATTGCATCAAAACCCACCATTCACAGAAAAAACAAAGCCTCCCTCAGCACACGCTAGGGTCACCTTGGGGAGAAGGAGCAGCTGCTCTCCTGAGTGTGTGCTGGAGAGCTCAGTACAAGCTTTTCCTTTCCTAGGGCTACTTTTTCCCTCCAGACAGCTCTACTCATCCAAGTCATGTACAGAACAAGCAAGGTCTGCGCTTTCATCACAGGGCGAAATCATGACCAGCATATTAATCCAAAAGAGAGGCCAGAAATACTATTTAAGAGAGCCAAGAGTGACATAAGGATTTACGGGGAGCAACAGTTGCCATGCTGAAAAGGATTAGATGTTAGAACAGGATTAGAACAGCAGCAACTCAATTAGTCAGTGTAATAATCTGTCAAATGTGGCCATTAATGGCTATCACTGAAGGTGTTCAAGAACAACGGCATCATTACTCCTTGTGTTTTTCATCTCAACACATCCCCATTAATTTTTCAGACTTGGGACCTGCTCCAGCTTGCTCTGAAGCTAAAGGGTATGGGGACAAAGTCTGGAAGCTGTTACATACTATTTGCATTCTTCAAGGACTAATGTGTTCCCCATCCACACAGCCACTTTGGGGTTGAGCTGGGTGAGGGTTTTAACATTAATACCACCACAGTGGTTCCAACAAAAATGAATGTCCTGCTAGACAGGGGCGACAGTCAGCCCATGCTAGTCAACTACTCCCGAGGCTGGGTTCTTTTAGCAGCTCTGTCCAAAGTAAATGCCCTCAGAAACCACTTTACCTAAATAGTGTTCTCAAGCAGAGTACATATGAAGGCAGTGAGAATTTCAGAGGGATGACAGCAGGATGTAGTTTGAAACATCCAGAAACAACAGCCTGGAACAATTCCTCAGTACTACTCCCCTCTCTTGTACCATAGCATTCCCATAAGCCTAGACTGCCATAGCACAGATACATCCCACAATATTTCTTTTCTCCCCTAGATCTCCAGGATAGTTCAGAGTTTTCCCTGTCCATGTAAACAATAAGATTTGTATTTAAGCAAGACTTTTTATGTGGAAGAAGGGAAAAAGCAGCCAGGTGGCAAGTGGCTCAGCACTTCTAGGTACAGTCAAGGTGTGCTGCTAGTTCTTTGGTTTTAGTTTGCTTTTAATATTCAGATACATACGTAGGGAGGGATGGGTGAAGGCTCAGATGCAATAAGCAGACATATAATGCTTGGTGGCATAGTTTTATTGTCATTCTTTACAACAAATCCAGTTTCAGCTGTTCCTTCTTGTTCTAAGCATGCAAGGTGGAATTCTACCTGCCTTTAAGCCCCCCATAAGGCTTCACACACAGTCCTTCACATGCCACCTCCAGTGCACACTTGAGTAGCAAATGAGCCAACTCACAGAGCTACTACTTCCACTGGATCACTTCCCCCCCACCCCACCCCCCCCTTTTGCCAGGTTAGTTTTTGGAGAGCTTACCTAAAACACCAGCATGGGATGGGGATGCACAGGAGCAGAGACACGAGTTGGGGAGCCCCAAATTAAAATGGCACAAGAAAATATGAAATTGCATATAGCCTTTCCATCTCTCTCCAATTCCAGTACAACTGTCCGTGGAGTGCATAATAAATTGGAACAAGAATACCAAGGATGTTTGTAGGGTACAAAGAGAGCTGAAGTCATTCAGTCTGGGCAACGGGTATTTTTGAATATGTGCCGTTATATTTTTTTCTCGTTCTCCACTTTTTTTTGTTGGGGTTTGTTTCTTTTTTTTTTTTTTTGGGGGGGGGGGTTGTGGCAGAAAACATCATTTCATAGGAATAAGTACAACACAAAGCTGACCCTGCAAGCAGCCTGCAATATTGATCTCAGAAGGACAAGGAGGCCACCCCCTCAACACACACAAATACACTTTATAGACACAGCCAGTACAGAAGAGATAAAGAGGAGTCAGCAGAGGCTTGCACTGACTTGCACCACTTGTTAATAGTGACTGCCCATCGCTACAAGCTAGGTCAAATACACCAGGCTTTTGTTAATATCCTCTGGCTACGGAGAGAGCAGTTCACACTTCCTGGAGTTATTGTTTCAGGCACTCTGCCAGGCAGCCTCTTTACACCCTTCATTTTCAGAGATTTTCTTTGCAATGCTAATCGATAGAGACTCAGATTGCAACTTTTGTTTTCGAGTGAGATTCCAGGAAAGTAAGATGGCAATCTTTGCCTTCCCCTCCTCTTCCCCCGCTTCTGCTGAGACATATGGACTTGATGTAATGTAAGAGCTAATTTCTGCTATAGCTACAATTTGACCATACACTAATCCAGGCAACAGCACTGACCAGCCCTTGCTGCCCATGTTCACTTGGCATCATCATGCTGTTGCATGTCAGTCATAGTGGAAACAACTGTTGTGAGGTCAACCAGCTCTAAACTGTATTGGTAAAATAATATTTCCCCACCCCATATTTTTGACTCATTTCACAAACATGGGAATGGGAAGAGTGTGGGGAAATAAGCAGAAATATCCAAAGCACCATGGTTAACAAAACCAGCATTTCTTTGGTTCATAGATTGTATTCAGCCTCTCACTAAAATCCATGGAATTTTGCTCTAGATTTCAGTAGAATGAAATTTCAGCACGAGGTCCTCTACCAATGTTCCTTTATGCCAGTGTCGTGGTATCTGCGCATCTACAGAGGAATCCAAGTCACATGTGGGATATGCTGAAAATACAACAGAAATGAAAGCTATATATATAAAGGACATCTAGGAGAGACAACACAGTTGTTGGACAAGGACTAGCCCTTTAAAATGGCTCTCAAAAAAAAAAGATTTGCATCTATCCTAGTCCAGATCCTCTCCTCTCCCTCCAGAAAAGCCATAGTGTTAGGAGTTGCAAAGGTGGCCCCAAAATCACATTAGTATTAATGGGATCCCGAATTACCCAGTGCAGCATGGACTTTGTCACCAGGCGCCTACCTGGGCAGTCTTAGGACAAGCACAGCCCTTTAGAAATGCCTACATCAAACATTTTCTAGGGCAGTACAATGCTATTGATGTTTAAGCAGAACTTTCATCCCGAAGGAGGCAAGATCAATTTCACTAGTTGGTCTTCAGACATTAACACCTCATAAAAAGGATGTTCATGCCCTGCTTATCTGGAAGGCATCTTTAATTATCTTTTGGTACACCTTTTGCAGCCCATTACTTACCAGTCAACACTGCTTTAATTATGGGCTTGGCAGTAAAAGGCAGCTCTTACATCACTGAAATAAAAATGCTACAAAGCAACCCTGGGTTGTTGCAAAGAGATTTCATGTTCAAATGGAACACTGAGGAATTCAGCAAAGCAACACGGATTCTCTTCTACAGAGATTTCTCCCTATGCACAGTACTGTCATAGCCAGATACACCCAGGAACCCTCCAAAAAACAGGAGTAGCCAAGCGATGGCTGTGCTTTCACCTACTTGTTCGGGAAAGGAGCACTTACAGCTGCCTGTCTTGTTTGGAAACAAATTCAATGGCCAGATGTGCCCCTTCCATAACATGCCAGGGCAAGCAGGATAGAGGCACTTTTTGCACTGTGAGCAAAAAGAGGGAGGAATTTAGGATAATCCTTCATTGCCAAGGGCATTCCTTCCCCAGTCCAGAACAGGCTCCAGAGAGAGCTGTTACCTGCACCCCTGAGCTTTCCCTTACAGTAAACAACTTTATTATGCCAAAGCATTGTTCTAGCCTTTTTTCCTACCTGAAATGTTGTTTCTAACACTTGAAGGTGAAGGAAAACAATATTGCTGAAACCACCACACACTTTTGAGACACATCAGTCTTGCTCTGCCTCAGTTCCCATTAGAATCTATAGATTTCACGGTAAAAAAAAAAAAAGCATTGGGCCAATTTCACATAACTTTTGAATAATCTCAGACTTAAGTTTTTCTTATATTTAAACCTTAAAATAATTCATGGCACTGATTGTAATGATCTGAAATCTAGGGTAACTGTAAAAAAAGGATCATGCTTACAACCAAATGTCTGTTTAGCCGATGTTTAACCCTTCAGCAATGGCCAAAAGTGAATACCTGTCTAGGATGGTAGGCATCTGTAACCAGCTCAGTCAGCGACGTGCTGCTAAACGATGCTGACAACCTCAATCATTTGCAGCCCAGAGACTTTCTGAAGTGGATGAAAGTTTCTAAGTATACAGTAAACACAATACGCTTCTATTTTGTGAATTTTATTGAGTCTTTTTTTGAATCCATGTAAAATTTTAGCTTGAAAGCATCCTCTGACTAGGACTTAACCATGCATTATATGAAATAATACTTTTATGCACTTAGATGTTCCCTGCTAGAATTATTTGGTGCTTGCTGACTCCCACACAAGCATGTGGAATGACTTTTGCTTTATTGTTCCAGTGGTTCATGTTGCCCATTTTTTTCATCAAATCCCAACACTTTCCACCTTCATCCACCTTTTCCAGACCGAAGAATCCCAACTTACTCATGGCAGCTGCTCCATGATTACTTATCCTGTGGTAACTGTTCCATGCCTTTGATCATTCATGTTGCCCTTTTCAGAGCCTTTTCTGGTTCTGCTGTATCTTTCCTGAAACAGGAATCACAGAATGACTTTCAGAAATTAAGATGTAGAGGAATCATGATGTTTTAAGCATTACAATGATAATGGGTTTTTTTCTTCATTGCTTTCCTAATAGCTCCTAACATTTGCTTTGCTTTATTCATCATCACCGAGTTTGTATTCTCATAGAACTACCTATCAAACACCAAGATCTCATTTCTGAGTTGTAACAGCGATCTATTGTCTGAACCTGAAAATGGTTGGTTACTTGTACTATCATTATGCTGCCTAATGATCATTTTTTGAATCCTGTGACAATCTTGAAAGAAATCGTCATCCCTTTCAAAGAAAAGACTGCTTCAATTTTTAACAGAAATAAGACCCCAGGTAAAACTGAAGCCAAAGTTTTTGCAAACTTCATGTCTTTTAATAAATGGTAGCCCAGTGGTGCCCAATACCATTCATTTTTCTTCTGGGCAGTAGAAAAAAAAATCTTGTGAGGTGGATGTAGAATAGCACAGACTTGCTGCGATCAGTGTTCCCAATCTAGTGCAGTGCTACATCTTCTGCTCTGGTGGAGGGAAATCTCTCTCCTCTGGCACAGATCTGCCTCTCACAGCCATATCGAACACTGATCTAGACTTTGGACAGGCTGAGCCTGACCTGTAAAAAGTTAGGATGACCACAGGGAAGGGCAAATCAGCAGAGCAGAGTCCACACCAGTGCAGGAATGGGCTGGAGTAGGATTTCCACTTTTAATAAGCCTAATGCATAGATCATCAGTATTCTTGACCCCTTTGAATGCTAAGTAGAAAAGCCATACAGGAACCCATGCAGTAGCAATCCTGCATTCACAAAGGTCCTGCCTCAAGAAACAAAAGAACTGTGTACAAAATACCCTCCTGAAGTGGAGCCTAGGTCTCCAGAGAATTACTGAATGTAGTAGTTCAGCCTGGCAAGCCCTCCTTTGCTCCAGCACCACTGTGATGGAATTTCATTTAAATGTAGGAGTATTGTATGCCCAGTAGGGTCAGGTTCACTGTCTGCATTACTTTGTGATAAATGTACTCCCTGCCATCTCCTTCCCTGTCTCCTTTCCTTTGTAAGAAAGTCTCTGTTATTGTCCTCGCCTATGTAACTGGCAGATGCTCTATGACTGATCAGCTCCAGAAACACTTGTGGACTCTTAGCACCTGAGAGGATCAGACCTCTGAACTGCAGATGTTTTAGGACAGGGACTATGTCTTTTTCTTGTGCTGGCAGAATACAATCACACCCATGTGATACTATAGAAATACATCAAATCGCAACATCATAGTCTGCTGAACTTGATGACGATAACTAGTTGCCTAAAGATGAGTGAATTTGGCCTTAAGGCTAGTCTGCTGGGGCTGGAGACAAGTTGTCTGGAGTCTTCTCCTCCCTGTTCTAAGAACTATCCTGTTGAAAGAACTATCACTCTAACCTCTCTTGTCAGTCCTATTCCTTCTCATCTCCCAAATAACATCCCCGCCCATGTGGTTGTAATGAAATGTGCTTCCCACCCAGCTCAACCATCTGCTAGTGACCCCGTTTCATTGCTAGGTCTGCACTGGATTTTTTTGTGCTGCAGTTAGCTTTTCCATCACAATAATTCTGTTCCAGACATGTAGGAAAAAAACGTACTCGGAGACGGAAAACTGTCAATTGACATGACTTGTTCACTGACTGAGGAACACGATAAAGATGCATTAGCTGGTCCCAGCAGACCCTCAAGAACAGCGTAAATTTTTCCTTTCTTCCCTACACTGCACTCCTGTGTTTACTACAATGCATGTGAAGAACTTGGCAACCTAAGGCAAAGTCTTTCAAAACAGGAATCAAATAAAGAGTTAGGAATTCCTTCAGCAAGAAACCAGAAGTGATAACAGATACCAAATGCTATCAAAATACACATGTGCTGTCATCAAGTGGTTAAGGGACAGAAGAAGGCATCAAAATGCTGGTGGTTTACTGGAGACTTCCTCCTTCAGCCTGCTTTAAACACTCAGTCTATAATGCTGTACGATGCCGGTATGCAGAGTCATGCCCCCTTATCTGTATGTAATAGAGTTTTGAATGGTCTAAACTACCCATGTTTTTCCAACATGACCAGTATAAACAAGGCTGTCTGGTTACATGTAATTTATCCTTGCAAGTAACATTCATTATTATTAAATAGCTTCCCCAAATGACATACAACGTGTTTTTGCCCACACACCTTCAAAAAAAATCCCGTCAAATATCTGTAGCATATATCCACTTCAAAAAATGCCACCAAATACTTGTAGCATAAATCCAACCATTATAAACTGAAATTTCAAGTGGATGTTACTTGTTACTCTTTCATTTTTTAAAGCTACCTCACAGAATGAAAGCAAGCCATCAAAGACGTTCACAAAATACTTTTAGGAGGACTGAAATCCTACTTCTGGCAGGACATTAGTAAAGCATACAGAACTCTAAAATGCATTACTGTGATCAAAACTAAAGCACTCTGTGCAACCTGGACTTCAAACTGGTGAGCTTTAACTGTCTATTTAGAAGGGCTTATTAATGCAATGATGGCTGAAGTGCATCATGATAAAAAAGTCTGTTTCACCTTGCTGTTCCTTTTTAATAACAGAAAAAAACCCAACCCCACAGTGACAGTGTTAGGATGAGCACACAGAACAAATTCTCTCTAAAATGCACAAACTCACATTTGTGGTAAAATCAACAAAATATTCATACCTTTATAGCTTGTAGGTATTGCTTTGTTCTTAATCTTTGCAAAGAGCAAAATGTTTGGCTGAGATCTGTATAGCTGACAAATTCCAAGGCTTGAATTATGCTCCCAATTGTGCTAAAAATGTTATCGAAGAGAATGTGTTTTATCAAACATCCAAGGAATCCATTTACCTGTGAGAAGGATTCATCAGAGAAATGTGCAAAGCCTCATTTACTTCCAAGTCACAGAGGATATTCTTTACAAGATGCAGAATTACTATACCCCATTGTTTCTTCTTATGCACATCTCATTACTCTTTAGTAAGTGTGAGAATCTCCTGAAAAACTTGACCATTAACCTCAAAACTGTAAGGTTTGTCAAACTACAACATGACATATTCTTAAAGACAATACTTTTCCTTAGCTTCTCTAGTCTTAGAACTAAAAGAATGAAGTGAAATAATTTTCATTCCCCATTAAAAATGACAGAGGAACAGCCACATGTTAACTAGTTACATTAGAAATCAGACATTGCTGGCAGTAGATTCGTTACAGCATTGTGTCATTTAACCCCGATTAAAAAATGTTTTATTGATAATTCCATCTCCTTAAGTAACTTTCACTGAATGCATCTCATCTTTTATACCATCTTCAAATCCAGTTTAAAGTTGGCTGCAGTTCATTTCCAAGTAACTTCCTAAAAGAAGCCCAATCCCTTAATCCTTACTTCTACAGAAAGCTGCTGTTTACATAAGTCACATCACTGACTGCAGTAGGATGACTCATACCATAAAGGCTGGTCGGAATTAGACTAATCTCCAACCCTCCTCTTTTTTCAAAAAGAATTTTAAAAGACACAGAAGAGCTAACATGTCTCTATCTAGTCTCTGGCATCTACCAAGAACACCAAACAAAAGAGGCAGACTACCTGGCAAATACCCTTTGTACTTCCCGATGAAAGTGAGATAGTCAATATCTCTAAGTTAGAGATAGCAAATGTTTCTAAACTGAAAGGGGAACAAGTTTTTTCCACTACTAGGTACAACAGAAACTTTAGTATTTGAAAATATGAGTAATAGACTGATACAAGCAGTATGTGAAATGAGCCAGCTATGTCTCAAAGGTTAGGTAGGAAGATTGCACAGGTCCATTTTATTGTTTTCAGCAGAACAAACCCAGCTCAGTTTACATACCCAGTCACCTCAGGACCCTATGGACACAACTTCAGTGAAAAAAAAAATAAAATAATTAAATTAAACTAATATAGTTGGTCTTTGAAATGTCAAAGAGGATCATACACCCCATTTTCATGTTACTGTATGGTTAGTAACCTTATCTGTTGACTTCATAATTAACATCTCTTTCAGTCTTAGATTCTTTAAGAGAAGTTTTGGCATTTATTACCATCCTAATTTAAAATCTAAACCAAGTGATGCAAGTGAAAGAGAAAAAACAAGTTTGTATACAAATATGAGGGAACATGCTTTTTTTTCTTCTTTCCAATTTGTTTTTAGGATTAGGCTTTTCCTATCTTTTTCATGGCTTTGACTATTAAAAATTAGACCAAATTTAGCAATCTGTGCAGCCTGAAGCAGGGTAAAGCTACAGATTAGCTTGTCTTCTTCAAACGCTTCCAGGGTCCTGTCATCGTGATGGCAGCTGTGCTGATTGCTAGCTGCCAATACCTGCGTGTTCTCTAGCACAGGAAAGGCCTGAGAAAGAACATGGAGCTGCATTAATCCTGTCACAACAGAGATACGTGTTACAAGATATAAATATAAATCTCGATTCTAGGATCGCCAAAGCTGTCTAAGCCAGCTACCTGCACTCAGCCTTGGTGATATTTTGGTGTGTGGTATGCTGCTGAGAGCTACCAACTCGTAACAGCATGCCACATCTTCATTCAGTCACTTTGTGGCACTGATTAAGAGAAAGGAAAAGAAAAAAATGTAGAAATCTCAGAAGTTATTGTAAAAGCATACAGAAATAGTTTTATTTCCTGTGAACTTGGCAAAGTAAATTGGTTCTGCATTTATTTTTTTTTTCAATAATTCACATAATACCCTTTGGTATTTAGTTTCTAATGCAGATTATACTTGTTAGTAAATGCAGTTCACTGACAACATTTCCAGGGTTGAAGCCACAAAGATAGCTAAACTATTGATCCAAAATATGAAGGCATAAATACCTTTTGCAAACTATGATAGAGCAAGCTTTTCAGCTAGACTCTGGAAAATGACTCTCTCAAAATTAGTTGTTAGGTACATACAAACAACATCTAATAAACACAAAAAAGACTAATCATTGAAAGAGCTGGATTCTCTGTCTTCTGAGGTCTTCAAAGTAAAATAAAATCCCCCTTGAAAAGTATGCTTTAAGTGCAAGTTATTGAGGTCAATTCAGAGAAACAAGGTAGTATTTAGTGGCCCCCGTTGGTCAGACCAGATGATGCTAGAGGACTTCTGGCTTTACGTTATGAAAACTGGAACTATATTCAGCTTCTTAAGTACTCCAAAGACTCCTCTCTTTGTCAAGAGAAACGGCCTTTTTAAAGAAGTCAGGTCAAAGACACTGCCCTGGATTAGAAATGGAACTGCTTAAAGTCCACCCCTACAGAAGGTCCGAGCAGGAAGTTGTCTTCATTAACTATTTAACTTTCAAGTCCATGTCTGTGGAGATGCCCGGGGCTTCTAAAGCTGTCTGTGTCAACGAGGCTGGCAGCGAGCAGGGGCTGCTGTCTCACATGAAGGTTGGGCGCTTCTGGTGTGCTGGCGTAGCTGGTTTCGTGACTATGGTCTATCCGTGCCAGGAAGAATATCACTTAATGTTAACAAAAAGGTAAATAAAATATTGTTGGTGATAGAGAAAGAAGAGTAAGCCAGCTACCCTGCCTCTGCCCAAGGTGACACAGTGTGGGTTGTCGACAGCCCGTTTCTTTCCTGTGTACTTGACTGCCCTCTCCAGTCAACTCTGAGCACCAGCACATCCAGCCTTTTAACAAGTCTTGGTTTTTGTTTACATCTAATACAACCTGTGTCCTTAGGGGATTTTTATAATCTTTGCCAAGTTATTCAGCCTTTTCATATTTGACATTAGAAAATGTTCTCCATTTTATGAAAGGGAGACAATAGTGCTTCTCTTCTTCCCAAGGTTTTCTTACAACCATACAGCTTCTGGTTTCCATTTAGCACTAACTCGATCTCTTTATGCAGCACCACACTGTGATGTGTAAACTTAGCCTGAAACAGAGTCTGAAGGCAGAAGAGACCATTATGATCATCTAGGCTGGCTTCCTCTAGGATTTTTCTCAGGGATTCCTGTGTGAGGCTCTACGGTTTCAGTTGCCAAGGAAACAATTATCAATCTTTTCCATCCCTCACCATCCAGTCCCTCCTTTCCATTTTGTCAAGACTTGCTACAATAAAAAAAACCCTTGTCAACTGTCCTAGTCCCTAGCTCTAGTATCCTCACCTGGGAGTTCATCCTGAAACTTACCTCTTACCCTTGGATTCTGCGCTGCAGGTGGATGACCCTTTGAAAGTGATCCTCTCAGCTGCAGCTAGCTTATCAAATGCTGTATTGTTTGACTAACACAAGACATATTATTTTTTAAATTACCCAGCAGCGTACTGCTTGGTATATTTTTGCTATCTTTTATTTCACCACAGCCTTAGCTCCTCTCAGCCTCACACAGAAATGATTTGGAAAGAACACAGTTTATTTTAACATGCAGCTGAAGAGCAAAAGCAATAATAAGGAAAAAAAAGGAAGATGCAAAGAGATGGAAAATGGTGTAGGAGGAAGACAGAAGGAAAAACCTGTGCATTAACTAGAGGATAAATTCAATGTAGTCAGATCCAAAGATAAACTTTTGGAGTCTCAGGAGGTTAAACTCAAGTACCTTCAGACAAGTTACAGGAGGTCTGCATGGATCCCTAAGGTCTAATGAATCCCACCTATATAATTCATAGCTTCTGACATCTGTACTGATTTTATGCCCTTAAATACAGCTCTGATCAGGGTAACTGAAGGACAGAAGGGTATCCCACCAATGAAATTTGAAAGGTAATCTCCCCAAATTCAGTGGAATTATATCAGTTCCTCAGTGTGCACAAGAAGGATCAGCTACATGGAGGGAAAGAAGAGCCAAGTACTTACACAAAACCTGTGGGGAAAAGGGCTGCCATTTGGCATATTTTGATAATTCACCACTTAGGGTAACTCCGGCTTTTATAAGTAACCTAACAATAGTTCACATAAAGGAAAGTGGCGTTACCTTGCAAACCTCAGAATACCAGAGGATCAAAGTATAGTCAGCGATATGTTGAAACCAGAACGTTCCTCTAGGGTAAGCTCCTAGGAAGAGAGAAACAAGGCAGACCACATTAATGAGACAATTCCTACTTATGGTCAGCGAGTGATGCTTCAGACCTACCTCTTTGGGACACTCACTTTTGGGGCGTGCTGAGTTTTTTATTTTCTGCGTGTGTTTGTGTGAGATACCTAACAGGGTGGTTCTGAGGTTGGCTAAATCATGCATGTATACACAGAAGATGTGTCATGTACAGACCACTGTGGAAACACTCAGTGCATGACTAGTAAATCCAGCACCAGAGACACTGTGCCTCTGCTGAGACCTCCACTGGCCCATGCCTCAGGACAGCCTTGTAGCATTGCTCACTATAAGCCTGGGAAATGTGGATCTTCTGGACATTTGTGTCCATTTGTTTAAGCTGCTGCATCTAAATGTAGCCCAGCAGGATGCATGGATATTGAAATTCCTGATATTTTTTCTGTAGAAATCACTTGCTGATTGTTTAGGATGGTTGTAACAGAAGTAGTAAGAAAAATCTATGTGTGAAAAATGATGGGGAAAACAAGTTATTTTTATGAATGTCAACAATATCTCAGTTTTCCTCTTGGCAGTTTTCCTGCCAGGCTATACAGCAGAGTGTTAGAAGGAAGCAAATAGGAAGAAAACTGTGACAACGTACCGACACCGTTTCAAATATCACAGAGCTGTTAAAGAAGTATGTCAGGGAATAACTACCCACATGCCTTCAGGCAGGAGAGTGTTAATTTCTCCTAAGCCCAGGGAGAATAAAGAAGACATTGAATTGCTGAAAACCACATCTAGACAAAGAGGAATGGATGAACAGCAGTGTTAGGATGAGTCAGAAAAAAACAGCCATTAAGAGAGAGTTGTTTTTGGCACTTGACCTTGAACAGGTGTGTTTATGCTCAGTGGAAACTGTTGAAACGACTGTGTTTTCTG
Source organism: Actenoides hombroni (assembly GCA_024336885.1). Taxonomy (NCBI): domain Eukaryota; kingdom Metazoa; phylum Chordata; class Aves; order Coraciiformes; family Alcedinidae; genus Actenoides; species Actenoides hombroni. The sequence goes on from WUAM01000287.1 coordinate 20,971,331, forward strand.
GTAAGACTTATGTACAAATGCTCTTTCTTTGTTTCACCTCACCTTTTGTCTTCTGATTTTCTTCCTTTGGCTAAAGAAACATCTTTTCTTTCAAAAAAGATATTCCGCAAGTCCCCTGAATCAGCTGCTGGCCCTAAGTGTGTTGGGTCAGTGGGGTGCAGAGCAAGGGCTTCTGGCTTGTCTATTCACTTGTTGAGTGCTGGATTCAACCACACTGGAGGGAAAAAACCCACCCCTGGTTGGTAGGGACATGAGAGGACTTAAAGAGCTGACTGCCTCACAAGCCTGTACTTCCTGCCCTCAGCAGCAGTACACAACTGTGAGAACTCATTATTTCCAGATAAGAAAAGCAACAACTCCAAACCAAACCAAAACACAAACAAACAAAAAACACAGAAGAAAAAAAAATAAAAAAAAACCCCAACTAAACCAAACAAAACCAAAGAGGTAAACCTGAGAAGGGTACTGTCACTTGACCCTACTGTTTCTCCCACTGAGGTGTACTGTATAGTTCCCAGGCAACTGCTCTCCTGCTGCTGCCCGCCCCTGCCAGGCCGAGGGCAGGGAAAAGGGTATCAGTTTGCAAACAGAGAGTGATTCCACTCTGCACAGAAACAGCACAATTTTCCCTTACAGCAGGCCCAGGCATGGTAATTGAGCAAATGGCACCAGGTGGCAGAATCTGAAGGTTGTCTCTTCTGCTGTCTGCATGGGCTTTAAACTACTCAGCTATTCACATTAAAGGACAGTTTGGCAGTGGTGTCCTCTCCGCAGCCCTGGTTGAAGATACACTGGGAGGGAAAAGGCTGTGTTCTGCTTAGGAAGTTTGAGAGGAAGTCAGGGAGGGCCCTAATTATGGGGGTCTTGTGTCCTGGAGAGACCCTGCTGCTTGGCTCTGGGTCCAAGACAGACCCTTTATGCCTTCAGGATCAAAATTAGCTCATTTTCCTAAATCTTCTCTAAGAGTTTGAATGTTTCAGACTTACCAACACCATCCACTAAGCCATCTCCATCTATTCCTACTCACAGCTTCCATCTTTCCAAGACTAAGCAGCACTTTGCTACCAGAGCATGACTGATAACTCTGTGTGACTGTCTTCATCTTGATGATACAAAACTGGGAGGAGTGGCTGATATGCCAGAAGGCTGTGCTGCCATTCGGCGTGACCTGGACAGGCTGGAAAGCTGGGCAGGGAGAAATCTAATGAAGTTCAATAAGGGCAAGTGTCAAGTACTGCATCTGGGGAAGAAAACCCCATGTATCAGTACAGGTTGGGGGCTGATCTGTTGGAGAGCAGCTCTGGGGAAAAAGATCTGGGAGTCATGGT
>WUAM01000287.1:20973676-20985235 GCA_024336885.1 Actenoides hombroni
TCCTCCCCCTAGCGGCGCGCCGCTCTCCCGCCGAGCCCGAACCACGAACGCCCCCCCGCGCCCAACGCGGCGCGGGCACGGAGGCGGCGGGGGGGGGGGGGGGGGGGGGGGGAGCGGAGGGTGCACGTAGTTAAGGGGCGTGCTAATGGCTGGGGTCAGTGGGTGCCTGGAGACCAGTGGTGCCCCGCAGCAAACGACGTCTGCCGTCATTGTCTGATTTCCTACATTTTCTGCTTTTTTCGCCACCCCTAACACAGATTGCTGCATTTAATTCATAAAGAGCTGAAACGCTGACGGCCAAGTTTTGCGTTGGGTTTCATAACCGCGTTTCGTCAGGTGCGGTTCTTGCTCTGCCGCTCCAGGAGGGACAGGCCGGCACCCGGGCACGGCCGTCTGCCTGAGCACCGAGCTGCACCGGAGAGCCGGCCGTCGCGCCCGGCTGCGGGCAGCCTCCCCGAAGGAAGTGGCGGGGCGCTGCCGCCTCTGCTAAAGGCTGTCTCGCTGCTGCGGCACCGGCAAGCCGCCGCCGTGTCGGTTACAGGGTCTCCCGCCCATCGGCTGCTTAAGGCTACCCCAAGCACCCCTGCATTACCGGCGGCCTCGCGCTCCCTAAACCCGCCCCGACCGCCACTTGTGCCCCGCGCGCCGCCCAGGCCCGGTCCGCACCGGCCCTGGCAGGCTCCGCAGCATTCCACGGCCTCGTCGCAGGCCGACGGCACCGCCCCGGTGTGCACGGGGCCGCCTCCCCGCCACGCACAGTGACACCGCCGGCCTCTCACTGGCGGGGCGGCCCCGGCCCCGCCCCCCGCGCGGTGGCTTTAGCGGCGGCGCCCGGCGGCCAGAGCGGCGGTTGTCGGAGGCCTCGGCGAGATGACGGCGGTGACGAGCGCGGAGCGGCTCCACGATGGCAGATGCCACTTCCAGCGCTCCCGGCTCATCTGGATGATCGCCATCACCTTCGGCATGATCGTCCTCGGTGTAAGGAGCGGCGGGTGGGCTCGGGGAGGCGAGACGCAGCGGGCCCGCCTGCAGTAGCTGCCCGACGGCCTAGCGGCTGGAGCTGCAAACTCACGGCCCCGGTGGGGATCTCCGCTGGTTCGGTGCTGCCGCAGCGGCCCCAGCGGGACTCGCGGGTAGCTCGGGAGGTACAGGGTTTGGGGGACAGGCTTTCTCAACAGCCCCGGTGTCCATGGAAACGTCGCTGTCTGAAAGACACCCGGAGAAAAAAAAGAAACGGAACATGACGCTTTGGCCGGGTCAGCTTATGAGGGAGCTGAACAAGTCCACGAAGGAAGTGCAGAGAAAGAAAAAGAAAAACAATTGATTTGGATTTCAGAGCAAAGCAAGGCTGTGGCGCTGAGAGCGTACAGCATCCCTAGGTACCCTTACAGCAACCCAAGCGCTGTAGCTTGTGCAGGTTTGCGTTAGAAGCAGCCTGTGAAAGTGACTTCAACAAAGCTGAAACCACATTATACATCAAGAAAACTTGCTCTGGGACAGTAAGGTGCATTTACAAGTGATGGCCGTAGGTACAGACTAAACTGGCTGGTAGTGCTGTTGGAAAACAGACTAGTTCAATCACCATATATTTTAAATTTCTAAAACTGAGTTTCAGCTAAAATAGGTCAGATTACTGGAGTGAGGAGATTAATGTCAATTTTTATATATCGGACAAATTTATGAAGACTATCCATTGACTTCCATGTGTTGTAGTTTTTCTTCTCTCTGTGTAGATTTTCTATGCATAAGAACCAACACTGAAAAAATGATGGTTGACCATCAGGCCAAACAGCTCAAAAACCAGCTTTTGAACTGTTTCAAGAAACAAAATGAGCTTTAAACAGATTGCCTATTTAAATCCATCATCTTTCCAAGTCCTTGGCATAGCCAAATTTATACGTGGTTAGAAACTGCAGCATTGATACCAGAGGAAAGATAAGCCAGTCTGAGCTTTGGCCCAGTTTAGTGTTAACCCAGTGGATTCTAAAGTACACAGCTCATCAACTCTCCACAGCTCGTTAAAAATAAAGGTAGACAGTGATAGGCACTGCAGAAAACTCAGTGAAAGGAAAGATACCTGAACACTGGTCTTGGGCTTCATGCTCAATTATCTTTTGTACCCTTCTGTACCCTGTTGAAACTCTGAACAAAATCTGACATTTTCTTTTTTTAAGGGACGAAAGAAAACTGATCCCCTAGTTAGGGATAAGTAGTTATTCCTCCTCCTCAGTTTAGTCATTGTTTGAATTCAAGTCAGTTGCATCAGATTAACTTCTTCAGGACAGAGACAATGTATTTTTGTCTGCTACAATGTGTTACAGGTAATGAGCTTACAACTTAAATGCCACTTAATGTGCCGGTGTGCTCTCAATACACAGATGGCAACTTTAAACTTATCACCTTGGCATCTTGTACCTCAAGGAAAAGAAATTTCATAGGTTTGAATCTTAAGTAAGTGTGCTTTGCAAGGCTAGAGGTCGTGTTGAAGAGTACGGGTCTTGAACAAGGTTAATGGAACAAAAGAGTTGAAATACTATGAATAGTATGAACCCTAAAACATGTTTGACAGACACGGCGGGGCAGGGGCAGCGGAAAAAACTAATTTGAAGGTTAAATTGATAGTAATTCTGCCTTGAAGTAAGCCAACTAATTTATTTTTTTTTTCTCCTTAAGTGGATAACGCTTTGGCCTTCAACTATACCTTATAGTTATTTGGGAATATTTGGTACCTTTCTTAATTATTTAGTGGAAAATCACCACAAGTGGGTATGCTATGGGTAAGTTACATTTGACTGTATTATTATTTTGCATCTCTCATGTTGCCTCTCTCTGACTTTTCTGATTAGCCTTTGTTAACAAGCTTTCCTGTAACCCAGTTGTTAATTACATTTAAAGAGCTCTGCTTTCAAGCTCATTACAACTAAGGGTATGGGGTAGTAAGTATGTAGAAGACTAGACAGGCTAAGAACAGTATGAAAGTTTAAAAGTTCAGCTTAGAGTTTGACATCTGTGCTGTTACAGCAAGAAAGGAAAAAAAAATTAAGATAACTACTTTTGGAGAGAGTTATTAGTCCATATGTAAACTTAGATCTGTAACACCTCCTAAAAGCAGTTCTTTTGTCAAATAGTCAGGCAGTCCAGTTCTGTCTTTAGGAGGTTGTGGGGTTTTTTTTTGTTTTTTTTCCCAGCTTCTTTTAAAGAACATTTTCTACCTTCCTACTAACTTTTCCTGATCCTGTCCACACGAGAAATAACCTGCTGAAGAAACTGCAAAGTGCTAAGTTTTACTGGGTTCCAAAACTTAGGTTTTGTTATTTTAATTAGCAAAAAAAGCTGGAAAACATCTTCATGGAACCAGATCTGTCACTTGGTGACTTCCTGTAAAGACAGCAAGACTGTTTATTCTACTATGCATCTTGTGGAAGATAAGCTGCCTTCTTTGCTCAGAGCATCTTTTGCTGTAGCAAGCTACTGAACTGATCCAAACTGAATGTCCTGTGTAACTGGTTTGTTTGTTGTTTTTTTTTAAAAGCTTTCGTATGAAAATTTGTAGACTAAGTTTGACTATTCAAGTCATATTATATATTCTGAATCTGTACACACCATTGTTTTCATAGAACTAAACCTATAAAAACTTCAATAACTAAGACCACTAAAAATACTTGTGTAAGTAGGAGGATAGATTTTGTACGCTTAACTAAGATTAACTTGTGCTGCTTTCACTAAGCATTTGTCTTTTTGGCTTAATCTAAGTGCTGAAAGTTTGGAAACACACAGTGGATACTTGAGCTGTAACTTCTACAATATTCATGGACCTGCCATTTCCTCCAACTTTCTCAGTGGACTTTATTTTCTTTTAAGACTACACCTGTTTTTTTTCTAAGTTAAGAAACACGCCTCATTTTCTAGGTTAGAACAAGGTGTCACTTCTGTGCTTCCTGTTGTACATTATTTGCATAATGCATCTTGGATACAACAGTCTTCTCCCTAATTTTCAGCAAAATAAAACATGGGTTTTTTTGGTTTTGTTTTTTTTTATTAGGTTCTGGGTGTCCTGGTTGATTCATGTAGTAGAAGCCTTCTACAGTGTTAAATTATGCCAGTAAGTTGTTCCTTCCCCTCACCCTAACACAGATTCTCTGAAGGATTTGTGATACAAGTGACATCAGCTACAGGCTTATTTTGGTCGTTCTCAGCACCAGTATTAGTTCAGAGGGTACTGGTAAAATTCTTACTGCAATGGTAGTTTGCTATTCTGCACGAGAGTTTACTGCAAAGTCTGCCAGTGGTTACTGTTGTACAGGATGGCAAGAGCAAGGGTTGGCAACTTGCAGAACTGGCAGCAGCAAGGTTTGCCAGAGCTTGTCTGCCTGCCTTTGAACTCACTGTTTGTTGGGTAACACTGTGCTTTAGGAAGCAGAGGGAACAACAGATAGTGTAGAAATCATCTGATAACTTCAGGTGTTACAACTTCATCAGATGTTACCTCATCAGAATTTTGAGGCAGCCAATTACCTGCTTAAATGAGTGCAGCTATATTGTGAGAATACAATTGGACACTTCCATTTGTGACTATTTAAGATTTACTTGTATCTGCAGATTTGTAGGATAAAACACCGACTAATCTGACTACAAAAGTAAGGCCAACTAAGATTTATGTTAGGATAATAAATTATTTGGAAAGCTATGCTGTCCAAACACATCATCCTTCTGTTCATTTGAATTGTATTTATAATAATTTAGAAGAATCTAGATTTTGGTTTTCATGCTCTACAGAGTAGATGGACAGTCTGTTTGCCATTGTAAAAATGGTGGGTTTCCACTTCATTTAGTTCAGTTCACAGTTGTCTGTCACAGACTTCTCAGGTAACATCTCTTGGAGGCAAAGGGATTTTGTTCCATGGAAAGCTATTTAAGGTGGTTCTTGAGATAACAGAATACAGATGAACATTTTCTGCCTTCAGAATGGGAGTTGATAATGAATTTTTTACCAGGCTTGTTTTAAATTATGTAGCTTTAAAGTTAAAACTTTGATTCTGCAGATAGACAGATATATATGGTTACGGTGACTTCTAGGTACAAGGGAATTTGATTACCAGTGAATATACCAAATCAGTGTGTTGTAATCAGGTTAAGTAACAAAGTTCTGCAGAGTAGTGTTAAAGCCCATAAGAAGGTGAGTATAGACTGCCTATCATCATCTCTTTAGGCATACTTCTGTAGATTACTAAATGGTTGTACTGTACTATGAGCACCAAACACCATATACTTTATGCTGATGTAAAAGTGATGCCTACCTATGAACACCACAGAGGAGGCACAAGGAAGAACAAGCGAGGAAGCAGATACAGATTTGTTAATTAATATTAGTACTGTCATTGGCTGTTGGCCTGTATTTCTGCATATGATCTATTCAAGCAAGCTTGCTTTATCTAAGCCAGATTTCTTAAGATCTAGTTTTCCAATTTCTGCATTCATTTGGAAATGCTGCAGCTGTGAGTATAAAGAGTTTTTCCACAACTGATAAGATGATTTAAGAACGAACATTAAGAAACGTTAACACCACACAATCATTTTGTACCTGTAGAGGCTATGGAACAACTAACAGCTGAACTGTTCTAGCAAAGTTCAGTAGAGGGAGCTCCCTTCTAAACCAATGGGTTGGAGCACAGTTATGCTTGGCAATTGTTTACTGGAAATGTAAAATCCCTTAGGTTTGCTATCATGTTTATACTCCTTCATTTCTCTGAAAATTCTATGGTATTTGTGGACAACAATAAAGTGGAGGAAAAGGTGACATTTTATGTAATATACAGAAAAATTCACATATGCTGTTAAAACTAACTACCATAGGAAGGCCTCTGCTTCAAAAAATCAGGCATCTTCAGCCCCTGTACCTGTATTTTTCTAGCCACAATTTCAGTTAGCAGTGCTTCTTCACTTAGTATCACACAGTAATTGTCAGGCCTCTTTGCCCTGCTAGCATACGGTCTGCCTTCAGTGACTGTAGTCACGAAATTGTATACAGACTTATGTATTAAAATTAATATTAAACTACTCTAATTTCTTGGGGGTTTTTTGCGTATTAACTTCTAGGATAAGTTATTTCAAATAGTATAAACAGAGCTTGCAATTTAATGTTACTGAGGAAATTGTACACATGAAATTTCTGAAAGAACCTTTGTTCCATAGGTAGCTTAAAATCCACTAAACCCACAAGAACTAGTATGTTTAGTTATTACTGCACGTAACTCTCAGGAGACCGAAATTAATGATGCTAATTTCAAATGTGCTAATCAAGTTTGTTGTATCAAGGATGGGTAGGAATATCTAACCTTACTTTGTAAGTATCACGGTATAGTCTCCAAGACCATAAGTTTTTTTGACACATTTTATCCTTTTGTTACTATTACAGATCTAAAGGAATCACTGACCCAGCAGTTCAGTTTCATTGGTTCATTCAGACACTTTTATTTGGATATGCTTCCTTTGGTCTTCTGGTGTCTTACAAACCTTCAGCCAAGAAGCACTACTAGAAGACAGTGAAAGAAGTCACTTCTCACATTCTTCATCCTAATTTTTCAGAAAATACCCTCACTTACATCAGGTGGTGTAATTAGCTAAATTACATTCCTTCTACATGATGCAGTGCCCTTCTACCCAAGTAACTCTCCGCTTAGTAAACAAGGAAATTATAATTCCCAGGGCCTTATGGATAGTTTAGTAGAAATTCAGCCCTTCAGTCTTGGCACTGCTGAAGTTTGATCCCATTTATTATGCCAAAAGTTACTCCTTTGCATTTTTTAACATAGACTATATACTCTGACTGTCATTGAAAAGTCCCTGACAGCTGGTAATCATGGTTGATAAATTATCTTTTCATGTAGAGGAATTTTCTTCTACAACAGGGAGAGTTATTTACAGTCATAAGGCAGCTGGCACCTGTTTTGTGATAGGGTTTAAATTTACCTATATTTCCTCTACAGGACACTTTACTGGCTTTTTTGTTGTTGTTGTTTGAACCTGGTCTATGTACTTTGTCAACTTCTTTTCTTTCAAAGGACAAACCACTGTATTGCTGCAGGCACAGTAAAAAGACCAAGTCTCAGTTCAGGTTGAGGTGCGGTGATGAGCTTGGATAGATAAAGCACTTTAACTTGGTTTAATACATGTGCCTTAAATTTCATGCAGCATGACCTCATCTTCTGAATGAGGATTATAGTGTTTGAGTTCATATAGCATAAAGTAGTAAACCTGCAGCTTTGAGGGTAGCTTTTTTGAAAAGTAATTTATTATCCGAGAAGAAAAAAATAAAAATCAATCAGCATTCCAAAGCCTAGCTGAAAATGTTATATTTGTGAATGAAATTAAATGTTATGGCAAAACATCCACCACTGTTTGCCAGATGCTGATGCCCTTCAATCTAGGGCTGAGAGACCATCTTAAGCATCCCTCAGATTACTTCCTGTATGTGTAGTGAGCTTTTTAGCGCGTTGTCTTTAATTTGGAATATTTGAACAATAATATAGACAGTCTTGTTCTAACACTTTTAAAAGTAATAACTATTTAAAATACTAACTATGGTGTGGGGAGAAGTTTCACCATGCTACCTGTGGTGCTGCTATTCTGGAAGAAAGGACCAAAAAAAGGTTGTTCTTCTCTAATGAAGAGCTCTATGAGGAGTTAATAAATAAACTCAGGCCTTGTGCAGTTCCTACAGACTGTAACAGTTATGATGGACATGTCTTAATTCAAGCACAGGTACAGAAAGCTTTTGCTTTTCAATGGGTGCTAAAAGCATGGAGAACTGAAGGGTTTGAAATGGTGGTTTGTTTTGTTTTTAAATGATGAACTGATGACATTTTTTAGAGAAGTAGAAGATCATGTTCAGTAGCTAGAAATCCAAGAGAAGGTCAAGAGCCCAAGCTATGTTTTACTGTGTAACCTTTTATCTTAGTCTGTGACCTTGGAATAAAGATTTTTAAAAAAAAAGTGAAGAAGTTGGTTTTCTTTTTAATTTATCCTGGAAATAAGTGTCTGTACAAAGTATATAGGCATCACCTTTACATCAATATCAGTGCTCACTCTTGGAACATACAGGATCAGCTGTCTGTATGCTTTCCAGAGCGAGCCCCACAGCACTGCAGTATTTCTAACAAGGCAACGTATTGATGTGACTTGTCTCTACAAACAGCAAATTAAAAAAAATTCTCCATGGTACTAACCCATGTATAGGTACAATACTTTGTTTCAAGATTACTTCTAATTGAATGCATAATGAACCTAATCTGAAGGGATGGAAGGAATAAATTTGGTTCAACATTTTCATGGTAGTGTTCCTGTACAGAGAAAAAGCTGTAACCATAATGCCAAGGCCACTTAAAGACTTTGGAAAGGTGATAAAAGATTTTTTTTCTTCAGAATAGTATTTTTTGTCTGTTGTAGTTTCCCACTGTTGACTTTTCATCACTGAAGCTGTAAATAAGGCCAGAACTACTCCACCAGCTTCCCCTCCAACCAGCAGTCTGCACACCAAGCACTTGCCCTACTCACCATCACAGCTTTCAGAGCCTTTCCTTAGGGTTCTGGAATGGCTACAGATAAATCACAGCTCTGAGAATTTAACTGTTAGACTCAACTCAATTAGAAGGGCTTTCTTTTAGAAAGGCAATGGTAAAACCTTCCTCAGAGCAGTCCAAGGAAGCTACACAAGAAAAGAAAAGAAGTACTTACTTTATAACTGCCTTAGTTAAAAAATATTTTGACATTAGAACAAGCTTTAGCCAGACACTGGCATCAGTAGATTATTTTGAAGCCCCTCTGGGTTTTTATTTATTTTGTGGTTTGTTGTCTGGTTTTTGTTTGTGTGTTCATTTATTTTGGTTTTGTTGTTGTTGTTTGGTGGGTTGTTTTATTTGTTTACTTGTTTTGATTTGGGGGGGGGGGTATTTTGTTTCAATTTTTTTTTCAGAAATGCAGCTACCTTGGATTCACCTATCTTCAAATATTTTCCCTACCCTGATTGGCATCAGTTAAGTTTTGCCATTTGTTTAAAGCAAAACAAATGAACAAACAAGAAGTATTTCATCTCAGCTTCTGTTCCAGAGCTGTAAGCAGCACAGATTCCTGTTTTCTAATGTTTTTGAATCCCACGAGAACTCCCAACTCAAAATCCGAGAAGCACAAGATAAGCAATGCTGCCTAGCTTTTAATGTAAAATAGCCTTCAGGGAAAGAAACAAACACACAGAATGACAAAATTAAAACTAAGATATCATTTCTAAATATTTGTTTATAATGTCCAAGACATCACAGAAAGATAAACATACCATTTACAAAATTACTAGCTAATAGAAGCCTGCAGAAGCATGAATCCAGGTCAGCAACTCATTAAGCCCATAAAGAGATACACATTCATGGCTAGGAACAGACTGGTTGGAAACAGCATCAGCATTTCTTCGGGCTATCCTAATAGCGACAATAAAGGATTACTCTTAAGCACATAGAGAAATTCCACTGCAATCAAAATACCCCTTACAGAACAAAAGGGGAAAGCAACAGAAATTCTTAGATCAGCTCAACGGCCAGAGCAAGTGTCAAACTATCTCCCACATCAACACCCAACCCACCTGGCCTGACAAAAGGAAACACTCGCAAAAAACCCCAAAAAGTTTCAAAATATACCTCCTACCAAAAGGCAAACCAAATGAAACTTACAGAAGGGCTTTTACTATTAAAGAACACCACTAAATAAGAAGGTAAATCACCAAGAAAGCTAAGTGGCATTAAGAAACATTTTCCAAGATGGATATTCTGCCAACTAGGCTGTTGACAGTACTGAAGAGAAACAAATACCTTTCAGACATCCATTTCAAAATGAAAACATAAGAAAAAAAAATAATCTTACTATGAAAACCTATGTGCAAAACCAGGAATGCTTTACGCTAATAAAGTAATGTAGATGCCAAGAAAGTTTAAAAAACAAAACAAACCAAAACAACAGTGCCTGTTTATTTATTTTGATCATCAGCGCAGGTCAAATAAATAATGCCTTCTTTTCCTATACACCTTGAAATAATTTTATAGAAATCACAAGTAACGACCTCTCTTAGAACAGTGCTTTTATGCTGTGTTTTATGCTTGGCAACTTTGTTGTGGGAAAAAGCACAAAGAACTACCGAAATCCATTTTCACCTTTAAATCAGAATATATGGAAACTTTTTTCATGTACTTTTTAAAGGAAAGTGAGTAATCCAGATCAGCATGTTTGGCAAATCACAGAATCACTGCTCAAATCAAGGACTGATGAGAAGCTGGGTCAGGAAACACAGCAACACCTCAAGAACTTTGCTCAGCCTGAACAGAGGCAACGAGATGCCTCTCATCTGTTTCCAAGAACCATTTCTTTAGAATGGTTCTACAGCCTTGAGGGCTGTAGATCACTTTTGTAAGGCAATGATGAAAAACTTCTCTCAGAATCACAGTATGTTGTCTTGCTTTGCCACTCTTTCATGCTGACCTAGATTTTTCTAAACACAACAGGAGTCACGTGGGCAAGCCTTTGGAAATACCCAAGTGTTGGTTCATTAAGGACATTTAATTTTCCCTAGGGATGGACAGCTGGTTTCCTGAATGGCAACAGAGTCCAGTTAAAGCTGACCACTGTCGTACAGTCTGCAGTAAGTTTGGTCATCATAGCCAAGGTCTTTGAAGTCCGACAGGCTGCTGCTTGGGGACATTCTGGCACAATCTCTTGGGAGGGAAGGAGGGGAGTGGAAACACGAGAGAAATTGCAGACCTTCCACAGAAATACAGTAGATTTTAGAGGAACATGTTGTAGAAAGCAACTTCTGGCTCACTGATTTTAAGGCTTTATGACCTTTACAAAGAGAAAAGTAACTAATGCAGTAATGTTTCCTTGAATGACAGATGCTGAATTATATGTTCCTTCTGTTTTTATACCTCACATTTGAATAAAAAGAGGGGAACACCAATTCATATTTGCTAATTACAGTACTATTATAAATGAGCCTTCATTAATGAGGCCATCAGTCTCACTTTGCTATTTACAAGGCTACATAGTTTAAAAAACCCCATATTTTGCTTCTTGCTTGTAAATTACTAGCTTGTATGTTTTTATTCCTGTCTCCCAGCAGGTGATCTCCACTTCAAAAGTAAAGAGATAAATCTAGAGAGGCTTTTTTAATGACTCCACTTAGTTGAGGACTTAATGAAAACTTTTGGCATGTGGCCAACATCCTATACATTCAGTTTATCTTGTCATAGAATCATAGATTAGTTTCATCTGGAAGAGACCTTCAAGATCAAGTCCAACCTTACTCCTAGCCATATCAAAAACCACTAAACCATGTCCCTAAACACAACATCTACCCAGCTCTTAAACATTTCCAGGTGTGGCGACTCCACCACTTCCCCGGGCAGGCCATTCCAATGCCTGACAACCCTTTCTGTAAAGAAATGCCTCCTAATATCCAGCCTGAACCTCCCCTGGTTCAACTTCAGGCCATTTCCTCTTGTTCTGTCACTTGTCACCAGGGAG
>WUAM01000287.1:20990425-21010125 GCA_024336885.1 Actenoides hombroni
ATCTATATATCTATCTCCTGAAGCATGTTCAGCAAATGGAGAACTGCTTCTGGCTTGGAAATTGAAAATTACTGTACTAGCAGTATGGCAAAGTCCAGCAGAAGGAGCTGCACTATTTTAACTAGGGGGATCAAAATCAAAAGACCTCTGAGAGGTCTATATTCAGATGTAAAGAAAAATGCCTTCTCCCTGTTTATTTACTGAACACCATTGGATCCTACAAACTAGCCAAAATCCAGACAGCCAGCTCATATTGAATTACTGAATTCCAGCAGCAGCAGAGACTAGAGGTTTCCCTTAGCTAAGCTAAAATTTTGAGTTTAACTTTATTCCCAAGGACATTCACTACATTTTGAACAGGAAATAAGTATCCTGAGACTATTTGCTAAATGTTCAGCTTTGAAAGATATTTGTTCTGAATGCCTGAAGATTTAGAGTTGTGTGAAATACTTGTCAGAGGACCTTGGCCTTTTCCCTTGTGCTGTGCCCATCACCGCTCTGTCCAGGCAGCTGTGGGGTAGCGTTCCAGAAGTGCATTCCTCAGCTGGGCCGTGTGGATCTTGTCTCTGGTCTCTACGGTGCAGGTGACCTGGGAAAAGAATTAGGAACATTCCTGACGGCATGGCAGCAATCTCAGACAAAGGTATTTCCGACAAAACCCTGAAATACTCTCATGAAAGCAAAACAATCAGCGCATCATAAAAACTCTGGACCTCGCAGGTAAGAAAACTGACATTGCAGACATCTCAGGCTCTTCCATCCCTTCTTAAGAGCATGGTCTTAAAACCTTCCAACAACCCTACTTTTTATTGCCTTCAGACTTTGAAGAAGATGGAGATCCTCTGCTGGCTCCTGGGCAAGTACTTGTCTACTGTTGGTCTCCCTGAAGTCATCTGTTAACAGCTTCTCTTTTCCATTCCCTGGGGTATGTACTGCTGCCACCGCACCTATCTCTGACTCTTACCTCACCCCATTTCCCATGTTTCTGGGCAGTGTTTGTTCCATCCTTCAAGCTGTTTGTGTTCTCGCTCTCTTCTCTCTACAATGGAGTTACCTCCCAGTTCTTTATTGTCTCTGCAGTATTCCGACTGGTTTCATCTACTCACCTTCCCGTTTCACTCTAATTTTTTGTTTGTTCATTGCTTCACTTCTAGTTTTCTGTTATAATTATTCTGTTGCTAAATCAAACTAAACCCAGGCAAACCTAATCTTAATCATTTTCTTTATATTATTCAATGCCCCCACAAGTATTATGTACAATCTTGTCATACAGCCATTCATTAACTTCAATGTCATTTTTTCAATTCTTGAATCCCTCTTTTCTACATACTTACATCTTTAAAGCATCACTTGAAAATCTGAGCACCACCAAAGGTGAGGCACCAAAGTGAAGGTGCAGAATGAAAATTATATTTCACAGTTTTAGGATACTAATTTCCATCACTGCTGACCCTGCTGGAATTATCACCAATGTTGAAAGTACCATGTGGAAAAAAGACCTCACAGAAACATGGGAATCTAGTGAGGAAAGGATCCAAAATGATTCACAGTGCAACAACAAGAGTTTACTGTAACAGGCAAATCTACAGAGAACAGAGAAAAAACTGGTCATGGTAATCTTAAGGTGGACTACTAGAGACAGATTCCCTGTAAAATGTTCCTATCAGAACTGCATCCTTTACAGAAAGCAACAAGGCAAAAAATAAAATTATCTCCACTCAGATATTTTTATTAGGACATTTCTACATAAGAACTTAGTGAATTCATGTTTCTGAGAATGAGCTTAAAATAACAATTAACTTTTAGCAAAGCGGTTGAATGAGAAGATAGAACACTAACTTCAGGTTATTCTAATGCATGAAACATGAGCCATGAGCTCATTTAATTAGAAAACTAGCTATAGCTTCTTAAATATCTATCATGAAATAAGCCACAATTTCTGATCCGGTTCCGTAACACTTCACCTCTTTCTACTCTGAAAAAGTGGGATTTAGTCTCAAGAGAAGGACAGTCATAAAAGACAATTAATAATGAGGGAAGAGAAGACAACACAAGTATCTAAAGTATCTAAAGGATATCTAGGCACCAAAGTACCAAATACCCATTATCTCTGGTTCATATAAAAAATGCCTAAAGCTTTGCAGTCATATCTTGAAGAGCACACATTCATCTCTCACAGTCTGTAGTTTAAAAATGCAACTTTTTTCCCCTCCCACAGAAATCATGCCTGTTTTGTCCTGAGCAAATCAATTGCTGCACTTGTAGCAAGTCTGGACTTGCCAGGTTTGGCTTTAAATGTTTGGCAGCAAGTGGTTGCTCTGCCCTGGGAGCAAGGATGGGAAAGCATTTTGATTTATAGAGCTAACTATCTTCCTCTGCCCTTTTCTTTCTGCTAACATTTGAAGCCAGACAGACTTGGATATATCTGAGCCAGAGAGCTTGTAAACAGCTTGGATAAATCTTTTTGTTCTGTACATGCCCAGCATCCCACACAGGATATGGCCGTTAATATGCTGTAGTGTATTGTAATAGTAGTAACAACAGCAGCAGCAATAATAACTCCAGAAATTCACCTGATTTTTCACACTTGTCAAATAGAGGAAGAGAATACATTTGCCTACAGCAGGAGTGAACAGAGAATCACGCTACACTTTGAGGAGATACCTATCTAAACAGCAAGGTAGGCAAGAATTTGCTTTCTTGCTCAGATTAAGCCAATTTACACTGCAGTTTTACCTTCGCAGCCCTCCTCTTTCTTATTCACTTCACCTGGGAAGTATTATTTACATGAGTGCCCAACAGGGCAATCCTCATATTCATGGAGAGGTGTACAAGGATTATATTTATCTGAGATGAATAGTCACCTGGGTACTACTAGCTACAGGAGGTTGCATACCTGCTAATGAACTAAGAGCTGGTCTTATTTAAGAAGAAATGACAAAACCTATTGTCTGATGTTTCTTATTCTCCAGGCAAGAGAACCCACAACAACTAGAAAAAACTTCACTTAAGTTTGTTTCAAACCCACAAGCCCTCAGTGCTAGACATACAGTCTTTTTGATACAGAAGAGCTCTCATTGACTGCAAGACCACGTTTACACAGTACATCTTTCTTTTCTGTGTATCAAACCCCTCTCCTCAAAACAAAACCAAACAAACCACCAATAAAACAATAAGTATATTTTATTCATTTCTCTCCTGCATATTATATCCTTGCTGAATGAAAAAAATAATAATAATTTTTAAAATTATGTGGTCCTGTAAGACCATTAAAATAACCAGTCAGATGGATCTTGTAAAATCACTTTGTGGCAGGTAATTTATTCCAGCCTAAGGGTTTAGTTAGGCTGTTGGGTTTTTTCATAGCAGGCCTACAATTAATGGAAGACAGAACTGTATTCACTGGATATTGATGTCTTGAGGGTTTTATTTAATAACTAAAAATAATTGAGGGAGGAAGGCAAAGGCTTTAAAAAAGATAAAGGAAAAAAATTATCACAAGTTAATTACTTTGTTCAATACCAAAATCTAGATGTATAAATTAAATTATCCATAGGAAATAATTTCATTTTAAAGAATGGAAAGTTTAAAACTTCACAAAAGGAGGAAATTTGCAAAGTTTTCTGCTGAATAATTTTGGCAACAGGGTGGGCACCTCTGTTCCCTTTTAACTGCAAGTCTCATATGTGAGCACTTTTGGCTTTTAGTTCATATTTTCCTAGATATTAAAAATTAATTTGGCATGCCTCTCAACTCCCTGATGCCTAATATCTGTAGGTTGTGTGTGCAAATAAAGATGTTGTGTGGACTTGCTGAGACCGTGCTAGAGAGCAAAGGAAATGTGAGTAGCATTGCTTGAAAGATTTCAGCCTTTTGTGCTTTTCCAGGTTTGATGTAAAGATAGACTGTAACCAGCTAGTGCAATTCTTTATGGCCCTGACTCACCCAGTGAACCTTTGTATCCTACTTCTTTAATCCTAGAAACCATATTCATCATTATCATCTTCTAAGCTATGGGTCTCAGAGGATTCACATAACTTAATAGTCATGATACACCATGTGGAGAAACAGTATTGGTTTGCACGAAAAGGAAAACAAAAATTTAGAAATTAAATCTTTATTTGTATACACCGGTCTCAGTTCTACAAATAAAGCAAGGCTTTTCGTTTCTGTTAAAAAAAAATAATCAATAACTGGGCAATTTTCTGAATTATTCAGTAGACACCCTTTGTAGGTTGCTGTACATTACAGCTTATTCGGCACCAGCACTTCAGTTTATGGTTTGGGGATCAGCTGCCAGATAGTCCCCAAGGTTGGTGCAGTGCAATGCTTGTAAAAAGAGTGAAACAGCTGCCACAGCTATCACCTGGTTGTGCAACCTCAGCCCTTATCTTTTTGGCTTACTCTTGCATTTTGGTCGTTGAGCATGAGCATGAACAAGTTACTGTTGCATTACTGTGGCGGTACAGACCTGCCCCACTACCCTGGGCCACTTTGTGATGAGGCTGGCTTCTAGGCTGCATTGCAAAACCAGTACCATTGTTGCCGAGTTTTGCAATGTAGGAGGCTGGGAAAGCTCAGGAGGCTGGGAAAGTTTGGTAGATCGTTGTACTGGGTACATTCTAACCTTGTGAATCCACCTTCAACTGAACAATTTCCCCACACCACCCAGAGACGGAGTCAGTAAGATGGAATTGCTGCGCACCCTCCCACTATATCCATAACTCCTAAATACCTTGGTTGGGGGACAAAGAAAGACCACAGCCCCATCGGAAAGAGCCAGACTGGCCTGACAAGATTAATGGCCACAGCGGGGAAGTGGCCACAGTGCTAGCCTAGTACTGAGCAAAGTCAATCATCTTGCGACCCTATAAATACTGGTCCTAAGTGAGGCCCACTGGAGATCCCCAGGATCTCAGTGGGCTGAGTCCCTGTATTTCCCCCTGAGCTGGGATGTGTCTCAGGCCAGACTCTGACCTGGTAGAGCCGATGAAGGTAAACACCATCCACTTGTAACAAGCCAATGAAGGGAGATGTCAGTATTCGTGATCCCCAGGATTTTTGTGAAAATCCTGGAGATCCTGAGGTATCCAAATTTACTTTAATCCTCAGAAAGATACTATCTTACTTACCGGTTAACCTCTACAACTGTGTATAGTTCTCTGTGTATGTATGTGTGTGATTTGCTTCTGCTTAGCAACTTCTGTGAAATTTCACACAAATCATTGTATTTACTGTAACTGACTGTTGATTTTGATTGAATAAGCACTGCCAGTTTACAAATTACCACATCAGTATTAATATGTCAGAATTTCTGCTATCACTTACCTCAAAAGCACAATGTTGCATTAAGCACTTCACTAAGCTGCCAACACCCCAAAATTCCTTAGATGTAAACCCTTGGCCAGGTCTGGGACTAGGGGTAGATCCAGCCTTATTCTCTGAAGGAATCTGGACAGCAAGGGGGGTCTATCCTGTACCTCATGGCCGAATGGGAGGGTTTCCCTTTACCTCTAACCTCCCCAGCATCCCCGATACCCTTAGTCATAAACCATTGACCAGGTCTAAGATTGGATTTAGCCTCATCTAGGCTCCTCTCTGAGAAAGAGTTTAGAAAGCAAAGGGGTCCATTCTATAATCCTGGTAACTCAAGGGGAGGGCCACCCTTACCCCTTTCTACTCCAAATCTCTGTGAAAATCACCCTAACCCAACTCCAAATCGTTACTGTATACAGATTTACACAAATATTGTAATCATATTGCTTTCTTTAGTTGCATATATGTTTACTCATATAAATATTGTAATCCTATTGCTTTAATCAATTTACCTTGTCTTAAGTAATGTAGTGACCTTGCCATAAATTGAACCTCAATTAATCTTTATTGCTTCCTTGCTATACTTCACCAAATTTCCCAAATGTTATTATAACCTTAAGAAACTGTATTACTGCTTTCATCTGAGTGAGCTGCATTCCACTCATTCAGTGGCAAACAAAGTCTTAATTAGGATTCTGTAACAAGTGGTTTAAGTGATTTAAAGGGGAAGTGCTCTTTTACTGCCCCCGCAACAATTACCTAAGTCAGATAATAATGCAAGAGGTCTACTTCTAACCTCCTCGGACTCACTTTCTTATTTCTACAATTAGGGCAGGCTGTTCTCTACCAGGGCAATCTGCTGTGGAAAGCTGTTAAAGAAAATTACCAGATTTTTTTTGGAGAGCCCTAGAAAAAATGTATCATCAAACTTCCCACTCCAAACATCTCCAGTTTGCAGATGGGGAACTGAGGCATGGAAACAGTGCCTTGCCCAGGTCATGCAGGAAATGCTTTAGGGATGACAGCATCCTTCTTGAGAGCATCCTTCTTAATCATTAGATAATATGTATGTTCAAGGCTTTCTGTAGGTGGACAGCTGTGTGGTCCTCTATGTTCTCTTCACAAGACAATAATATGGAATATGCTGGCAATAGGGGACTCTAATCCAAAATATTCTCCTCTGGTCTTTTACAAAATGCAAGTTGGCCCGAATGAATTTACTCATATTGACCAGAGCAGGCTAAGATAATTTAATGAGTTCCGACCTATTCTTTATATCCTCAGGTGAAAACACTGAGCAGGTTTTTGCATCCAGGTGGGAAATTAGATTTAAATGCCAAAATGGAAGAACTTGCTTACTCAATAGCATTACTTAATTCCAGATATGAGCCTGTTTACCAAAGATCACTAATTTGATTTCCACCTGTGATATCACAAATTCAGGCTGGACTCGGACACCAGTGACATGAAATCAGTGAAACCACACCTTTGTCAAACCAGTTGAAAAAAGAGATATGCCATGAAACAGATGATCCTTTTAAGAGATGCCATTAACTGATAACACCTTCTCACTGTTATGGTATCAAATGCTCAGCAAAGGAATAATGATTTTTCTCTGTGCTCTGTGTGGATAAGGTACAAAACTGAGGCCCTACTTAAAAATGAAGATTCCCCAAGAGTACAGGTGTTCTCTGCAATGCTTTAAGGCAAATGGATCTCAGGTAATTACAGCCAGCCTACACAACTGGCTCTTCAAGTTCTGGACGGATGCTGCAGCTTGCTCACTACCTCCAACACACCACCATGCACATAAGGAAGGTTTGCAATAGTAACAGCTGGAGTATTTCACCCAAGGTGCTGCAATAGCAGGTAAAACAGGTCCTGCATTATTTATATGCCTGCTAAGCGTTTGCTGAGACAAGATGTCATGTAACACAGAAGAAATTATCTATCACACTGCTCCCCAAATCACCGTGCAAACTGTGTTGGACTTCTTCAAGCCAGTCATATGCAGATACAGGAAAACAGAATTAACTAGGGGAGGTCAGTACTGGTAGAGAAACTGAAATTGCTTCTCAACTTACCTCGACAGTGAAGAGCTCAGATGTCACAAACGTGCGTTCTTGTTTGATATCCAAAACTCTAGATCAAAGAAGGGGTAAATTAGAGATCACAACAATCCTTAGTCATTGTAAAATAATTTCTGTAGGTGTTTAGACAGTAGCTGTCTTTGCTGCTTTCTGTATTAGATGCTTATTCTCTGCTGAAAAGGTGATTTCACATTGGAACAAAAATGAAGGAAATAAAAGTTTTTCTGAGTTGTAACAAGAAAAAAATGCTTTGATTAATTAGTTAGCTACAGACTTGCCTTCAGGGAACATTTGGAAACATGCATAAATCTTTAATAATATTTGTACTATTCTGTGGTTATATTTCCTTACTATTAGTCTGATTTACCGTGCTTCTTCCCGAGCCAAAATCTCCAGTAGCTTCGAAACGTCTCCTGGGCAGTCAGGAAGCACGAGGGAAAATCTGCACATTCTGTTATCGAGAGTCAGGGCACGAGCTATGCACTGGTGCAGCAAATGTAACTCCAGGTTTCCACTGCATATAACAATAGCCACTCTGAAAGCAGAGAGAAAACCAGGAATTTTTATTAGCACTTGTCTGTGTGAAGGAACCATTAATCACAGACACTGTATTCAATATCAGCTTAGAATCTGCTGGGACTGCCCTTCAACATTTATGTACTACATGTCAGAGGCTCCTGGCTCTGGTATCAATTGTAAGCAGGCAGGCAGTGGGAGTCTAGAAGCTGGCTGCATTAGTTGGTCTGAAACTTTGTTTTCGCTTTGCATTTCCTGAAGACTTTAGTTTTGTTGGCAATAGTTAGCTGCAGAATTCTCATTCTCTTTCAAATTTTAAAAATGTGACATCATTTCTCCCTGGAAGTTCTGAGTCTTAACCTCTTAATCGTTAGATAATATGTGTGTTCAAGGCTTTCTGTAGCCATCTCAACCCTGCAAAATGCGCGCAGAAATGTTTGAAGAGCAAGTGAAGGGCCACATGTTTAGTCTGTGATAACCTCTCTCTGCAGAGTCAAACTTGACCTCTTTAAACCCAAACCTTTGTGTTTTCCCTTTTATTTTATCTGTACTGAATTTCAATTTGTTGCTGCTCTGTATGTACTTTTCCAGCCTCTTCTGAAGAATTGCCTCAGCAGTATTTTAATGAACAATGCTGTGCATTGGAAATTTTGTCTTGAGTGCATGTACATTCTGAGTCACATCCTGAGCCAAGGCTCAATCTGCTTAAGCACTGAGTACTTGAACCCAGACGCAAGAAGGCATTTACCCACACGTCCAATGCTAAGCACAAGGGTAATCCCACTGACTACCTGGGCGGGAGTTCTCATGGCTGCGAGGTAGGTGTCACTGAGTGACTGCAGAAGACAGCCTAGCTCCTGTCCCACCACAAAAGGGGCTAACTTCCGCAAGTGGAATGAGAGAAGACAACAAGCTGACGAGAGCAGGATGATCTCCTGGCAGGTGCATCCAAGCCTTGTGGAGCCTTTTCCCCAACCATTTGAGAATACAGGAAAATAACAAGATTCATCTGGCCTCCAAGTTGATATTTGCTTTTTTCAGCATGTTCTTCTGACCTGCGAGTGGTCTCTTCATCCTGAAGCAGATGTCGCAGATGGGCCCATTGCCAGTTCAGGGGCAGGAACTGCCTTGTCACTCATGAAACAAGTCGCTTTTCTCCATTTCCTGAGACCAAGGCACTCAACCCCATGCTTCTGCCACAGTTCCCCCCATCTGTAATAGCTGCCATACCTTTTACCCTTCAGCTCAGGCAGCTTCCCTGAAACCAGTGCTGCAAGCCCAATGGCCCCTTCCGCATCAACTGTGGCTCGCTCGTACTCCAGCAATCTCAGCATTGAAATGAGGATATCCTCCTCCCTGAAGGCAAAAGAGTTATGTTAAAACAAAATAAAAGAGCTACCAAAAGCAGAAGACAATACACGTGTATGTTTTTATGTATAAAGGGATTCCTTCCATCCTCCTGGGTACACAATCTCAAGGTGGTGTTACAGCATGGTGTGGGGTTGAACATGCATCTCAGTCTTGTTATTAACTGAAAGATGGGATGGCATTTTTTACTTAGAACCACTGTGCTAGCCAAATCCTAGTGCTAAATATATTCTGCCAGCTTGGGGTTTCAATGAAGATTTAGAAAACTTTTGCCAGAAGCTGCCTTCAAGTGTGGTAGAATATAACGAGGACAAGTTTTACACCCAAAGCATCACCAGGTACTAGCAGCAGGTGAAGCATGTGACCAAAGGGGCTGGATATGTGGGATTGAGTTCAACAACTTCAGTGCCCCTTCTGGGAAGGAGGGGCACCCCACAACCACCACGCTTTCACAGTGTGTGCATGATGACAACTCCTGCCAGCCTGCTCTCCACTGTACGTGAAGAACCACCATACCCTGGTGATACAACACATTTTTTCATGTATAACAATGTTCACCCAGCATTATTCATGTTGCTGCTTTTCTTCACCTACCTCACAGCAACAACTTTATCCACAAGTTTTCCAGTCAGCTGCAAAGAATTGCTGCCAAAGCAAAGCCCACTCACATCTGTGGATTCAAAAGACAAAAACATGAAGCTGGCTGCTCTAGACAAGTTCAACAGTTTTTAGAGTCCTGACTGCTTTGTGCCCTTAACGAGTGCAGCATACTCCTGTTATATGATCTTAAGTTGCTTGATTCTTCATATGACAAAAATGCATTTGGTAATGAAAGACCAAATCTCCCAGGAAGATTGTGCCATTTTGGGCTCCTTTAAGAAAACTGTGACTCTTCACTGGCACAGCCACACTGCGAGAGTGACCCTGAAGCCCAGTGCTTTTCACTGAACAATGAGGCCTGAAGAAGAGAAGAACCCAGCATGGCACTGGATTTGCTTTTACCAAGAGAAGTCTAAGAAGGTCTTTGTTTATAAAACTCTCGTTTAACCCAAAGCTTCCAGAGATCTGAACTTTAGGTAAAGAGGATGCTTAAATTGATTAACAGTAGAGGTTTTTTGAGCAAATGAAATGGAAACAACTGTATCATTTATAAACACTATTGTTCTGAGAACACTTTTGCAACACTTTGTAAATATTTAAGCACTGTATTTTCCTGCCTTTTCACAATTTAGTCTTTTACAGGAGAGTTTTCTCATTGACTTCACTGGTTAAGATGCTGCTTGTGAGCACAATGGTCAGATAAATACTTTTTATATTTCTAAGCAGTCACCTGAACATTTCACATGCACTAGAATTAGTATTGGACCCCAGAGTGGTGGTGGGTGAAGTGTGTCAGAATTTGATCCTACAGAATTAATTAAATTCTCACTCTTCAGAAGTTTCATTTAAACTATGAACTGAATGAATGAGAAAATAATATGGTTGGAGAAATCAATTAAAACAATAAAAGAATATTTTATTTTCTTACCTCCATAGAAGTGATGATTGCTGTAAGCCTGGTCCTCAGTTGGGTGGCCAGCCTTTAAGGATTGTTGCAATACAGGGAAACTTTCAGATTCAACCCCCTGGAGAAGACAGGTACTGTCACTTTTTTATGAATTCAGTTATAACAGAAGTCACCACCAAAGTGGATGCCAAAAAAGAGACATGAAATTTCCTCTTAGAATTAACAATTAATTTCAAATTGCATAATAACCGTGCTATCACTGAATTTATCCTGTGGCTTATTTAGGGCTAAACTTTTTGTAAGAAATTATTTCAAAACACAGAACTGGATTTCATTTGCTTTGGAAGCTCCTTTCAACATATTTTTCTTAAATCCAGCCAAGCAGCAAAGAGAGAGGAGGCTTCTCAGGTTCTCAGTGTCTCTTCTCCTTGGTAAAGGTCAAGCGCACAGATAGTCTTGATCTCCAGCATACGCAAGTCTCTGCCAATGTATCATTAGCTACCAGAGCCTTTTGAAAATATCTCCAAAAGCTGTCAAAATGCAACACTTCATAGGTAAAAGGCAACTTACAATTACAGAAATATGTGGGTTGAGGTGTTTGAGTGCAGCAGCCGACCCAGCCAGCAAGCCACAGTGGCCTCCTGCAGGGAAAATCACTGCATCCAGCTTTGGCACCTGCTCGTACACCTCCAGCCCCACGGTTCCCAGGCCTGACAGGTACACAGCACTATCCTCCCTGTGGGAAGGAAGGGCACAGCTCAGCAAGGTTCACAACTGTCAACACAACGAGTTCAACCTACTACTTTAAATGCATCGTTCAGCAGAAAAAGACAATATGTGAGAGTAAATCACCAGGGTGAGGGAAGGAGGTGATGCAGCAGGACACTGCTATCAAACTGACCATCATGTGCTGTGTAAAGTGTGACATTACCTACTGGAAGAAAACTTGTGCTGTTAACAAGACAACCCCTTAAAGAGCCTTCAGGGTGAAAAGCATGTATCTCTGTTGTTCCCAGTATCAGGTGTTTACAGTGCTGGTATAGACAGAAGTAATTTTTCCATTGCCGTCACTACCTTATGCTTCATAAATTTCAAATGTGGCAGTCCAAGCTAAAAGCAAAGCCTCAGAAGGAAATCTCCTTTTCTCTGTATTTACAAGTAGAATTTAGTGTTTGTGACAAAGTGAAATCTTCACTGAATTTAAGCGTTGTGTTCAACCTCACAAATACCAAGCAGATTGCTACAGGGTTAAGTCTTTCCACAATCCAGGGCCAGTATCTGATACCTTCACCTTACTCTGGAAGACTCTGGAAGGGTAAGAGAAGCCAAAATACTCACTGGTAAAACACTTTCAGGCAATGGTAATTTAATGAGCAGAATAGGGACAAACAGAGTCAAAAGACTGAAGAAAAGTCCACTGTACAGTCATACAATTGACTTGGATCTATTTCTAAAAGCTGGTTTGTGTTTTATTTAAGTTAGCAATGATGTGAATGTAGAATGATATATGAAGAAAAAATATGAGCCCTCCATTTGTATGCCTGTAGGTTCTGCTTTTTCTGGCAGACAGATAAGCAAACAGCATTATAGGTCCCATGACTTCACTTGATTTATTTGACCCAGGATGTTTGGGTACTAGGAAGCTACGCTTTTATTATTGTTAGACGTGCACAGACACACAGCACCAGAGCACAGAACAACTGCAAAGTGAAGACAAAGGCCCTCTTGAGAAGTTACCTCACACAGATAGCAAAAAAATGGCAAATTCCTTGGGCCAAGAGTCTATATAACTACAGAATAAAGGACAGGAGGAATGAACTTCCACTCCTGTGGCACAGCTAAAGATGAAGGCAAGAAATCATCATATGATGGGTAACTGAACCTTTGAATTTATTGTCTTTCAAGATACTGAAGGAGCTTTCTCCTTCTTGTATGTGACAAAATATATCATTGATATCCTGAACAATTCTTCTGAAGCCTTATTTGTAAAGAAGCTTCAGAACTGAGTTTGAGGAGTTACCCCTGCCATGGTTACACTGGAAACCATCAGGACCTGCTAAAATGAATGAGAACCTGAGATATTAAATTTACAAGTAAAATTTCTCTAATAACTGAAAATTCTGTATAAAGGTGACCACTCAGGGTATGGAGATTTATTAGCATTTTGAATGAATGTTTCAGATAATCATGTTTTCCAATCTAGTTGGAACACCAGTTCACTGATCAGCCTTCAGCTTTTTGTAATAAAATGGGTTACTTTATTTGCACTGTGGTCGGTTACTTCTGCTTTGTGAAAGCAAACACCTCTCTTTCAGTATCAGGTGCCATTGAAGGAAAATCAAGGAAAAGGGCAGATAAATCTAAAGGCTGTAGATTTAAACAAACATTTTTGAATCAGAAGTAGAAATTTGGCCATTTGCCTTCTGAAACGTGCGATATGTCAGCAGTCAAAAACAGGCTGTCAGGCTTCAGTTTCCCAATGAAACTTTGATGTGGCAGCTTGCAGGCACTGTTCCCCTGTTCTCCAAATAAAAGGCTCAAAAACTATCTATTGTCTGTCCTTCCAAGAGTAACAGACTAACCAGATCACAAATGACTGAGGATCAGGTCTGGTCAGTATTTGGATATGGAGTTACACAAGAGAAAACTGGACTCTCAAGGAACTAAGGTATGTAACTCCCTCTGTAGCACTCTTACCTCTCAGATTCCCAAATCAATCTTTCTCACATCACCCCAGAAGTACTTTGTTTTTTATTGGCAGTATTCACATTAGACTCATAATGAGGTCCTGAACATCTATAGTTATTAAAAATCCCACGTTACCTAGGCAGTAATTAGGTAGAATTAATGATTGAAATCCAACTTGAAAAATCACATTTCTTTCCTGGAATTTCACAGGAAGTTGCAGTTGGATAAAAAGTTTCCTTCCTGTAATTGAACTCTTGCATGATCATTTTCATAATATAGTATTTTAATTACACTTAAGAAATGGGAAGAACTGACATTGACACACCCAACTACAGGACATTACCTGTACAGGTAAAACCAAAGACAGTCATGTAATGTCTACTTCATGAAGGAAAGAATGAATTGTAGGTTAAGGAGATCCAGAGACCAAATAGCTAGGCGTTTTGTGCAAGCTAGAATTAAACTGAAATAAAATGTCAGTTCAGAAGTTCCATTCTAAAGCACAGGAAATCAGCTGATGTTTTACAGACAGCTTTGGCAAGTGACAGTGAATGTGTGTAAGACAAACTGAAGAAGACTGGTTCTCCATATGTGCAGCTCTCCCAGTCTACACCTCACAAACCAGGTTTCAGGCATCCCATAATGAAAAGACTCACATTTGTAGTGTTTTGGGGTTTTTTTTCTTCTCCAGAGCATGAAAAATTGTAACTGTGAGGTTTTACTTAAACATAGCAACAGATAGAATAATTCTGTTTCTTGTAACCTGAAATACCTGTTACTTGTAACTTGAAACTCAAAATAAATCAGAACGCATTGATATTACTAATGGTAAATTGTACATGTAGAGTTCCTCAATGTTAGATGCTGAAGTCCTTCATATCTGTTCTCCCTGGAGCTTCATGAACCTGGAGAATATCTACCTTATGTAACATAAATAATGACTCAGGGAGGAGAGGAATATTAGCTGTGAAACAACAACAAAATAATTTAGTTCTTACGTGCAAATGTGATAGCTGATGCAAGTTGGGAGTTAACACATAGATTGAAAAATGGCTGATAGATACCTGGAAATCACAGTTATGGAAAGCTGTGGTTTTCAAAGAGAGCCTAAAAGGGTTTAAAATTCAGAGGGATCTAAGGCACTTCATTCCCTTAGGTTTCTTTGAAAGCCTCGGTCTGGGACAAAGTTGTACCAATGGTAACAGACAAGGCAGACCAACCAGCCCTGTGTGTCACTGTTGACAGAGCTAACAGTGCAGTTGAAGAGCACAGTTTTTAGTACTGCCTTCTCAATAACGCAACTAGGAAAGAAGTGAGGACTTTCTCCATTCTGGGATCCTCTTTCCAAGCAATATTACTCATTATTAGTCAATTTAATGCAGTAGTGCCTAGGAGCCCAAGCAGAATGGGCACTCTCTGCAGTACATGTACAAACACAAAGTGGTGGATAAAACCTGCACGGAGGCAGCAGTGGGGAGGAAGAACAACATTCCATCTCAATACATCAGAGGGACTGCCAGCTATCTCATGCTAATGATTCACCCCTATGCACTTTACAAACTCTTACTTGAAAAAAGGTAAGGAGAAAAAAAAGAAAAGGGGGGGGGAAAGACAAAAGAAACTGTAGAGAGACAAGGGGAAAAAAAGGGAAAATTGACCAGTTCTAAATATTTTTGTCTGTCTTATCTTGTTCTAATCATATTTGTATTAGGTCCGGCTTGCTCAATGATCTCAAATAGTTGAAACTTAAATTTATACTCTTCCTTAGCTACTTTAAATATATGTGTGAAGTAGCCTCTTAATCATCTTTTTAAAGGCAGAATCAGTTTTGTCACTCACACCAGATATGCAAAAATTTTACAGCATTAACCTTCTCTTGCTCTACACTATGTCACTGAACTTTTTGCATTAAAGCTTAGCTTTTAACCACCTTAT
The DNA here is from genome assembly GCA_024336885.1 of Actenoides hombroni. Taxonomy (NCBI): domain Eukaryota; kingdom Metazoa; phylum Chordata; class Aves; order Coraciiformes; family Alcedinidae; genus Actenoides; species Actenoides hombroni. Next base: position 21,005,846 of record WUAM01000287.1, read on the forward strand.
TACAGAGACACCAGAAATGAATGCAAGCCTTAATGCTTTCTGACAGGGTTCATAAAGACTTAACATATATCCATTATCATACTAACCCATATAATTCCTAATCAGTAAGTTTGCCTAATCTGGGGGAAAATAAAAGTGTTTCACTTTGTTTTCTATCCCCAAATGTTCTAAGAAAGATTCATGATTTGTGCCTGGGAATATGTAACTGTCCGTACTCCAGATAATGGGAACATTTTGATGACTCGTGAACAAATTTTAATGAAACTGTTTTTGCAGAGCTGTGCAAGTATCTAGTCTAATCTTTCAAATCAGCCTAACTTTCCACTTACTCTTCAAGGTAGAGGTACCCATTCTCCTGTGCCAACCTTCTTGCATGCACCTGGGAATCCTTAGCTGTAGTGCCATAGGATATAACCATGGCACCGTACTCACGGCACATTTTCACTCTGGCCGGGGACGTGCTGGTTGACATGATGACAAACACTGGAATACGAAGCTCTGAGGCGTGGTAAGCAACAGCCATGGAGAAGTTACTGTCTGAAGTCACGATCACTCCCTTTCTTTGCTGATCCTAAAAAAAAAAGAGTTGCTTATTGTGCATTATACAGTGTCGCAAAGTTGTCCTGCATCATTCTAATGATCTGACTTCCTTCTTGTCTTTTATTAGGTCATCATATTATGATATTGTGATACAGTGTATGCATGTCTGGTGTGATCTCAGGACTTAAACACAAAGCTAAGACAGCACAAGATCAATCCCTGTTCCTCCACTGCTCTAGGTTCCATTCCTGTTCCATATGGAATCCATATGGAGCTAATATCTGGCCCTTCAGACCCAGTATCTGGTCACTTTTTCCTGTCTGTGTGAAATACTTCATTTCAGGTTTCTCTTTAATAAGAGGATTTATTCATATTATTACAAAAGTGCAGGAGTAACCACTGTATCTGGGCTGCTCTATCATGCCAGTTATAATTATTATTGCTGCAGAGACTCAATAACCTCCTGTGACAAATGATAAACAAGCTATTCATGTAATGATACTGAAATTAATTACAAAATCAATTGGTGATCTAAATCCTCATCACCCACTGTAACTCAATTTCATCATCATTTCAAGTTTAGTGGTTTCAATATGTCAGAACTGTAGTACACATATACAGACTGACATCTGAATGCTATAGAAAAATGATAAAGTTTACATTTTGCAAGCTTTACTTCCAAATATTTTTAAGCATTTCACCAGTAATCGGCCAAGGTAAATAAAGTAGTATTTTACATTCAGATACTATCTGACCTATCTATGTTGTTCAGCAATGGTTCAAAAGGCAAGAAACTTTATAATTCTGTGGACATTACAGGTAAAATTATCTTTAAATCTGTTTCATTTTTTGTAAAGGAGAATTAATCTATTTCTTTCTGAACGCTGATATTTTGTTATACCTGAGGCAATGATGTTAGAAGGTAAAGTACACCTCGTTCCTTCACAGATCCCGTGTACTGGAGGAACTCTTTTTTTAGGTAGATGTCCATTCCATACTGCTTGGATAGCCTAGAATACTGGAGTATAGAAGCATTATTATGGAGATGTACCTAAAATTAAGAAAAATCTCATGCACCCCATAAGATCCCTGGTGAAGCATACATTCAGCTGCTATGTATGAGCTATAAAAAGTAAATTTTATAATATATAATTATATATAATATATTAAAAAGTCTGTTTCTTTAGAAATACATGACAGTGTGTTGTTACCTACCAGATTCTTCTGGTTTATGGACGTTATTTTCAAACTCACAGCAGCAAAATATGTAACCCATACCATTATGAACTCTGAAAATAACACTTCTTTTGGTCGTACTGTTCAAATACAGATATTAAAATAAGTATTTTCAGTTATCAGACCATAGGGTGGTTTTCAAAATATTTTAGTGCTTGCCAGAACTGGATATTGAATATTCAAAAAAAGAAAGTAATCTCCTAATAGATACAAAAGCAGCTACAAAATTACTCCATGAGTCCCATTATGACTCTGCTATAGTTTCTGCCACCGATTCACTCCTGAATATTGTCCATTTTTCATCCTGAGGCCAGTATGACATTAATAAAGACATTTCTTATTTGAAGAATGATGGAAATAATGAAAAGAATTTCCCAGTATTTCAAGTGTAAGCAGTAGTTGCTTGAAAATTCTCCGTGTTTGGAAGAGAAAGAATCTCTGAGCTGAGAGGAATCAGCAAGCATAGTACATGTGATGCGGTGTCCAAGCACATGATTTTTTAAATTATCTTGTTTTTAAGGGTAAACATTTATCCAATTTAGAGTAAGACACAGCATGCATTCCCATATTGATTTCCTATTCCCATGTTATCTAAACTGAGAGTTTCAAACAAGATAAATTTTGAAATAGAGCTGCAGTAAGCCTGTGGGTTCCAGTTCTGTAGGCTTATTGCATCTCTATTTCGTAATTGGCTCCATGTCCTCCATTGGCTGCCAAAGCAAACGAGGACCTGGGGATTTAGGGGATCAAGCCCTTATTTATCATGCTACAAAGAGAGATAGACTAAAAAGACAGCGTGACAATGTAATTTAATTATTTATCTCAAACAATACCTGGCAGCATCACACATATGGTGTATAGCGTACATAGCAATAGGTACTGATGTTTTTTGGACTGTGGGACTTTAAAAGTGAATTTATATAAACTAAATATATTTGAAACAGATACTTGTGTTAAGGTATTCAATGAAACTAAATATTTTAGATTAGTGTTTCAAGGCTTTTTAGTGGATTTGCAAGCATATGTTAAATTCCTCACCCATAGGTGGGGCCAGATTCTCTATTTTCCTTCTGAAAATCCTGAAATAGGAGCTACCATTTGCTGCTCCTTTGCAGATCTAGCTGCAAAACTGAAAGAATTGAAAGTGCTTAGTACACTAATAAGATAAATAGTTTCTATCCTAAACAGCCTAATCTACGGAGAATGCCTATGCAAAACAGAACAAGAACAGTAGACAAGAAACACTAATGTACACATACCATACTAGTTTTTTGGGGTTTTTTGGTTGGGGTTTTTTTTTAATAGAAAATCTTGGATTCTAGAGTGAACAATAAGAAAAGGGATTAAGGAGATGAATCCTGTGACTTTATAAGGTTGCTAATTCTCCTACGTTTAACAATGTGTCATTACGTCACTCTACCACAGAGGTGGTGTACTGCAGATTATTATTATTTTTAGTTAATTTTGATACTCGATATTTCAGCTCTTTTAGTTATCCTTTTCTGCTTCCTTTAACTGAGGCTTTCTTTCATATAGCCTAAATATAGGAATTACTTCTAATAAAGGAGGTGTCAGTGCTATTTTCAGCTGTACTGATCTGATGCGTGACCTTGTAAGACTCATTGAAGCAGCCTGTAAGTCTTCCCTTTTGTCACCATGATCTTATCTAAGGACTACAGATACTGTGTCTAATGTACAACACACAGCACTGCCTCCATTTGGCATCCACAAAGCTAACACAAAACAACCTTTCAAGTCCCTTACATCAGTAACCAAACCAAGTGTCCAATTTAATGCTAACTCCTTGTTTTCCTACACTCACTACCTCTATAACATCTGTTACAATAATCATGATGTCATATCTTAGCTACAGATGAACTGCTGAATAAGGATTCATAACACTCTATCCATGGCCTTACCTGCAGATTAGGAATCACCCTGCAAAATATTTCTCCCTTCAATTAATTGAACGGATTATAGTCACGTTCACTTTTTAAATCCGAATGAATGTCTGTGAAAGGGCTTCTTACCTTTCAGTAATGACTTAAAATAATGGGATCTGTGTTTTTCTTGACACCACTCTGTGCTTTCAGTATTTTCCTTTTGAATCAGTGCATGAAACATGTGCTACCAACTTCTGAGAAAACACACATTACTTTGAATAGCAACAGTCATGGACTATTTTCACTCTAAAACAAGTGGAGATAGAGGTTTTCCACTATTCTGGTCATCCCAGAAGCATAGTACATCAAAAAGATACTAAAGAATGTTAGCCTGTTTATCTTGGCACAATGAATGCAGAAAGGGGATACAATCATGTTGTACAAATCTGCCAGGGACACCCAAGAGAAAATAATTATTTAAATTGAGGCATGACATGGTGTAACCACAGCTGGCAACTAAGCACCACACAACTGCTCCCTTACTCCTCCCCAGGAGGACTGGGGGAAGAGAATTGGAAGGGTAAAAGTGAGAAAATTCATGGGCTGCAGTAAGAACAGTTT
>WUAM01000287.1:21010149-21050457 GCA_024336885.1 Actenoides hombroni
ATAACAGAGAAAAAAAACCCAAGAAAGACAGATGATGCAAATTAAAACAACTGCTCACCACCAACTGACCACTGCCCATCAGTGGCCCCATCAGCCAACCTCCCCTCTAGTTTTGTTGCTGAGCATGATCTCATATGGTATAGAATGCCTCTTGGTCAGTTGGGGTCAGCTGTCCCAGCTCTATCCCCTCCCAAATTCTTGTGTCCCTCCAGCCTATTCATTGGTGGGATGGTGTGAGGAACAGTAAAGGCCTTGACTCTATGAAAGCTCTTCTCAGCAATAATGAAAACATCCCTGCGTTATCAACACTGTTTCCAGCACAAATCCAAAACATAGCCCCATACCAGCTACTAGGAAGAAAATTAACTCTATCCCAGCCAAAACCAGCACAAGGGGCAACGCTGCCTGAGAACAAATGGTGTGAACTGGCCAAAGAGAGCTTAACTACTTGTGAGCAGGAGCGTAATTAGTTTAGGAAACATTTTGTCTTACACAGATGGCTGCAGGAGCAAAAAATGAACTCGAGTGCTCCATACTTGCCTTTTCCTGCATTAGGATGTGTTGGTTAATTTTCAGAGCTGGAGCCATACCTTGGGAGCAAGTAGCTGGCTCAGGGGATGGGACCAAGGTGGACTTTACTAGTTTAGAGCTCTTGGTCTGCTCCATCTGAGCTGAAGGTGTGAATGAGGTCTTTCAACGATCTACATGGTTAAAGCTCCCCCAGTCTCCGCAGTAGAGAGGCAGTGTTCTATAACTGTTTGACAGAAGTGCACAAGGCCATGAGATGCAGGGAAGGGATGATCCAGGCTATCAAAGGGTACAGAGCTAGCTAGTTCTGCTTGCAAAATTAAGCTGTGACACTCTCACTCTCCTTGCCCAAAGTCCTACATTTGTGCAGCAGGATTAAACCCATCTAACAAATATGACTAGAGCTGTCAAGCGGAGAGAAGTGCAGTGATCACCGCCTGCAATAGAAATCCCATTTTTTCCTGGGACAGTCTCTCCACAAAAGCAGAAGATTGACACTTCTGTCTAGAGCACTGTGCTCTCGAGCATGACAGTCTGAGAGTGCTGGTGACAAACAATGCCCCCTGAGCATCTGTGCTGCACGTGTATTTGCTCACTCCCTCCACTGCCTTCCCAAGCCAGACAACTTTTCCACTATGAAAGGAAATCCAGGCACAACTGGCAGGACAGTTTACTCCCAAGTCACTCCGAACAGGCTTTATATGAGTGCAAAATGCATTTAGTTTTACTCCCTGCACTCCAGCCACACTGCCCTGTAAGGTTTTTGATCCACCTTACAGCCCCAAATGGTCTTGTATCACACCCTTTCTCAAGAGACACACTTCTTCAGGAGTATGATACAAATATCACAGCTATCCTTATTCTGGGGAGTCTAAGCTAAAAAAAACCCAACAAACCACTGACAGCAATTATGATACCTCTGGATCAGCAGACACCATCTAGGAACAAGGAGAACTGCTCTGCATTCCAGAACCAATGAGTTTGCTCCAGAGACAACCCCAAGCAGTGGCTGAGACGCCAAGGTCCTTTCCCTATGCAGGCCAGAAAGACAATCCACAGCTGGTGGGTGAGGCTGGTGGGGTGCCTCAGGTCAGCAACAGGGAGAGGTTCATCGAGAGAGTGGGGCTGCTGCTATGAACTGACATTTGGCAAAGACGCTCTGTTTACCCACTGTGGGGAAAAGAGGAGATTAACCACAGAGTGCCTACAGTAGGCTTCATGAAGGGCTCCCAACAGTAGAAATACACTACAGTAGAAACAGTAGAAATACACTACAAATTAAAGAGCTTGCCATTGTACTTTTGTTACACTTTAGCAAATGTTTGTACATTTATGGAAGTGTCTCAATCATTTTGCTACCTAGACTGATTGATAGGTGCGTATGTTTGTGTGTGTATATCTTAACGTCCTTGTTTTGTTGAGTATGCACGTGACAGAACCACAAGGCTACAGAACATATACAGCCTTGACAGGTTGGCCAAGCTAGGAAGGAAAGTCTGTACCTTCTAACTCTCCAAATATGAGAGCTAGTTTGAAACCAGACCCTCACACACACCTGCTTACCCAAACACCGTCTCCAACTCAGGTTCCTTGTAGTAAGAGTTTTTCACCGAGAGCATAATACCAGAGTGCATTAAGTCTATGCCTAATGTGGTTTATCCTTTGTTTACAGGTCACTGCAATCTTTGAGGATATAGGTTAGAGTAAACAAGTAAGAAGAAAATTATTATTGACAGTTGACAACAACAAATATGAACACAAGTCATCTCACACAGGTCTATCTGCTGCAATTCACACATACTCTTCATCAATATGTAATCAACTTTTATAAAGAAAAGAAAAGAAAGATGGAGAGAATGCAAAGCCATAAAGACTCCCTACCATGCAGGGGGTTTTCTGAACACCGCACTGGATTTTGAAAGCTGCTGCACTAATATCTTCAAATCGAATCAGCTTGTTACAGCTTAACAGGCTGGTCCTACTGCTTGACTGAGGGATGCGGGAAAGGGCATCCCTAAGTAACTCCTCATTACGGCTCACTATCTTCATTTCCCAGGTCTTCACATCCCCATTCAGGTAGTCCTCCTCACCAAAATCTTTCAGTCTCTCAGGATTGATAGAAGGTGGCTTCTGCCCAATAAGGCCATTTCTTATCAGGCCATCCTTACAACAATGAAGATCACAAAGTGCCAGGGCATCTTGTTTCTTTATTTTATTGTCATCCCTAAAAACAAATAAAATAAATTAGTTAGGACAGCTTGGATGATTAAAGGCTTGGCATTTAACATTTAAGAAGGGTGCGTATCTCAGTTGCTTTTAGCGAGCCTCAAATAGGCAGACTGAATTATTACTGTCATATCACCTATCTTGCAGGTGGATTGAAAGCTACTGTAAGCAGCTAGCTTTTAGAAAAGCCACAAATAACACAGCAGGTGGACAAACTGGGAATCTGTCATAGCCAAGAACATAAGAAAGGTCTAATCTGTGCTGTGTGGGCAGCTCAGTACTCAGTCTCAATCAGCAGCGATCCCAGTTGAGTGCTCCCAGAAATTTTGGAGTAACTGCAGTTGTATTTGCTGCATGCAACTCCGTTTGTTTCAGAAAAGGCAAGTAGCTGCTGCAGAGCATTCCCTAATACTATTAATAGCAGTAACAACTATCATTACATTGTACACAAGAGGTCTGCTTCCCTGCTTTTGCACACTTGGAGAGCATACTCTTGACAGCCGTCACAGCCTCGTGATGGGAAGGAAATTACTTTGATAAGGGGCAACAATTATATCCTGCTACAAAGCTAAGTCTCCTGATCCCAGTTAACACTTCATAGATAAAATCACCTGTAGATAGATAAGATCACACTGTGATGCCACACAAACCTCCTTCCCCTAGAAACTTTGGAGAGACAATGGTGTTACAAAAATTTGCCAGATTTCCTGCCTCAACTGCCTTACTCTATGTTTCACAATGTTCAGGAGTTCACAATGGATATATTATCCATATACTGTAGTGTAGGATTTTGCAGCCCTACAAACAAATAAATGCAAAATTTCTAGGAAATTTTGGAATTTGAATAGCAATGTAGGGGGAAAAGGAGCATTAAGCAGAAGAGCAGCGATTTGCAAAAGAGCTGATGTCATCCCTGGTCTGTGGCTATGATTATGCAGATGGTATAAGCCCCTCTACATGAAGGACTCTATAAATCTGTTTGGAAGAAAGAAAGAGTTTTCTGAAAGATACACATGTTAAATTATGTCAGAGATTTCAGCATTGTCTCCAACAAAAAATATTCACCATTTTCACACAATAATTTGTATTTAAGTTACGCAGTTATTCATCAGCAGGGCTGGCTAAAGCAAATGTTGCCCTAGTTTTACAGCAGCAATCAGCACTGTAATATACATTGTAACAATCTTCAAAAATAATTTTATAATCTTTAGAAACAGCTGCTTTTTGAGCAGCTGCCTCACTTTCAGCAGTTTTATACATTTTCTTTGTGGTTCCATTAATCTGTGCGAGTAGCTCTGCTTCCTATTACACTTCCAACTGAGGACTTCACATAACAATATGGGCAACATAAAAGGTTTTATTATTTGAATCATGTAACATACCAGTAGCATCAATTGTTCTGTATATACTCATAGGAGACAAAAAAGGGTAGCTTTTGTAGCAAGGTCTTCTCTCCAAAATTAATGAGATCAGCACTACTTTTCTAAGATAACTGAAGTATTTACACATTGGTAACTTGGTTATGTTAAAACTTGTGATTTAAAATATTTTTCCCATATTTGGAAAACATCTTAGAGCTGATCCACCTAAATAGCAGGCATTCTGCCTTCCAATTAAACAGCTTCCACACTTTTCGTCATTCCTGCTTCTTTGGGGTTAGAGGTTTGGAATGCCTCATGAAGATGTTAATGTTAGTTCCAGTGTTAGTTCTCATGCATATTAGTTATTTTAAAGACAAGAATCACATCAAACTGTCTCCCCGTAAACTCGTTACAGCACAGCCCCTGGCATAAACAACAGCAATCACCATCTGAGAGGCCACATCACTGTTAAGAATTCATTTCCTACCTCACCCTCCCCAAAACCCCATTTTTGATATCACAATAGCCCCATAGCCACTCCAAAAAGAAAAAAACCACATACATCCTATCTCTAAACATATTATCTAAAATGTTTACACCAAGCATTAGCAATGAATGGTATTTGCTACACTGGCAATTGGCTAAAAGGGCATGTGTAGGGTAAAATACACAGGTAGATCAAAAGGTTGTGATTTTTCTAGGCATTTTTTTTTTTTTTTTTTTACAGACTAGCATTTGAGATAGGAGATAAATTTACACTTTTTCCCTGCATCTGTTGCAATCTACTACAAAAAGTCCATAAAAAACCCCAGCCAAAGATGACCACAGAAAGTCCATTGATGAACCAGGATCTTGCTAGAAAGTACAAACTATAAGGAAATGCTTCACCACACTAGTGCCATCATTTTTTTTATCTGCAGATAGAAACACCAAAATGGGATATTGATTTTTGGCCCTCCTCTTGGATTTCCTTTTCTTTTCCTGGCAGAACAAAGGAGGAAAGTAATTAGATTATCAGTCTTTGATCTGCAGCACTGATCTCATGAACAGTGAATTTCTGCTTGGGACTCTGATGGAGGCAACACTGTATGTCCACGGGAAAAAAAGAACAGAAGTCAAACAGCTGTGAAATATGTGTATGCTTTTCAAGCTTGAGATAGGTTTAAAGCACATCCAGGACATTACCATCTTAACATTTAATGTGGAAACTATCATCCATTTGCATCTGAGGGGTCAGCAGCCTCATTACCAAAGGAATATCATCATACTATTGGATATGTATGCAATGTATGTATTTATTTCAGATTATTTTTTTATTCTCTTCCTATGTACATATTTTTCATTGACATTAATGAATTGACATTTGTCCCTGTTGAAACTACCTGGGAGAGCCATAGACCCAGTGACAGGTCTCACTCAATGTAAACAGTGGGTTAAGGTTTAATAATTCATCACAAACAGGCAACTACAAACCCTGCTGAGTCAGATACATTTCTGTCCTCAAATACAGCTCATATGCTTGGTGTAGATCACGTCATTATGAATTTCTCTCACGGGAACGGTCCAAGCAGGCAACAAAGCATTCAAGTGCTCACAAAAACACAGCACGTGACTTCTCATGCACAGTAACTAAGTCTGGCCCCTGTTCTAGAGATCATGCCCATCAGATGAAAATCTGAGCCAATACAAATACAAACCCCAGCATTATGAAACATTGCTCCTTTCAAAGGAATCACTTTTCCTTTGTTTGGACTTTGTCACAGAAAGTTTTGATGAAAAAGTCTGTTTATTTCCATCCATAAAACAAATATCCAGCTGGAAAGTTTTGTTACATGGTTATAAATTGCGACATTTTACCTTTAAAGTGATTAGTAAAAGCAAACATGAAAATACAGTTTATAAACCTACTTTTTAATGAACAGCTGCTCAGCATAACTGCAAAAAAATAAAAGAGAATATCCATATGCATACATCCATGAATAATTAAGGAACTCGAAAAATTATCATTTAAGCAGATTGGTTTACATAGTTTGAAGTCTTAAAGCCAATGCAAAGAGTGCGTGGTAAAATGTACTCTTAGAATGATAAAAAAGAACAACTCAGAATTAATAATTTTTCTGTTTCCAATGTTTTTTTGAATGTACTGTTAATTTTCATCAAGTTAAATGACACTGGAGAAAACAAGTTTGGAAAAAATAGTAATATTCATACATCCAGAAATTAATAAAACCAGCAAAGATAATTTGGGGAAGATAAAAGAGAGTAATAGCACATACTATACTTGGAAGACCACTACTGTCACCTTTGTTACGGGGAGAAAGAAATGCCCGTTCAGTTATCCTGCAATGATGGGACAATTACACGTACCTGTCAGATGAAGCACATACAGATTGGCTTCCTCGGGATCCATGTGGCAACAGACTAAACAGATTAAACTGATATACTGGACTCTCTTCAGCTTCTAAAATTGAAGGAGCAAAAAATCGACAGATGTCCAGAAAATAGCCAACTGGGAAGGATCAGCCACTGTTTCTCCCAATATAAATGTTGGGGGTATATCATATGAAAGTATCAGGTAGGAAATTTAAAAGTCCCCTTATTACAAAAATAGCTCACAGAACTCATTACCAAAGGCTACTATGAAAGGCTTCCTAAAAAAAAATTGTGCAGATATATGGAGGTAGGCCTAACAGTAACCAATTGATGCATTATGCAAGAAACAATCTGTGCACTTGGCAGACTCTGCGAGAGAATATGAGAGACAGCATCTTACAGTTTTTTCCAAGCTCCTGTTACTGGGCACCAAGACAGAGAAGATACAGAGGTACACAGCTCTTCGGTCTCACCCAGTGCTGCAGACATACCCAATGTCAGCTTTTAGGCCATTTGGCAGCTTTTACCCCTCTTACAAAATGAGTCATAACAAAGCATTTTGAGGCAGAAATGCAGAGGGAGTTCCACAAAAGGAAACAAAGACTTTTTAGCATAAGACTGAAAACTCAACATGTCTTTGTCATTTCCACAGCAGTTTTTGTCATCTGCATTCATAAGGATACACACTCACCAGGAGTGGACCAACAGTATGGTACAAGTATGGTACAAGTTCTGTATTGTATTTTAGCATCCTTAGAGGCCTGTACCATGAAAAGAATTTCAAATTCCAATGACTAACTTGGACTGATGGGTGGCACAGGCCAAACTGTTTAGCATTAAAATTGAATACCAGTTCAAACCAACCCAGTGAATAGGGGCTAGCCTGCAATTAATTCATCAACACACATGTATATATACGCACATGTACTCTACGCATGGATTTTTTTCTTTCTTTCTTTTTGTTTTAAATTTGTCTCCATTTAGCCTGTATCCAGGGCTAACCTATAGCACTTCTGTATCACCTGATGACCTCAACCAAAGCCATGAAGGTGGATCGGGAAAAGGAGAGGAGACCTGTGTGTTGAAATGAAAACTGATTTAATGAAACGGCAAAACTAATATTAATACTAATGCTAATATGAAGTATATAAAGTTATACTCAGCCCAGTGAATGCACAGTAGTTACAATAAACAGGAGAGCAGTGATTGGGAGCAGAATGATAAGCAAGTCCTTCCAGCCGCGGTAAGAAGCAGGAGGAGAAGGAAGAGGAGGAGCAGGAAGAGTCCCCATCCTCAGCAACCTTCCTCCTTTATAGTGAGAGTGAATTTTATGGTCTGGGACACACCTATAGCCAGCTCAGGCCAGCTGCCCTGGCTGACTCCAAACTGCTAATTGCCTGCAGCCCATGGCTGGCTTATGATCCTGTGCCAGCAAAACTAGGACAATGTTTTTGGGGTATGGGTTTCTTAAGCTTGTGTCTATATGCTGCCATCATCTTCAGGCTCCCTGAACACCTTCCTGGATCACAGCAAGCAACAGATATTGGTAAAGCTTTAGACATACTTGTCATCCGCTTTATGGATAAATGGGCTCAGATCCTATGCATGCAAGTTGAGAATACTAATTACACCAAAAAGTGATCACTTTAAAGTCACTTTAACTCATTCCTCGAAGTGCTGAGCCGAGACAGGTGAGGTGGAGGGAAGCAGCCTGCTGCAGGTAGCGGTCTGCTCAGCTTATAACTGAGATATGACTAGGGCTGGGATCTCCTCTCAAAGGAGTGAGAAAGAGGTAATCCCAGGATAGAACAGAGAGGGCCCTTTCCCTCATCCAGATCCTTCTTTTACCCAGTACTTCCCCAGCTCCATTAATCCTTCTTATTCCATGTCTCTAGCCCCATCTCCTCTGGTGCTTCCGGGTGCCTGAGCCTTCCACACCCCTCTGATAACATCCCCATTTGTTGCAGTCCCCTTTCCCAATAGCTCCTAAATGCTCCTGCTCCGTCCCAGCTCCTTTTGGTGATGTAAATCCCTGTGAGCTCCCCTACTTTTGCAATATCCCCTCTGACTGCACCCAGTCCTCTTCTAACCTTTTTTTTCCCCTCCCCAAACACACCCAAATGCTGCAATAGCAGCAATACTTAAAAGCACCTCAGCAGCTTGTGCAAGCAGGTCTTTATGAAAGAGAAATGATAGAAAAATTGAGGCTTATTGAGATACAAATGGCAAGAAGCATCATAACAGATGCCACCTTCACTGCTAGTAATTCTAGGTTACTGTACTCTATAGTGTCTGAGTGTCCCTTACAGGAATACAGGGTGACAAGTAAACTCCTCCAGGCACGGGGTAGGAACAAGCTAGATATCTCTTTGACAATACAGTTAAAACAGATCAAAGACAATGGCTGCACTCAGGTGGTACTTCCTTGAACTACCATTGTTTTGTATAACACTAGTACACAGAAACACCCGTTTGAGACTGTATCGCTCCCAAGTAGCAACAATTACAGGAGGGAAATTTAAAACACATCTCTGACATTTAGATACCCAAACCCTATGCAAAGTGATTGTTCTAAATCACGCAGGAATCTCCAGCATCTTCCCCTAAGCAGAAATTCAGTAAATATTAGCCTAACTTTATTGATAGAAACTGGGGCACAGACAGATAGAGCGACTTGCCTAAGACTCCTGCAGGAAGTTCATAGCAGGGCTACTTATCAGAGTGTTTTAAAGACGAAGAGATCAGGGCTTAGTTACTAGCCTGTATGACACAGATGTTAGGGGATGTATGCACTGTGACCATCCAGCATAGACATAACCAAGCCTCAAGACTGAGCAGGCATTTATAACTCAATTCACCATTTTGTCAGGTCTGACAAAACCGGGTAATGTTACACCAACAACAAACGCAAAGAAAGCTCAGGCTCATACAGTGAATAACTATGCTGCATTATCACTTCTGATAAACTATCTCCTTAATTTCAGTAAGGCAGATTTACCAGAGCCTGAGCCTAGTGCTGTATATCTGCCTTCAATCTGTGGTCATAATCTGTTGCCAGTCTTCCGTACACACTGTGGAAATGCCACTGCTTACTGGTGGCAATGGCAGCTGGGTGTCAAATAGCATGAGAAAAAATAATCTGAAAGCAAGAACTTGGAAGGTCACCCCTCTTGGTTACCTCTGCTTCAACACCTTCCAAGTGTTCCTCAAAAAGACCCATCCCTCTACGCAGTTCTTACAGGATATTCACAGCTGTGAATGTCAAATGATCACTATCAGACACTGCACACAGTTTGGCAGTTAAAACTCTTCAATTAATTAAACCTGTTTTCTCTTTAAAAGTTGAATGTATTCTGAGTTCAGAGGTTCTTTAGGCATTAACACATCTCCGTACTTCAAATGTAACAAAGAACAAATAGCATAACCCAAACTAGAGGAAAGAGTTGCCATGTGATAAAAGGACTGGTTAAATATTCTCAGTTCACTGCAGAATATGTCACATCATGTGTGACTTTGGGGAGCCATTTCTCCAATGCAAAACTAGGATCTTGTCTTCCCCTTTGGTGTTCTGTGAGGGTTTATCCACAGCATTGAGCCCACTGGAACAATTTCTTGTTTAAATATTACCAACACCTGTGACTATTGGCACAATGCAAGAATAAGAATTGCCCCTTGTTCATACCACAGTTGTACTGCAATACCAGGTTGTGATCTTGCTAGCAGTGTCCAGATAATAAAACTGGAGGAGAAAACAACTGTGGAAAAGGTTGAGAGTGAGGCTGTGCAAACACAACCATGCCACATGGGTGCACAACCCCAGCTTGTGCTACTTCTGGGCACTAACATCTCCTAAATTCTGCCTGCACCATTTGAGCCTGAAAACAGGAATTCAGGAGGACCATAGGCACCACAAGAGAGACAACCCCAGCACACCAGTAATAACATGATCTGACACAGGTTATCCCAGGATAAGTTTTCAGCCTATCAGTCTGTCTACAGTTATTTCTAATACCATACACATGAAGGAAGAGATAAAAAAGCTGAACTCCATGGGCTTAAAGTATTCAAATCTCCAATTCTCTAGTGGATGACTCCAAGAACAACTCATAACCACAGAACCCTGGGAGATATTACAAAATTACTAATTCCTTTTTTTTTTTGTTTTAGACAGTAAGAAAAAGAAAAAGAAAGCATTACCTATACAGCACAGCGACTAAATACACAACGAGGTGAAGCAAAACTCCAACTACAACACCGTAAGGAGGCAGGAGGGGTCCAGGGGTTGTCATGTCCGTGGGCCTGGCCATGGATGGACCACGAGGGCTGACCATGACCCCTGAGGGGGAGGAAGGAGAGCTCTAGCTCTAAGTCAGACAGCAATATTCTCCAACCTTTGCCAGAAAGGATCGTAGTCTTCATCTTCTCTGGAGCGTTCCCTGGGACTTCTGTTTTTTAACACCCTGGAGTAGAGAAACTGGGCTGCAAAATTCATTGTAAATCCTGGGGCAAAGCAAAGCTGGGACACTGTGGGCAGGGGACACACTTGCCTGTGAGAAGTGCCAGCCCTGCAGTGCCTGGTGGGAAATAGTGGGTGATGTACTGTAAGCAGATCTCCGGCACTGGCTGGGGGAGGGAAGTGCCTTTGAGAGACAAGTCTGCTGCTATTTAAAGAGATTATTTCAGAGGCCAACCTGTCCTTGTCAATTTGAGTCAGGGCCTGGATTATGCTGGGGGTGACACTCTGTTAGCAGGACACTTGAAGCTTTAGTTACTTACTGCTTAGCTGTGGAGCATGATCTAGACCTGCTGTAGGGCCCGTGATTTAATGGCATGCTGGGGTAGGCAGAGGCAGCAAGAGAGAGATGTCTGGTCTTCTGGTGGTTGAGTCACCTGCAGGGATACTTTAAGGCAGCACCAAGGGACACAGGTCTTCGTGACTGAGGCACAGAGGAGACTGATTACTTTGTTTGCGTCTTCTCTTGGCACAAGTCCTTGTAGAATAAAAGCAGAGATATCCAGATTGCACAGATAGGAAAGATTAACTTGGGAAAAGATCGCAGTAAAAGATAATAAAAAGATTGCAGTAGAAGATAATAAAAAACCCTAGCTGTCTAAATCTGTTCTTCATTGCCCTGAGAGCATGTAGCAAAGGCAGTACCACATTTCCAGATGCAGGATGGGTGTGCAGTGGGGCTGGGAGTGGGGTATCCTTCTGTAGTTCCTCTCCTCTGCAATACAGTGCTGATGGAGTGCAGGCTCGAGGCTGCTCGGGGACTATCCACACATCCCTTTCCAGGTATCAGTGGTCCCTCAGCACCCCTTGCTTTCTGCCAACAGCATACAAGATCTTAATGTTCAAGAAGGAGAACAGGCACGTTGTAAGATCTAACCCACGCTGTGACCTAACCCTCCCCACAGAGTGCTGTTAGAAATATCATAATCTGCTTTATATGGGAGAGTCAAAATAAATGATCAAATAGTCTTCAGGGATCTCTAGGAAGCTCTGCGCTGTATTGGTGGAGCCTTCCCTACACTGGCGTGGCAGACAGGTCCATTGATTTCATCAGTACAGCTGAAGTTTCAGATTCACCATTGTTTCCTGTCTCATCCACCCACCCAAACCCCTTTTATCCTTCCCTTTCCAGGCAGTGGATGTGCAGATTGTGAAGGCAGAACAGGCTGCAGCTCAGCTATCTGAGGTCCCAGTAACACCAGCCTCAATCAGAGGCACTGCATACTAATCTGAAATGGTAATTCTTGAGAAGCATTTTTATCCACATCTTCATACAATATTATTATCTTGTACTTAGATAATTCTGAGTCCACAAAACAACCCTAACACTTTAATCAAGGGACAGAATTGAAATTCACTGCTCACATGCTAGTGTGCAAGATCAAGGGTTAGGACTAAAACGAAATGGAAAATCCAAGTCTCAGAATAACGGTTGTACACTCATCAGGTTGTACATGACTGCCTGCCTTCCTTCCTCAAGTCTCTGGTGTAAAAACCATTAAAAGATAGTATAATGTGGAAAATAACAGCTGCTTCTTTTCTTTGAAAACCTTCTAAACAAGGTTATGCTGTTTTCTCCCCATTATGAAAAATAAAATAGGACCTTTTTGCGGTGAAAATCGAAAACAGTGCTTCATTCTCTTGTAACCAGAGAACACCCAGTTTGGACAGAACGGGGAGAAACAGCTACTATCATTGTAAATAAAGGCTCCATTGCATTACAGGACTTGAAAGATCGTTTTGAAGGGTTAGCCAAGTTTTTCCTCACACTAAATAAAATTCATAACATTTCCAATCTCAGTGAGAACAGCATGGGTGGGAAGCAATAGTGTATCCAAAGCAGAGAATTCTTTGCAGAATTTGATCAGCTGCAGAAGGAAAGAGGGGGGAGACAGTCTGCAGTTAAGCCAAGAAAAACAATAAAGGTTGTTCAGAGAGCAGCAACACGGAAAACCAAAATGATGATTTAGGATTATTCAATGTATCAATATAATCTGGTGGTAAACCACTATAATAATCAGTATGGATAAATATAGACAATTTGAAAAGGATCACCAATTTAAAAAAAAAAAAAAAAAAAGAAAAAAAAAGGAGATTAAAAAAAGAAGGAATAGACATCAAAAGCTGCACATTTCCTTCTAATTTAGCATACTAATTTCACTTCCATCTCAGTTTCTGTGTAAATCAATATTTATAAAGCAGACCAGAGTTTAAGCCCCCAGTGTTTCTATGACAGATAGCAGCTGACTCATGGTAGTGAAATAGCATGTTCCTGTTTGTTATCTTTAGGGAGCTGAGAAAAGATGGATAAGGTAGATCGAAATCAGTGGAAACAGATCTAGCTTCCTCAAGCTGTATTCTGTAGCATCTGAGAGAAGAGACAGGCATAAATTCATCAATTCAAAGAACATTATCTGCAGGCTAAAAGGAAGACTGAGCATGCTTCCTGTAAAGTTACTATGTGGGACAGACTGTGTCTTCTTATTGGGTAAACATTTTGCAGAAAGGATGAGATATTTCTCAAGACAAAGAGCAAAACTTTGCATGAGAGGTCCAAAAATTATCTCCCAAAATAGTATTTATATCCATTGGAGGCAAGATGCTGAACCAGTGCTTTTCAACTGCTGAGCTAAAACTGAGAACTCCAGCACAGAGCTTGTGATTTACCGTTACAAAAAAAATGCACACTCCCTACTGTTGAGACTAAATAACTGATAAGAACCAGCAAAACATTTTGCATTGCTATTTGGGGTATTCAGCTTGGTTGGACTAGATGACTTTAAAGGTTCCTTCCAACCCAAACTATTCCATGATTCTATATCCTCCTTAAGACAAGTTCAAGCTGTAGAATAACTTTTTCAAGAGATGCAGAAGCAGTCTATTAGCATTGCAGATGCATGAAAGTATCCAAGAATCTATTCAAATAACCTCACAAAATTGTATTAATTATCATAGACTGTATCTAGATCTCTTTGGGTAGCATGAGATGTGCTTACGCTATCGCTGACTCCAGGCTTTTTGACCTTTCGGCTCTAAAGCATTGGTCACACAGCTGTGTTAATATTACAGGAAAGGTGCACTGTCTGAAGCCCATAAAGTAAATCCCTGAAGAGAGGTATTAGTTTGTCTGGGCAGAGCACGGCACCTGTGGTCGACAGCTTCACCTCCCGCTATTTCCAACGGCACTAGAACTTCACAGCGCCACGGCGTAATTTCTAACTACCATTGCAATCATCACCTCTATTTTCACTAACAAAAAATCACCGAGCATTCAAACAAGATGCAAGTTGAAACACAGATAGCTTTTCACAAACTTAGGCAAAAGGATTCTGATTTGCCACAGACCAACTACTGCACAATGCTTTCAGAGGCGCAAAAAGCCTTTGAAGACGTTTGAGACATTCCTGCTTAGATATAAAACAGCAGTGAAAAACAAATGAAGATTTCTGCTGAAATAAATAAATGCTTTGCTGGGGAGCCATACACCAGCCCCCCTCAGCACTGGTACTTATGTGAACTCCTCTGCTTCCCCGCTAGCCTAAGCAAGCTCAAGGTCAAGTACGTAACAGTTCGGGGTCTATTACTTCGGCCTAGACTCTCATTGATCCAAATCCTCTTCCCTCCCCTCCTGCTGCGTCTAATTAAAACATTGAACTCTCAGTTGCAGTTCACGCTGTGCAGGAGATCAGCTCACCTGGGCTGTACCCAGCCTGGCCCTCGGCTTTGACCAGTACCGCCGTGGGCAGTGCAAAATGAAGGAGGCACCTGAGCCAAAGATGGGGTGGGAGACAGACCGACTCCAGGGGTAAGGTGGTGGCTGTGCAGACAGAAACAGATCACCTCACCTGCCACCCATGAGGCAGCTCCTTCTGTGCTCCTTCTCCTGCCCTTCTGCTGGGATACACTCCTGACCACCTCACCTTGTTTCTGCCTGGTCCTACGCTCTCCACCAGCTCCTTCAAGGCTACACAATCAAGTACCTCCCCATGCTTGTTTTCTGACCTTAATATCTAATACCAGCAGAACACTCTGCACCCGGGACTGGTGTAATTTCTTCTTCTAAATTCAAACCACAGGCTTTTGTCCTATCAGCTTCTCCTAAATCACTTTCCTAATGATAGTTTAAAGAAAAGGGATTACCTCAGCAATTATTTATAGCATCCTTATGATTCACATGACTTCTGTCCCCACTTCTGATGCTTCTTATTCCTTGAATACATGCAACGAGCTCTCCATTACCCTTCCACATTTTTTATCCTCTAATCATCTATTTCCTCTTTTCTCAATGTTAATTAGAAGAGACCTTAGATAGCCACTGCTGAGAAAGAGAAAATTATCCCTTCATTATTATATACATGATGAAAAGTAGTAGCCAAGAAGGAAAATCAGAAAGAGCTTACAGAAATAAAAATACAAAATGACATAGATGAGTATCTGAATCAAGAAATAATACTTCTATTATTCTTACAGTGAGTTCCAGCAGTGGGTTTGGATTAAAGAACAGTTGGGACATATAATTTAAAACATTTTACTACATTTGGACATAGTATTTTAACAAGTATTTTAATATACTTAGAACCAACTGATCTCTTAAAGCAAAGTAGAATGTCCTAAAATCTGGTATTAGAAACAGCGTCCATGCTATCCTGATTTCCTGCAAGGACTTTGTGTCAGGTGGTAATTTTTGCTGTTATTTGCTTCATCCTTAATGCTAACTAGACTATCCACGGAGATGCAGCAAACTAATAGCAGGTGTAACCACCATCAGCCTCTCCTCCTAAACACATATGGAACTGATCACCATTCAAGGATCTCATTAGAAAAAAATTCAAAATAAGGGGTGGAGGACAAGAATCCAGAGTCCACATCTGTTTTCTAACAATCTGTATTTAATGTCTGCCTCCAGAGCTTGTGGTGCATGCTAATCATGTTAATCCATTAATTTGTTCATACTCCCACAAGGTTTTTCATGCCTCAGATCAACTTTTAACAGAAAATTTTCCATGGGTGCTTCTCTTCCCATTCATAATTACACAGTTTCCCTATGGCAACTACCACAGTTTTTCCTTTATTATGAAAGTATTTAAGTTGTCTTTTAATGCAGTTTTGCAGATGGAATTAGAGAGGTGAGAAGCCAGTACCGTACAATAATAGCTAGCTGTACTGTTTGGGAATCTTGTTGGACAGGATTCACTGTGTGATTAACTACACAGAGAGCAGGATGAGAAAATTCATACACATTCTTGTTCAGTCTCTGCCTGGAAGCATGTGTCGGAAGCATGCTTGAAGAAAAACTGCAGCTAAAGATGTGAGCAATCTGTAATAACAAAGGAACTACTACCATCCTGCCACAGGATTAGATTTCCTCTAACACACATATTTTAAAAGGAGTCTTAACCCGGGATTTTTTACTACTTTGACTGTAAAATAATACATGTACTGTAAATTTTCAGAGGAAGGGCAGTGGAGTGATTAGCTTGGCTTCTCTCTCTGGCAAGTCATTCTTTCCCTTGTCGTCTGTCCGTGACCTTGTGGTAATTAAGAGGGAAGGAGAATAGGCTGACTAGTAATCAAAATGGGATTTATTTCCAGCTGTTTCTGTTTCATTAGATATCTCCACTTCACAAGTCCCTCATATGGCAAATATTACCTGTATTCAAAGGCTTCATATACATGACTGGTGCATTGCCTAATAGAGAAAGGAACACAGATGTTAAGCAACATAGAACTCTGCTTTCCTGCTGTTTGTCATGACTCATGTTCAGCAAGGTGCTATTCAACAGATGAATTGCTTCTCAGATATTAGCTGCTCCTTCACAGAATGAAAATGTTGGTTCGGTTTCAGGTAATCACCTCATTTAATTGGTGTGGTTTGCAATACTGATCTGCTAAAGACACTAGTATTTCTAATTTAGGAATAATCAAATACTTCCCCCATGAGTATTATTTCCTAGAATATTATCGGCCATGGACTCACAGATCTATCTCACTTTTACGTGAGTCAAACGGGTGGACATAAAGTTACAACAGCAAAGGGATTCAGCCTTCTGTAACAGAAAATATCGCACATATTATCAGATCACCATGTGTGCAATACAAGACTGGGAGTCAAGAGTCTACTCCCGAGTCGCTGATTTAGCTGAAATTTAGTTAATCCAGATTTGTTAGTACAAAATTTTCCTTTCTCTAAGATGGGCAGGCACACCACATACCATCTTTCATAGGGGATTCTGAGGCATGGCCAGGCTTCATAAAACGCATAAAATCTGTCAAAGAGAAGGATCTAACAATTGGTTAAAATTAGAAAACAAATTATGTCATCCACTAATATTCCATGTGACTTGCCTTTTCCTTCAGCTTTCTGATTCAGTTTCCTTGCAGATGATTACTCAGGAAGCTGAACCCACAGATGCAAAACAGCCTGAAGCCATTGGACACTTACCTAATGCTGGCAAACAGAATCCAGCCTAGTGTGCTGGCACCAGGATGACACAAGAGAATCAATTCCTCTAGCTGATTCACTGTCTGCTTTAGGTGTAGTACAAAATGTATTGTTTTGAAGAAGGCTGGATCAGTTGCCTGCTCCATGACACATACATTTGTTAACTTCACCAGGGAGGGTACAATTAGAGACAGGGCTGATCTTGAGAGTACCTCATACCATCAACCATGTGATATAATTTTTTTAAACAGGGTCAAAGATGATGCCTTTATGACAATAGGAGAACTTCTCCCTTAAATCAAAATAATAAAGACTAGTACAAGCTGATACATAGCAGACTGGAGAGGGGATTGCATGGGCACAAAACCCGAAGGTATTGGCACATTGAAGTCTGCAGCCCACAAGACCTGTAACGCCGACCGAGGCTGCCCCGTGAACAGCAGAGACCTGGAGGCTCCCTGGAGACTGTCAGGGATGTGGTGCTAAGAGTCACTGCTATCAAAAGTTTTAAATGCAATACCTACTTCATTTTGGTGAAACGACTACTGCAAGAGGACTTTTCATCTGTTTGCCAAACAGATGTACTGGTTGCAGAGTAAGCTTCTGCTTCCCTTAGAAGCAGCCCACGAGCTGCATACCTGCTTTGTGGGAATCAACCTCTCAAGGTAACGAAATTCTGCTTCCACACCTATCCCAGTAGTTTCAAACCAGCAGCCAGAAACTGAGTAAATTAAGAGAGTGAAAATAATTTGCCTCTTTTAAAACGATCATGAACCATGCCTCATTTTACATAAGGTGTTCAACAGCCTCCAAGTAGCAAAAACTTCTGGTCGTGAGCAGGTTCAGCTAGCTTGTGACGAGAGCTCAAGGTACCTCCACAGTCCCTAATGTACACAAATCTTTTCCCAGGGGCAGGTTGGCAGGACACAAGAACCTTGCACTGATTTCACCATCCACAAGCATTAAATCCAGGACTGAGATTATTCTCTTTCATGTCCTTCTCTTCAGTGTAAGGCGCTTTCCTCTCCCTGCAAGGATGGGCTTTCTACCATATATTTGTTCCCTGAAGTAATCTTCACTTAATTTTCTCTCTGTCTCACTTGAAGTCCCAAGGGACTGCAATACAGTGCACTCCATTTTTTGCCAAGTGTATGCTCAGCTATATCCTCTGTCAGCCCATGCTGCAGAATTTCATGCCCGATAACAGTACGATCTTTCTCACATGGCACATATGTCCTCTGCTGACACATGCCCTTTGTTTATTCTGTTCCTTCTCCCTTTGCACTCTGTGGGATCACTGTGCAGTTATTTATTGCTTTTTCCAAACATTTGCCTAGTCCAAGAAAGAAATACAGAAAGACTGTACAAAAAAAAAAAAAGAAAATCACTCCCAAAATAGACTTAATCCTTATGTTTGCTCCGCCTTTCACCAGACTGCCTGCTGGCAAGAAATCATGTCCCTGTTCACTGGTATGCTTTTTTTGACTGCTGGTATCTTGGGAACACCTCAACAGCTGGATTTTCTGCAAATCTATATTTGTATGATCTCATTATATCCTCATATATGGACATTTCGAAGATGATGTGCTGAAGAATGTTTTCTCTGATGGTAATCAGTTACTAATGTTTCAGAAGACAAATAGGTTTTTATCATATTCTTTGTGCTGCTCTCAAATCTTCTCTCTTGCACTGAAAAATCTACTTTGCAATTTAATGGTTTCTGTCATACATGATGGGGTTTTTTTTGCACTTTGTACATGCTGCTAGGTACGTTGTCTTCATCTGTAGCTTCATTTTGAGTGTTTGTAAATAATAAAAGTTGTCTCAGATAATTAACCAAGATCATCAGAATTCTCAGGACAGGTAGTCCTACTGAAAACCAGAATCCCACTTGCCAGAAACATTCTTTCTGGATTCATTTCCCTGCACTGGGAAAAAAACCCTTCTCTCATTACAGTAACAATCCCTGGAGCACAATACTAGAGAAGCCCCTCACTATTTTGTTTAGTTCTCCATGGCTATCAGACCAGCACCTCACTATGGTCGGACATAACGTGATATATAACAATAAGAAGCAAGTGCCTTGGAGTGACCGAACTCTTCCAGGAGCCTGAGTGCAATTCAGGAGGAATCTACAGGAAATGTGTTATAAGGGAGGTGAGTGACCTCAGCAGAGGCGGTCTGGAATGGAAATTGCATTATTATTTTTCATAGTGTGTTGAAGGGAAAACTGACTTAATGAATGTTCACTGATTTTTAGTAGTATGGCAGAGAGGATGGCAGAGAGTGTGCAGAAAAGCATCCATTGCAAAGGCTCCCTTTGCAATGCAGTGAATGCATTGGGCTATTCTGCTTAAGAAAGGACAAAGGTAAAGGACAAACACTTTTCAATACTATTCATAAATATTCTTCTCTTGTCCCTCAATCTCCTCTCCAAAGGAGACTTTCACATCAATAATCACAGCCTACCATGTCAGTGTCACATATTCAAACACAGAATAAACGAGAGAGTGGACTCACTGTTACCTATTGTGGTTCCTCTCCAAAGACCTGTTTATAACAAAATTAAAATGTATGCAATTTTTCAGCAGGAATAATCAGATTTATTCTCAAAACAAGGACTCATAAAAATTGCAGTATTCCTATGTAGTGATTTAAGACAAAACAGCCAGAAAAACACTGCCACTCTAATTCTCATAGCCAGTTTCATAAACATCTTGGTTTACTAGCACCAGCTCTAGGGGCTTAATACACACCAAGGTTGTTCTGTGCTCTGTTTCGTTCAGAGCCTCAATCAAGTTACCAGCCTCATTCCAGTCACAAAATCTTTATTACTGAGGGTATTTTGCCTTGTAATTGAGCTTACAATCTAACTTGACTTGGAAGTCACCAAGGATGACTATACTTTAAACTCTATGATGGCATCACTACAGGCTTACTTGCAGATATAGTATTCAAATAGTCTTTACCACCTCTCTACCAGTCAGAAAATCAAGCTAAGGAAATCTGTTCTAGCTTGCAGTTTTTTATTTTCAATAGTTAGAACACTGTGTTTATCCCAAACAGCAACCTGTAGGATTATGTAGGACATCCTAATGGCCTTTCACCTTTTACTTTCAATAGTTTGAAAAAAGGTAACTCAACCTAAATGAAGATTTGAACAATATGAGGAAGGAGATACCTTAAGCCTTTCAACACCAATCTAGTGGGGTAAAAGATTGACACTTGTCCCATCAGCACCCATGAACCTTCAAGACAAACAATGTTTAATTAAGATCCTGCTAAAAATCACACATGCTGTCAGGATACCATTAGCAGTGCTATTTTTGCACATGATTTTACCGAGTTTAACCTATTTCTAAAATCCACCAAGCTGAGGAGAGCTCAGGTGGCTCCTCAGGAGTTCCCGTGATACTGTCCAAACATAAAGCACAGCAGACAGTTGCCACCTCCCACAACACTGCCATGCTTCATACTGCCCCAAAAAGATGTTTCTGCAGTCTTCAAAACGAACAAATAATGGAAAAATCCCTGTAAGCTCACAAGATCTAAAGACACTGTGTTTCCCAGTGTTCCTGTTTTCCCCACACCAGATTAAATCCTACAGGAAAAGAAACATCCAGCACCCCTTCCTCCTCCTTTCTCCCTTCATTTTCTTGCTCCATTTGCTGTATTTACAGGATCCAAAGCTCTTCAGCACGTTCCAGCTGTAGTCTGCGCAAATAAATACAAGGGTGAAAAAAAAAACAACTTTGGGGAGCTTGGATCACTGCCAACTTGCCTGGGTAACTGGACTTTGTGTGGAGCTGGAAGGGTGTTTTTTAAAAGGAGGGAAGGAGAAGAAAACAGCTCAAGAATCTTGGCTCAGCCTGGGCATATTTCCTCCTAACTCTGGCTAAACCTCAGCACAAACGGCTGGACTGAGGAGTCGATGCGAAGCTGGGGAGAGAGGCTGTGAGGCTCTCCACCAGGACTACAGCAGAGCTTGGAGAGGCTGAAACCATGCTTTTCCTTTGGGCACTGGCATTTATTTTAGCCCTGCGGGAGCAAGATCTTTTAGGTAAGTCACTCCAAGCTTGCAAAGCAGAAACTATAGCTTAACCATAGCATGGCCAAACCCTTTGCGTGGGGAGGGAAGGGGAGGTAAAGAATTGCTTACTCTGAATTTCATATGAAGGTGACACAGGTACGTGGCCAGATTCTGTGAGAATATTGTTTTGGACAGGAAGAACTCCATTTTTGTGCTATTAAAGTCCATCCTGAAGGTATATTTCTTAGGTAGAGAATTTTTTACTTCTCACAGGAGATACTGTCTCTGTATTTCCAGAAATGTAGAACTGCATTCAGGTGCTGCAGCCAGTGCCCTGCATTCCCATAATTACTGTTCTGGCAGCCTTATTAACACACACTAATCCACTCAGAAATGAGATCGAAGATGTTCAAGGTGAATAGAGAAATATTTTCCTTTATTGAAATCCTTCTTTTTAGATTTGCTGGTAACAGCACCGCATTTTTTTTCTCTTCTGCTTTGGATTATTTATTACTGGGATTTTGATGCACAATAACACTTCCAAATATCTTGGGAGAAAAAAGTATAAACACAGACCATCTGAAAAATTTGCATCTGAACTTTATTTTCATTAACAACATATTAGTGCTAGAATAACCTGTTAACCACACTGTAGCTGACGGTGTGACTGAAAGCTATTCATTTTGGCTGGTTTAAGGGTTTATAGTCCCCATGTAACCACAAACCTGGCTTCCCAGCCTGTTAGCATTACGTGTTTTCTGCTAGCTGAGGCCCAGCTTTATTTTCCCTCTGGTCTTCTTGACAACACACAGTTTGTATGTCATGGCAGGGTAGTAAGTTTCCATTACAATCAAAACATTCCCTGAAAAACTCTTAGTCCCTTCTGCTCCTGAGTCCTAGTCACTCTTCCTCGCCCTGACTCTCTCCCACCCAACTACCTTTGTAACATTTATCAGTGATGAACTGAAATATCAGTATTGCCCAGCAAGGGCACTCTGACTTGCTTTCACTCTGTAAGTACTCACTAACCTCCTTTGAGTGTTGTGAACTTCACAAAAAAATTGTGAAATTAAAGGGGAAAAAAATGTCTGGAAGAATGTTTTTGCTTATTCCCCTAAAAGTACAGTTTAAAGTTGAAATCATTAGCAAACTCAGATAAAATCCAGCTAAAGAGAATAGTACTTGAATCATAACTGCACTGCAGACTAGTACCCAGTATTATGCCAGGTGGCAGCTACTCAGTAGCTGCATCATTCTCACTGTCTCAATTGTGTACTTTATGTAAGATAGGAAATTTTCTGTCTGGCATGGCCAGGGGAGTACCCTGGCTGGCTCACAGGCTTAGAAAAAGTCATCTCCACTTTATTTCTGCTACCTTTAAGCTGGGGAATCTACCTTTTGATCTCTTTACAGATCCTCCATCCAAACTCCCATGGATTCCTCTTAAAAATGGCTCAAAATTGGCCAAAGTAGAATTTATGTTTTAATTCATCCGTTAATATGAACAATCTCAGAGCTCATTCTTCAAACAGCTCAGGAGGAGAGGGAGCCCTTCTCGGTGTAACTACATGCTCCTGCCTAATGGTTCTAGTTTCTAGTTCTTTGCCATTGTTGTTGGCTTAGTTTGTGGGGTGCTACTCAACTGTAGCATACAATGTAGCCTGGGGAGCATTCAATACCTGCCCCATTTAAATGTGTTTCCATTCTTACAAAAACCAACAAGCAAATTGTTCCAAGGGGTGCAGTACCTCAGCAGCCAAGTCTTTGCTGCATGTTTACACATGGCAGAGAGGAGAGCTGGAGTCCTCAGGTAAACAAACACCCAGCAAGCAGCCTGGCCCCACCGACATGCTCCATTTAGCTGAGAAAACCAAATACTGAGCATGATACTAGGGTGGCAGCAACAAGAGAGCGCCATTGGAGACATTGCTGCTCAGTCTTCCACACTGTGATGGGATATGGTTTTTTAAACTGCAGAATTTTAACTTGTAGCTAAAACTGAAGGGAAGTGAATCAAGTGTTAAGAGTGTTTTTCTTCATTCAGCTAAAATAACACAACTTCTCCAAATATTTTGATTCCTCTGATGTCCACATACAATATCAAAGCTGAGAAGGCCTATAAGCTAGACCATTGCTTAGAAACTGGAGAGAAAACATATCCCTTCAAAACAGCCTACTTCTGACCAGAATTCACCACCTGCATTCTCACAGAACAACATTTTGCCTCCAGGAGATTAAACTACTGCACTGTAGAATTGAATCCACAATAAAAATTTATGAGAGACGTCCTATCTTAAAGCAGACTTGGACTCATATACCTCTACTAACAAACTAGCAGTGGTTTAGCCTGTCCCCCATTTATAGGTATTTTCTGTCCTTACAAAAACTACCAGCATTACTGTTTCCAACGCAAGGATTACACCCTCTGCAAACACTCATCTCTGAACTCCAACAAGGATGGAGAAAGAAAGTTTGCCACTACGAAGTACCCAGATGTAAATGTGTTTCTTCAGACAGTGGGTCATCTGAAGACAGGGGTTATGTAAGCAAGGGAGCCTTTTTGCAGATTTTATATATCTGTAAAGCCCTATGTTTTGTTTTATTTAGTTAAAAGGAATTCATTTCTGTGGATTTTGTAAACTCCATGTGAAAAGCAAAGATTAATATAAAACTCAAAAAAAGTCAGGGGTTTAGAAATATAGGATTCCTGCTGTTCATCTGGAGGATGCAGCTGTATTTATAAACACAGCTGCCTTGCTGTGGTTGAAGCAGTTGTGAGTCTTGGCCATGAATGCCAGGATCTGCATGTGTGTGTGTGTGTGTGTATGTAGATATATATATATACACACATATATATGCTCTCACTATCCTACTTCCTGAGTTGGTGCAGAGCACATGAACTGTCTGCCAGAGGAAAATATTTCTCTAAGAAAGTTCTTAGACTTAAGTATCTGTGTGTGTGTGTGTGTGTGTGTGTGTGTGTGTGTGAAAAACGTGTTAAAAGCTTATGGGTGAGAATTAAGGGGCACAAGAATATAGGTGAAACTGTTGTGGATTTTTACTACAGACCACCAAACCAGGAAGAAGATGTTGACAAGACCTACAGGCAGCTGGAAGTAGCCTCAAGATCACATGCCCTGGTGATCATGGGTGACTTCAATCACCTTGATATTTGTTGGAAAGGCCAAACAGCCGGGCATGCTCAGTCCAGAAGGCTCTTGCAATGCATCGATGATAACTTCCTGATGCAGGGTTGCAAGTGTCATCGAGGAAGGGAGTACTGCTGGACCTTGTATTAACAAGCAAAGAAGGTCTGGTAGGGGATGTGAAGGTTTGGGGCAGCCTTGGTGGCAGTGATCACGACATGGTAGACTTTAGTATCATACAAGGGAGAAGCAAGGCAATAAGTAAAATTGCAACCCTGGACTTCAGGAGGGCTAACTTTGTCCTCTTCAAAGACCTACTTGGAGGAATCTCTTGGTCTAAGACTCTAGAAGGTAAGGGGGCCCAAGAGAGCTGGTTAATATTCAAACAGCACTTCCTCCAACCTCAATACAGGTGCATTCCTCTGAGTAAAAAGTCAAGTAGAGAAGGCAGGAGACCAGCATGGATGAACAAGGAGCTGCTAAAAAAACTCGAGTGGAAGAATGAAGTTCACAGCATGTGGAAAAAGGGATTGGTCTCTTAGGAGAATTATAGGAATGCTGTCAGGGTTTGTAGAGATGCAACAAGGAAGGCCAAGACCCTCTTGGAATTAACTCTGGCAAAGGAAGTAAAGGAGAACAAGAAGGGCTTCTTCAAATACATCAATGGTAAAAGAAAGAAAATGTGGGCCCATGGCTGAATGAGGTGAAGCCCTGGTGACAGAGGATGCAGAGAAGGAGGAGTTACTCAGTGCCTTCTTTGCTTCAGTCTTCACTGCCAAGACCAGCCCTCAGGAATCCCTGACCCTGGAAGTAAGAGAAGAAAGCTTGCAGGGAAGAAGACTGTCCACTCGTTGATGAGGACTGGGTTAGAAATCACTTGGGTAACTGAACACACACAAATCCATGGGCCCAGATGGGCTGCACCCACGAGTGCTGAGGGAGCTGCTGATGTTATTCCTAAGCCAGTCTCCATCATTTTTGAAAGATAATGGAGAACACGAGAGGTCCTTGACGAGTGGAGGAAAGCCAGTGTCACTCCAGTCTTCAGAAAGGGCAAGAAGGAAGACCCTGGAAATTACAGACCAGTCAGCCTCACCTCCACCCCAGGAAAGGAGATGGAGCAACTCATTCTGAAGGTCATCTCTAAGCACATGGAAGAAAAGAAGGTTGTCAGGAGCAGCTAGTATGGATTGACTAAAGGGAAGTCAGGTCTGACTAATCCGATAGCCTTCTGTGATGGTGTGACTGAGTGGGTAGAAGCAGGAAGAGCAGTGGATGTTTATGTTGACTTCTGCAAGACTTTTGACACTGTCACCCAGAACATCATTATGGGTAAGCTCAAGAAGTGTGGGTTATACAGGTGGATAGTGAGATGAGAACTGTAAACAATCGAGCTCAGAGAGTTGTGATAACTGGTACAGAGTCCAGTTGAAGGCCTGTAACTAGTGGTGTTCCCCAGGGGTCAGTACTGGGTTCAGTCTTATACAACATCTTGATCAATGAACTGGATGAAGGAACACAGTGTACCCTCAGCAAGTTTGCTGATGATACTAAAGTGGGAGGAGTGGTTGATATATGGAAAGGTTATGCTACCATTCAGCGAGATCTGGACAGTTCAGACAGGAGAGCTGGGCAAAGGCAAACCTTGTTCAAGAAGGATAAATGTAGAGTCCTACACCTGGGGAGGAATAACACTATGCAGCAGTACAGACTAGGAGTAGACCTGCTGGAAAGATGCTCTACGGAGAAGGACCTTGGAGTGCTGGTGAACAATAAATTCTCCATGGAACAGCAATGTGCCTTTCTGTCCAGGAAGGCCAGTGGTATCCTGAGTTGCATCTGTGTGTGTCCAGCAGGTTAAGAGAGGTTCTTCTGCCCCTCTGCTCTGCACTAGTGACACCACATCTGGAGTGGTGTGTCCAGTTCTGGTCTCCCCAGCTCAAGAGAGACAGGGGAAGACTAGAGAGAGGCCAATGGAGGGCTACAAGGATGATGAAGGGACTGGAATGTCTCTCTTATGAGGAAAGGCTGAGAGTCCTGGGGCTGTTTACCCTGGAGAAGACTGAGAGGGGACCTTATCAATGTTTAGAAATATCTGAAGGGTGGGTGTCAAGAAGAAGGGCCCAGTCTCTTTTCGGTGGTGCACTGTGATAGGACAAGGAGCAATGGTCACAAACTGGAACACAGGAAGTTCCACCTCAACATGAGGAAAAACGTCTTTACTGTGAGGGTGATGGATCATTGGAACAGGCTGCCCAGGGAGGTTGTGGAGTCTCCTTCTCTGGAGACTTTCAGGCGCCTCCTGGATGTGTTCCTGTGTGGCCTGCTTTGGGTGATTCTGCTTTGGCAGGGGTGTTGGACTTGATGATCTGCAGAGGTCCCTTCCAACCCCTACCATTCTGTGATTATATGATCCTAGTCTTCTTTCCAATTTTCCAATTTCTGTTAGTTGTAGAAGAGTATTGTATTGCATTTTTGAAGTTGATGAGTAAATTTGTGTTTCTTGTGATAGTTTTTGTGTTTGGTCTGTTCTTTGTTGTTTTGTTTTTTATTTTCAATAGTTAAGTCCAGAAGACCTTTTAATTTCCTTTCTTGGTGTGTTTATCTCTGTGCTGATGTAGGCTGACTATTTTACTGTACTGTGCTTTTAAACCTGTAGGGAATTCGTGGGTTTTGTATTTGTCCTGCCTTGACACTTGCAGATTCTGTAAGACTCTGTAATAATTAGAGAACATATGGAGATGTTTAGAATGGAGCTTTCTTTTATTTGGTTGTAAAAGAAAATCATTGTGGCAGCATTGTTCAGGATGTTCTACAGATCTTTTTTTAGAGGCAAGGAAACTCCACCGTAGTATATATATAGCGTATATGTATATTACAAATAATATATCACTGCACAAAGAAAGAATGTAATAAGAGCTGAGAAATTATACTTCCAGTCAAGCTTGAGTTATGATATCCATATTCTTCCATGCCTTTCATGTCTTTAAGGTCTCACATATGTAGTCATTAATGATGAAAGAGTTGATTGTGTTATACCAACTGTTTGCTATTGCTCTCTAACAATTGTTTAAGTTAGGAGATATCATCATGTGCAAATTCAAACATATAAACTTGGTGGATGTTCTTTTTGTATATCTTTCTTTTTTTCAGACATTGTTTTTAATAAACATTCTCATCAAAGATAATTTACAGTGCCTTTTTCAGGACTAGTTTCTACATAATGTGTCAGCAGCTGATTATCCTTGAAAACTGTTATCATATAACTAGCTGGGATGCATAAATCACAAAATTTCAAAAGTCATTTGACTTATCACTGAGTAGCTGTCCTGGTGATCTGAAGCAAAGAATCCAACCTCTGCCATGGATATTTTTACGCTGTGAGTTTATATGTAATTGCGCAGTGATTACCAGCCAGACAGCATTTTGTGTAGGGCTTTCTTGTAGCTGTTCACAATTTCTTAACAAAGAGTGCAAAAATATATGCATATATCCATATATCTAAATAAAATATTATCTTTCCCACCTATAATTTCTCCATTTTATTATAAAGAAAATAACGGGACAAAAAGGTCCTAAGAAATAATTATATCGTAATGCCTATCAAACTTTATCTCACCTATCACTTTTTGTCACTGATAAGATTATCCTAGTAATCTTACCCAGCTCTACCCAAGAAATGTTTCTACTCCTGTGTTTCCAGGTAGGATGCAGAAGTAAGAACACTGGTTGACTTTTGTAGTTAAGGTACAGGGCTCAGGTGTATCAATATCCAGTCATATATGTGCTTAGTAAGCCAAACCTGCGTCCATATCTACTATCTTGACAATCAAATGAGTTTATAGATTTAAAAGTTTAATCATTTATTCAAATGCATGAAAAAGGACATTTTTCAAGTTATTAGAGTAATGCTTTTTGCTGGTTGGATATGAGCAACTGAAAACTATTACAATGTACTGTAGTTCTTACCCTACAGAATTACTGTCAATGGGACCTTTAACAGTTACTTGCAAGAAATAACCAGTATTTTTCCCATAAGCAAAATGGAATGTGAATGCTGTTAATGTTCTTCTGATATTGTTTAAAATACAATAAAAATTAATAAAATAACTCTGAAAGCGTTACTGGAGTCTTGCAGTGACCCTGTGCTACCTAACTCTCTAATATACCATTTCAGTAGGAAATACATGAAGGATGTCAGTTACAGATCGGATCTGTGTGTCCTGTTTCCAGTTATGGAGACTGAAAGCCACGATGGGTATAATAAATATGTGTGAATCATCTAGTGAGTGACAGAAGTGCATTGCTTGTTGAATAAGCCTGTAATAGAGCATACCTCTAATGATTTAAGGCAGGAAGTTGCCTAAACAATTTGTGTCTTCTGTCAGTTTTTTCAGTGTTGGATAGTTTTTGATGTCTTATATAAAAGCTAGGATTAGAATAATTTATATGTTGTATAGATTTGTCTAGCTCTTTACAGGTAATTGGCAAATTGCCATTTTTTCCTGTGATAAAGAATAATATATTTCTTGTACCCATTATTTTGAGGATGAAAAAGAAACGGTACAGTTTATTAGAAAATTCTTTAGACTGATCAATGCTTTGCTGTCCCTGAAAGCTGCATGTACTTACTGATCTGGTTTCATATTCTAGATAAATAGTTATGAATACCAGAGTCCATAAGCAATCTTTGGCTGTAGGTTAGTAGTTAGTAATTAATTCAGAGTCAACTCCCCTGTTCTCTTTACTGAAAACAAGTCCCTTAAAAACTTGCTATGATAATTTATTTATATTGTGGATCAAGCATGAGAATTAATCAGACGAGTAGTAGAAATTCAGCCTCAAATTAACCTTGTGGGTAAACATGAGAGGCAGGCCAGTTGGGGCTGAAAAATCATTATTTTTGCTTTGTATTAATTCCATGTTTGATCTTACTGCAGATACATTTCTTTCAAGAAACTGATGCAGTGATTACATTTATTTATGCTATGTTTTATAAAAAATTACAGTGCTTATATGGTGAGCTGATATGATTATCAGGGTGAAGGTGTCGTGTGGATTTTCTAGACATTTATGAGCAAAGTTTCGCCATAGATTTGCTCGACAGGAGAAGCTGTGAATATCTGCTATACCAAATTGAACTACATACAAACTTCCATTAACTGTAAGTGGTTCAATTTAATACTTTTAAATATTCTTTTGATGTCAGTATCTTTGTGCAAAGCAGCAGAATATAAGTAATTATTATTTTAATTTTTTTAGAAACATAGGATGCTAAGTTCTTTGAGCAGCAGAAAAAATGAACCTGGATTTCCAAGGGATTTTTAATTGAGAGTTGACTAAAACTGCAACGTACAGTGTATGTTATACACTAGTGAATCTACAAAGGATAGAAGTCATCCCTGCAAATGGGTTCTCTGGTATCCAGTAGACCAAGTATCTAGTAGACCAACAAACTTTGTTGAAGCTTTCTTATGGTTTGAATATTTGAAAAATGTGAGAACAGCTAATCTGCATTAGACCAGAGGTTATTCTGAAGTGGTATTCTGTTTCTTAGAGAGGTGAAAAACAAATGGTTAGAGAATGTAATAGGAATTGGGTGAGCATGTAATGCTTCCCTATTAAATTTCAGTTCAGTGACTTTGAACTACAGATAGTTGCACTTATTCACACATGCGTTGATTCCCTCCTTCTGTAATACTGTCTTACAGATCAGAGTCTCTGGACCCATGCCAGTCTTTATCATTCAGCATGTCCTGCAGCCAGGAGTAGCTGAATGAGTAGTTGTATGAGGAACAAACTCTTTTTGCTTTGCTTCAATTTTCTGACCTTCTGATGTCCGTATCTGGGGCTTTTTTTTTTTTTTTTTTTTTTTTTTCCGTTCCCTTTCCTCTACTATGTCTAATCAAGGTTATTTTTCTCAGCAGGAGCACTAACAGAGTCTGTCATCTCTGTGCCTTCCATAGAACTTAGGGGAATTTAGTATGCTTGAGACTTTGTAACACCACTATCAAATGTCTCTTAAATTGCCAAATAGATGAAAACATTGGAGGGGAAGGGGAAGGCAGATGGACCAGTGGGTGGACCATGCGTGAGAGGGAATGCAGGAAGCTGTTCTTGATAGCTGCTGCTACCAAGTGTCTATACAATGATTGGCCCAGGCACAAGCATGTAACTAGAGATGGAGCCAGGTCCTTGGCCTTCTTGGCACAACACAGCTCTACAGAGCACCACAGGTCTGGCTTTTTCCAGAGTAATGTTAACTGCTGTCTATGCTTCTTTGTCAACTCCAGTGGCAAGACATGGAGCTGTGGCTTGTTATATGGAGTGTAGAACTGTATTAACAGTATCACTTAAATTCTTGTCCGAGCTTATGCTTTCTACACAAACTGTGATAAGCTTGAGACACCAAAAATGTACATCTGGGATTTTCACCTGGGAGGCTTCATTTGGCTCAGGGATGAGTGCTGTGATACATCCCACTCTCTAGGGTTGCCTCTCAGCATATTTCTATTTACCCTTTCCTGACTTATGTGGTGATGTGCTCTTCACCTACCCACTTCTAGTATCACTGCTCTATCACCATCCAACATATTATGGTTCCTAAACTATCAAGCAGCAGAATGATAATGACACACAACAAAAAATGGGTTCTTTTGTTTGTTTGTTTTGGTGCACATGAATTGAAGTCAGACCCGGACTGAGATTGTCTTGCGTGAAAGAGAATCCAGGGGGAAACTGATTGTTCACATATAGAAAAAATTGCCATGTGACGGAAAGGAACTTTTTTTTTTTTCTTCCCCAAAACTACAGTGTATGCAGCATAAATACTGTACTTTGAACGTATGTTGGAACTTCACCTAGCTGCTGTATGATTTTAGGGTTTATGTGCTATATACACCCCTATACTAGAGATTATTAATTTCCTGGGGAAAATAAGGGTTATTGTGTCCATTACTGTGAACTTCAAATGAAATACTAGATTAGTTTCTGAGTACAATGCCGTTGTTAGCCATCAGTATTCCTGCAGAATTTAGTTTGGTAATTAAACAGCACCCTAGGAGACCTTAATTTCTAGACTGTCAATAAGTGATTCATATCATTTTCTTGTGTGTGAATAGAAGAAATGGTTGTCATGTCTCAACAATAGATATATCATTTCAGATTCAAAGACAGATGTATGAAGGTGTCACGGCTAGTGTGCTTTTTTTTTTGTTTTCTGTTTCATTTTTTCCTATATGGCCAATGCCAGCCTGCTAGCAAGTACTGAAATGGCAATACTTTACAGATACACATTTCTGCACTAATTGTAATAAATTCAAAGATGTTAATTTGACTGAAAGTCTGCAAACATTTGTTAATATGCATGGCTTGGTCTTCTGGTCTATCAAGCCCAGCTTCTTCATCCACAGAGCTATGTTGCATGACTAGGAAATTGTAATGAGAGAAACCTTTTTGTTCAGTAGACACATTGCTAAGTGCATTACTTTTTAAAGACATTATGAGGAATGAGTTACCTGATGCAAATTTTGATTGTCTATTTTATTAGTTTGTTCCTTGCAAGCTTATTCTTCTATCCTAATTTTCATGTAGGCTTTCAGTGTATTTTTCTTAAGATTTTAGGTAGTTTTTATATGTGGTAAAAATCTATTGAGAAAAATATGTAATGGAGTGTAGAACATCAAAACCCCAAAAGCCAAAAAAAAGTTAGCATTACTTTAGTGAGTGAGAGTGCTGGCTAAGTTTCAAACTGTTCTAATTTCATTAAAGGTGCATTTGACAGATTTACTCTATAGTTAAACACTATAGTGAGTCTGGCAGTACAAAATTCCGGGATTCCTGAATTCCAAATGGACCACTGTTGAGGGTACCTCAGTGAACCTGAAGTACCTTTGAGGTTTTGTGAACGTTTGAAGAAACATACCAGTAGAAAGTGAAAATGTTGCAACAGTAGTTCAGGGATATGGGAAGATGAAGTGTGAGCTGACTGCTCTTAGTGTACATGCTACACTCACAGTAGGCACCTAAAGTGAAAATGAGCATTCAATGGGCATTGAGAAGTGGCTTCCTTCCCTTTACACTTGTTATCCTCTCTTCCAGTCCTAATGAGAAAAGGACTGAAATATCATGGCCTAACACAGTATTTTCTATGCAGTGCTTATCAAACCAGATAAGGGTATGGTGAGAGGAATGGGACTTGGATAATGATCCGCACAGGTCTGTGTCCTAGAGATTCCTCATTTCCTCTAACTGTTTCTCCCAATTTTCCTTCTATTTCACTGGAGAAGAGTTGCAAAAAGTTTTGATGAGAACTTTGTCTAGGACTGAATACTGAGTTGAGAATGCATTTAAAAATTATGCCTCTGTAGACTTTTTTTTTTCCCAAAAAAACCAAAAGATCTTTTATTCTGAATTCTCCTCAAACTTTTAATAGATGTCTAACAGAAAACTTTCTGTATTTTTAAATAAACATTCTCATCCACCTGTGCATGGGGGGGATCAGTTACTATCATCGCTCTTGTTGTCACGCATTCATATTATTTTGTCATCTGATGCAAAATAGTATGTTTTCAAGTGTGTTTTGTGTTAAAGGGGAAAGAGTTACTCTAGTTGACAGGTTTTGGGCATGTACCAGGTGGTAACCACGGACAGGGAAGCTGGAGCCTTTGGTCTATGATTCCTGTATGGTAGTGGTTCCCTGACTTACCTTTTGTGGTTATCTTGTGGTTTTAGGTAGGTTCCATTCCAGATATAAATAGTTCTACTAGAAGGTTTTTGTGGAAAAAAAAAAAGTATCCCCACCTCCTCATTAGTTTCCTGTTACTCTTCCAGGAAAAATATCACAGCAGGATGTGAGAGGAAACAGCTCTTTCCCAATGTGTTCTGGAGACACATGATGTTATGTAGAAAACAATGGAAATAGTTTCAATAAGCTCCAAATAGGACTTTATAATTTTCACTTCTGTAGTCAGATTGACTTAGCATACAGATGATCCCTCTTGCAAGCATGGTTTCTTTTCAGTTGTTTTGATTTCTTGTACTTCACATGTCACTTGAGCAATTGGAGCTCTCTTCAACTTCTAAATTTTCTTTAAACTGCATTTAGCCCTTGTAGTTTTTGTATCAGCTCACAGGAGTTAAATGTCTGAATGTCCAAAGACTTAAATCTCCATTCCTCTTGGTTTCCTGCCCTACCCCTTTTTTTTTTATATAGTTTGAACTCCCCCTTGACATCTATTTATCTGACGACTAAGTGTAAAATGACCATTCTTTGTTAATTTTGTATATTTTTCTCTTCATTCAGTAGCGCTCTTACCTTCCAAACCATTATTACTGAAGTTAGTAGGGAGCTTTGAAATGACTAGTGCTTTTCATACTCATTGCCTTCACTGAATAATAGAATAAGCATTCAAAATTCCTACTCTTCTTGATAGGTTGTCACAGCTTAGCTGTTTAATGAAAGAGTTTCAAAAAAATATGCTCAAATAATAGCCATTCTTCTGATAATATATGGAAAGATTCTGTTTTTAAATTTTGAAAATTGAACAAAATGGAAGTGGAAAAGGGAGGAATGTTTGGCTCACCTTTGAAAACTGCGAAGACACTGATTGCCTAAATCTATAACCTGCTTATGCATATTGAATGATCCGATGTGTGAAATGAGATGGTAAAATCAGATGGGCTGAATCTCCAGAAACTGTTGTATACGTGTAGTAAGGCATGGAGAAAATATTTTAAAATAAGTATGCAACTTTCTATTACGAAGTAATGTCTGATTGAAATAGGTTTTGAGACAACAGGCTAACACTGAACTGAGAGGACTTCACTGTCTGCCCTCAGCAAAATTGTCATATTCTAGAATAACAGTTCTCCCAGAAGCTGTGATCTGTGCCCATTACACGTATAAAATATATTTTGTCTTGGACATCAGAGTTCATCAGATAAGTTTAAGTAACTAAATGTCACTGGTACCTCATAGAAAACAGTGATCACATATAGGATCTCTGCTGTTAAGACTGTCCTCATTGAGTAAGGTGTGGCTGTGTGACCTGGAGGCTACTTGTGCTTATAGCATCTAACACTGACAACTGTCTTCAAGTTTGCCATTCATAAGTGATACTCATTTGAGAAGCTGATGCAGGGCTCATCTTACAGTACCTCACTTTTCCTGATATCCCAGGTTGCAACCAAAGATGAAATCATACAATGCTTGGTCTGTCAGCATAGACTGGTAAAGCTAATCTTTACCAAACCAAAAAACCTGGTTGTATGGGTAGACTTGTAGTTATGTTAGGCACCTGCTTCTCTGTTGCAGAGTACAAGCCTGCTAGGCAGAAAGTTAACTGTTGGTTGAGAAGACAAAATGCCAGAACACAGACCTCTGTGCTGTTACTGAGAGCTTTGCAGGTGATAAAGGTAGATTAAGCTAGCAAGAATTGTCAGTGTAGATGGGCAAGGTATCCTATCATAATGATATTCGTCAAGGGAATTGATTAAAGTTACTTTAAACAGCTTTGGTACAATTCACCAAATGAAATTTTATCTGTTGTTATGGAATCTTGTATGTCTTATCA
This sequence comes from Actenoides hombroni, assembly GCA_024336885.1. NCBI lineage: Eukaryota > Metazoa > Chordata > Aves > Coraciiformes > Alcedinidae > Actenoides > Actenoides hombroni. The sequence continues at coordinate 21,045,343 of WUAM01000287.1, forward strand.
AACCAGACTTTAAAAAAACCTCCATTATTCCTAAATGTGATATCATATGTCAAAATTTAAATTTTAAACTAGAAGGAAATAGGGAAGAGCTGGGGCTAACTAAACGAACAGGAAAACCTGCAAAAGACGAAATCTGTAAATAAATATTTCAGGCAAGATTTAGGTTGCACTGCTGTGATTGACCTGACTGCTACTAATGGATCCACACATACTCAGATGCACTACTCATCTGCCCTACAAAAGGGTAGAAACAAACAGTTCCTGTTAGGGAACATTCCTGAATGTTTGCTATAACAATAATTTCACCTGAATTAGTTACAGGTCAAGACAGGCAAGTGCTAGTGGTACTAGGAAGGCAATTAAAGGAATACTTATGTAGAAGCTTGTGTAGAATCAGAAGCTTTTATACCACACTGTTAGAGAAGTCTGATGTATCCTTTCAATTCAAAAAGGATTTTTTTAACTGTTACTTACATATTTTGAAAACAATTATATAGGCTTATATTACTTGGCTGATACAAATATTGTGGAACTAATTTGTTTTTTCTTTTCTTCTGCTTAGCAGTTGTAATAATATTACCTGGGAATTTTCATTATAATAATTTTGTTTCATTTAATACAGAAATTTGATGTTTCATATGATTGTGAGTGTAGAGCAATAGGGAAAACTATGGGATGTGTGGAGTTGTGTAAAGACTAATTCTTAAGCAGAGATTTAGGAACTACAGATTCCTAGTTATCAGGTCAGCTATCAGCTGTTGATGTGCCGTCATACCTAATGATCCTTTCTTTATTTTTACTGCTGTAAGAGTTGTATGTTAATTCCTTACTGATTTTTCAGTCACAACTGAAATCTCTGTTTTGACAACTCTAGTTTCCCTGCATAGCTGAGACCTGAAAGGTGCCTGACCCAGGAGGACAGCATCTTAAGAGCCAGGGTTTGGAATCTGTTGGGAAAATATTGGGCAAATTTAGAGACGAGGGTCAAACCCAAAATAAAATACTGGAATTGCCTCCCTTTCTAACAGTCATCTCTCCTTGCATTTTTCATGTGTATGTTGTAGAGTAGATGTACAGAGTTGAATTTTTAAGACAACTTGGGTTAAAATAAAGTCACAATACAGCCATAAAAAACCCCAATCTTTCCTGGAGCCATCTGTGACTGACAGGTCACTTCTGAGCCAGCTGATTGTTGTAAGTGTTTCCAATCTAATAGCAGATGGTGATCTATGAAGGCCACTTGGATCCTCAACAAAGCTGCTCTTGATAAGTGAATGAATGTGAAAGCTCTTTTGTAGAACAATGTTGTTTTAGTAATAGAGATTTAGTGCATGTAAGCTGTTGAAATATGTGCCATATTTAGCTCCATAAAAAGAGGAGTTCCTATCTGATATAAGCAGCTCTCTTAATTGTGTGGCTGTGCTTGTGCAAATATAGTTGTGTCTCTTCTTCTTGTCAAGCCTGGGAGATGGCAGAACTAATCCCCTGTCTCCTTTGGGCTCCTGAGATAGTTCTGCTTCTCCAGCTTGGTGGGCTGCTGATTTTTTTTGCTCTACAGTATGCTGCATCCACCAGAGGGCAGAGATACCTAACTTAATGCATAGCACACGTCATAGTCACAGTACGATGCACAGAGCATGAAATATTACTGGTAGCAGTATCTTAGTTCAGCTCTGCTGGAGACCTTGCAGTGGTGTAGATAGATCAGTACGGTGGTGTGTGCCCTTGGTGTAAAAGGAATGTAATTATTCGTTGTTGCCTGTAATTGTGGTAATGAATCATCGTAATTATAGTAGTATAAAATGTGTTATTCTTTTTTGGTTTTCTTTTCTACTTACATGTTTAAAGACTAGCATATTCTCCTTATAGTAAGGCAAGGAACCATCTCTGGGTTTCCTAAGTTGTTTTGCTATGCACAAATGCTTTAAAGGATGTTAGGGTGTTGACCTAAATCTACATCTTGATTGCTGTCCTGCTTCCCTTCTGGATGGCTTTCTATTTGCACTTTTGCAGCTTCAACTTTCTTGGCAAGGGAAAGGCATAGTCATGATAGTTCATTATATAGTTTATTGTTTCTCACTGGCATTGTACTGACTAAGTAATAATCACTGATACTAAATGCTCACTTAGATTGCTAATGAATATGTGAGACAACTAGCTTATAAAAAAGGAAAAGCTTTCAAATGAATAGGATGTCATTACAGGCAATGTATTATGGTTTGATGATTGTGTGGTGGATTTAGAGTTTTGCTCTAGTCTGTAGCTCTGGATTCTATTCTGACTTTTCTATTAACTTAGAATGTGTGCTTGGACAAGTCACTTGTTTTTAATCTTCATTATGCTACATAGGAAATTTTACAGTGTTGCCCAGGGTTATTAAATAACTTCGTGTCTGCAGTGGTATGTTTTGCCCTAGGAAATTGTTGAGCCTAAAACATACCAAGATTTTAAAAGAAGTGGGACAGTTGTATGGCAAGCAGAAGCAGCCAGAGATGAAATAATTACTGATAAAATAAGAACTTTTTTAAAAATGTGGTTTATGTTTTAAGGCTGTGTCAGACTATAAGGAACTGTAAGGATAATACTTGGAGAAAAAGCAACCTTACAGCTTCATGATACAGACACTTTCTCTGTAGCATTCATTGTTTGTCACTAGCTACACCATCATATTCTTGCATTAATTTGTAATGAAATACCTTGTGATTGATGTGGCTCTGAAACTTGAAGTTAAACAAGCAATCCTGGAATAAAAAGGAAGGCTGTGCTAACATTAAAATTGATTGACTGTGCAGCTAGAAGATTCAGTGATTGTGTTGGCATTCAATAAACAAAAGGAGGTGAATTATGGTTTTCCTCTTTTGTTCTATAATCAGTGCTGCTTTTCAACCTGACATAGTAACTGACATACTTTCAGTGGTCCTTAGGTATTGTAAATTGCACTGCTTTTACTCTGTACTAAATAATGTATACAAATGCTTTTATATTTCCTTCTGGATCTTGTAATTTAGTAAATGATCTGTGTATTAAAAGTGTTATACTTTTTTTTTTTTATTGTCAGCATGTGCAAGGTGAGGAGTAATGGTGGTGGAGGTGTTTTGGGTTTTTTTTCTTTCTGGAAAGACAAGCTGTTTTATTCATGTGTCAGCAGTGTGCTCTGGCAGCCATAAGGGTCAACTGCATCCTGGGGTGTATCAAGCACAGCATAGCTACCTAGTCAAGGGAGGTGACTCTCACTCTACATTGTACTGATGTGGCCTCACCACTGTGTGGTGCAGTTTTGGGCACCTCAATATAATGACATCAAACTATTGGAGTGTGTCCAGACGAGGGTGGCCAAGATGTTGAAAGGTCTTGAAGGCAAGACTTATGAGGAGTAGATGAGGTTGCTTGGCTTGATCAGCTCGGAGGAGGGAGGGCTGAGCGGTGACCTCATAGCAGTCTACAGCCTCTTCATGGCAACAGGGCAGTGGAGTGGGAGGTGCTTATGTCCTCTCTCTGGTGGCCAGCAACAGGACAGGAGGACATGAGGAGATGGAATGAAGCTGCATCAGGGGAAGTTCAGATTGGACATTAGGAAAAGGTTCTTTACTGAGAGGGTGATCTGTCAGTAGAACAGGCTTCCCAGGGAAGTGGTCAGTGCCAAGTCTGTCAGAGTTCAAGGAGCATCTGGACAATGTTCTTATTCATATGGTTTAGCTTTAGGTAGTTCCACAAGAAGAAGAGATTTGTAATCAATGATCCTTATAGGTCCCTTCCAACTTGAGATATTCTATGATTCTTTGTGTTCTTTATACATAGTCCATTCTAGAATGGTTTTGCATTTCTTCATTTTAGGTGCCTTATCAGGAGCCAGAGAAAGCTGGGAGTATGATTCAGGAGCAAGAGACCTTCAGAGTCCAGACCTCCAGAGTCATTTTACACTACAAAAGATGCTGGAGTATGGTGGAAACAGCATGACTCAACAGGCTACTCTGCAAAAACTTCTAGCTCAGGCCTCAAATTTCAGCAACTCTGTTGGAGGAAGCTACTTAGAACTTGCCAACACTGTAAGTGCGTTTTTCCCCCTGCTTTTAAGGTTTTTTTCTCTTAAGATATTTTTTATTTCCCAAAGAAAGGTATTATTTCCAACCTTCAAGTCTTTGTGGAAACAATGCCATGCTACTGTTGCCTTTCATTTACCAGAAAACTGATGTGATTTGAGCGGTTGGTATGTGTATAGTATTTCCAAGGCTGAGTTTCATAGCTGAGTTTCATCAAAAAGGGTAGGAGTCTGCAAGGAGCCAAACTGAAGTTCTTAATTTATACGACTTAACAGAAGAGTCATGTCTGAAGACTTCCTACCAATTAATTTTTTTAACTGTGCTGTTAGATTGTTCAGAAGTGTTGATCAGAAAAATTCTTCCCATGATATTTCATTACTGTCCACTAATTAGTTTGATAACTCTTTTAAAATTTTGGTGTGCTAGCATTGTGCTTTTGTATTTCTAGAGGCAAGATCTATGTTGTAAAAAGCCGTGTAACTGCTGAAGGAGTAAGGCTTTATTTTTTGCCTCCCCATCAGTGTATAGGGATCAAATTTGTGTTTTAATTTTAAGACAGGCATGTTATAAAAGACCACCCATTTTGTAACATGTTTCCGATTTCTGTTGCACAGTAGTTTAAGTGCAAAAGTAAAAGATGCTAACATGAAAGGGAAAAGTATGTGATTTTCAAAATGACTGATTACTGTCACACTTGACTTCAATGAAATACACTCCTACTTCATAGTATCATAGGATAATTCAAGCTGTAAGAGAAACTCAGGAGGTCACATAGTCCAATGTCCTGCTCAAGACTTAATGTCTAATGGAAGTGATTTCTGGCAGCAGAGAAAAATCAACTTCTTTAAGCTGCATTATTGGAAAGGAAAATGATGAAAATTAATCTGAAAGTGTTTTCAGAAGTTTGATTTACATTACTGAACATGAGCTCCATATCGGTTCCTGTATCAGAGTAAAAATATATAGATACTAAAACCTATCTAAGGGAGAAAAGAGTCCAGAGAAGTTGACAGTCCCTTAAAACATTTGTGTCTTCTTCTCCCCTAGGAATGCTAGAAAGGGATACTTAGAAAAC
>WUAM01000287.1:21050557-21080772 GCA_024336885.1 Actenoides hombroni
CCCGAACGCACCCTGTCCTATTTTAGTCATGTAGGCAAAATGACTGAAAATTAAATGTCTGATTTGTTGATAGTTCAGACACCCTGTAAAGAGTCTAGAGAAAGAGAGGCACTGTCTGAGAGACTGATGTCATAAGAGGGAACTGTCATCAGCAAGTATCATCCTGTCCTCCCTGAAAATATTTAAATCCTAACTTATATACTTTAGTACCTACTGTTAAGAAGAAGTTCAGGCAAAGCTATATATAACTCTACCCTAGTAGTGTTTTGCAACTGAAGGCTAAGAAGTGCTTCTGAGAAGCAGAATGTATGAGCTCAGGCTCAGTTTCATGGTAACACATTTACACAGTTGCAGGCCTGTTGCCTGACCTGGATGTGTATGCAGACTCCTGGTCTCCTTTTCAAATGCTAATGTGGATGCTCTATTTTGAAACATTCATCACACTTGTAGGTATTATAAACTGGAAAGAAATCTAGGATTCCTAAGAAAGTAGGACTGCAGGCATTGTATTTGACATAATAATACATTTAGGACCAGACACTGGTCCTACTTATGCACCTGGAATAATGTACCAGGGCTGGCCCCAAATCCTGTTGAGGTCAATGGAAAAATTTCAGTCCTAAACTATGTACTGTGGATAACATGGTTTGGGTAACAATAGATAACAGTGAAATAGGGTATTACTGTAATGTGTAAAACAAAGCAGACTGGATGATACAATATATTAAATAAATATTTTTTGTTATCCCTAGGTGGTTGATCTGTTAGTATCCATGTGTCGGTCTGCATTAGAGTCTCCTAGGAAAGTTGTCATTTTTGAGCCATATCCTTCTGTAGTTGATCCCAATGATCCTCAGATGCTGGCCTTTAACCCCAGGGTAAGTAGTTCTCTTTCATTATGTCATAGCTTGGTTTCAGTTGTGTTAGATTTCAAAGCAAAGCCTTCTTCTGGAGGAGTCTCCTTTACTGTAAAGGATACAGCTCCAGGATATAGCACAAGCATATGATTTTTTCAGAAAATTGTAGGGTTTTTAATTGTCTATAGGGATGTATTTGTGAAATAACTGTAAGTTGCATTCAAAGTTATGTTGAGGCCAAGAACTTCTTTTAGGGTACAAATTCTAGGTGCAAAATTTTATATTCTTAGTGTCTTTCTCTCAGTGTACACATTGGACACAAAGAGAAAGATGGACTTTGGGAGGTGTAGACCATGTAGACTGGAGGGTTTCCAGTACATCTTTTTATTCTTAAAGTGGCTATTGCTGTCATCTCATTTTCTCTTTGCAAACAATTATGTCCTTAAACTTATTTTTATCAAATGTTGGACATAACAGTCGAGTTTTGTACAAGCATCAAATTTTGAAGTAAAGAATTGTGTTTGCACTATTTGCTCCTCAGGCTGCAAATGCTGCCTCTCAGAAGCCCTAGGGAATCTGTGAACTATTACAGCAAACTTGAGCCATCCTCAAAGGCATAAATGAGAACTTTGGACATCCTGCATTGTGATGCATTTCACTTTTTCTGAACAAAGGCCAGTTAGGTCTTTCTCAGAAGAAGGGGTGAGTGTGTTCTGTATCATGGGGGATGGAAAACATTCTGGGACATGCTTGGAAAGGGGTTAATGAGGAGACAGCTAGTCGGGTGGCTAGGCAGGGTGGGGATTTGAAGCAGATAAGGTAATATGAAAAGGGGTCACACCAGAAGAGGAGTGGAAAGAGGCCTTGGGCTGGCAGGGCCCACACCACCTCCTCCCAGCTTCTTGCCAGCACGGGCAAGGTGAAAGGCCATAGGCAGAAGTTGGCAAGACCCAAAGATAGGGAATAATGAGTCTTCTGAAAGCAATGTGGCATGTGGAGCTGATGAAGCATGGACTGTTAAGTTCATCCGCTCAGAAAAGGTGGACCCCTCTGGTAGAGGTTCCCAGAAGATAAACAAGGGTCAGGGCCCACCCTGACCTGCAGAGGGACAACTGAAGGACCTCTGAAGTTTTCTAGAGCTGTTAGCAAAGTAAACATGTCTGCTTATTTAGCATTTTGTTTAAAATTTATTTGTTCGCTGCATTAGGACCTTGGAGTCCTGGAGGACAATAAATTATCCATGGGACAGCAATGGGCCCTTGTGGCCAAGAAGGCCAATAGTATCCTGGGTTGCATTAAGAAGAGTGTGTCCAGCAGGTCTAGGGAGGTTCTCCTCCTCCTCTACTATGCGCTAGTGAGACCACATCTGGAGTATTGTGTCCAGTTCTGGTCTCCCCAGTTCAAGAGGGACAGGGAAATACTAGAGGGAGTTCAACAGAGGGATACGAGGATGATGAAGGGACTGGAAAAATCTCTCTTATGAGGAAAGGCTGAGAGCCCTGGGACTGTTTAGCCTGGAAAAGAGAAGACTGAGAGGGGATCTTACTAATGTTTACAAATATCTAAAGGGTGGATGTCAAGTAGAAGAGGCCAGTCTCTTTTCAGTGGTGCTCTGTGATAGGATGAGAGGTAATGGTCTCAAGCTGAAACACAGAAAGTTCCACCTCAACGTGAGGAAAAACTTCTTTACTGTGGGAGTGACAGAGCCCTGGAACAGACTGCCCAGAGTGGTTGTGGAGTTTCCTTCTCTGGAGACTTACAAGACCTGCCTGGATCTGTTCCTGTGCTGGCAGTGGGTTGGACTCAATGATCTACAGAGGTCCCTTCGAACACCTACCATTCTATGATTCTGTGATTCTATTAGGAAAAAAAACCCTACAAGGGTATTCTTTCATTGTACTATCATTTTTCTACTACCACAACTTACTCATATGCAAACTACAGAACCACAGAGCTGACTAATAAGTGACAGACTCACCTCACCCACTTCCCATGACCATAGCTCCTATTACTAAACACTGACCAAAAGCCACGTCCTCATAAAACTGAAAAACTTTTTACCCCTACATACCAGTGGTCATCCTCAAATTGATGGTGGCATCTAATACTCACATATCTCACCTCCTCCATTCTCAAAGCAGCCTTAAGCTCACTCATTCTACACAATTTACATCCTTTACATATGCCAGGACATAGCTCCACTTCTTCCTAAAATGGCTCATCCACATACAAGTCCATCCTATACAGCTGCTAGCTAGAATACTCCTAACACTTTGCCTTACTTTCCAAAACAAATATATATTCACACAGAAATAAATGCACCATATAACAGGAAACTTTCAGTTGCAGCCCAAAGCATCAGGGTATCCCATCATAAGTTACAGCATGATTTAGAGTAACTTACCTGCAAATTATGCATCTGGCATCTCTTACCATTCCAATTCCCTGTAGTCGTTTTCCATTGCAGCAGCAAGCACGCGGGGCTATTCCCTGGCTGCTTGTTCAGAAGACCAACATGCTGGAAACACATTCCGAGCCAACAAGCTCCATCACAGAAACATTTCATTGCTATCCTCCTTCCTTTAAATGAAAATATACAAAACTTAAGTGCTTCTCACAATCATAAATATGATAACAGAGCAGATAACAGAGCAGAAGAAGAGAAATGGTTTTTCAAGCAGTAATTTTGCTGCTGGCAGACAGTCATGGCAGGGGCCCCAGATTTTTCTGTGCCTGAAAAAAAGTGTCCACTGGCAACATGAACTGTCCCTGGCCTTGTATGTTCCCTCTCAGTCTCCTCTGATGGATAAACAAGAGCTGAAGCTCCCTTGTGAAATGAGAATGACATGGATCACAATAGCAAAAACTGCCTCCAAAGTAGCTTTTACACAGAAATACGTGGCAGTCAACTCCTAGTCAGGAACAATTTCTATCAAGCCCCATTTCTGATTTTGCATATTTCACAAGCACAAGTGAGGCACGGTAGGGCCAGTACACATCACAACATGGCATTTCACGTGTAGGTTGATGGGACAGACAAGTTAGAGAAATGAGAACTGGTAGGCTGATACCCTGACACACCTTCACTAATGCAATACAGCCCACAACACATGAGATTTCTGATTTGGTCCCTCTCTTTCAGGGAAAAGAAAAGAATTAAAAATAAGTTCAATCCTAACTGATCTAGGATCTGAAATAATATTCTTAGTACATATTCTACATCTTGGTAAACAGAGTATGAACCAGGTCTGCAAGTGACTTTTGTAAATGATGTGATTTCTTGAGCTAACACTTCAAAGTTTTACACACATGTTAAAGCGAAGTCCAACATTTGTATTTAGACAAAGAATAATTTAAGCAAGGATCAGCAAATCACTTCACAGGTCTGTTGCATTCTTCTCAAACTGGTTAGGGGGGTTCATCATTTCAACTTGATACTCCAGTTCATGACCTTTTTCCTACTGGAAATATCCATAAATACCCTGTCCATTTTCTCATTAAAAGCTGTCTTGCCACTTTATGCTGTATGCTCCAGGAATAAAATGATACTGCTAAACCTAAGTCTGTGCAAACAAGAACACACAGCATGGTATGTTTTCTTGAAGAGTTACACATATGATCCTTTATTTCCCTTCCATCACATGGTTTCAGGCTTCCTTACTTGCCATGTGGTTCCTGTTCCAGTCTTGTCTTTCACTTGGCTTGTGGCCTGCTTTGTTTTACCAGCTGCTGTCCCTACTGAGCACAGCATGAACTCTCAGTTAACTTTCAAAACCACACTGATCATAGAATGATACAAAAGGAATTTAAGATTTTAAGACCAATAAAGAACATTATGGTCACTCAGCTTGACCTTCTCCATAACACAGACCAAAGAACACAACCCAGTAATTTCTGTATCAAGCCTGTAACTTCAGCTTGACCAGCAATGCTTCTTTAGGAAGGATACTTATAAAGATGTAGCAGATCTGTGTGATCGCATACTTCAGTTCTGTCAGTCTCAGTAACAGCAGCAAATGACTGTGGAGGAACAGCTGCTCAGGTTTGTTCTGATGCTTAACACTAGCAACTACTCAGACAACTGAAAGGAACAAATTTAACAGCACCTGGGTAGACAGGAGCCTGATGGTCCTAGAAGGGCACTTCTTCAGGGATTGTGCAGAGACACATCTTGGGAGGCTGGAGGAATATATTAAATGTACAGGAGGCAGAGGAGTTTAACTGAGAGGTATTCTGAAACTAAGGCCTCTGCTCTTAACCTGTTTGTTAGGGTTGTTTGAATTCTTACTTCATTGCTCTTTCTATCCCATGCTATAAGATCAAGTTTTGTACAGTAAGGTTGATCATGATCTTTACTCTTCTACTAAACATATCCTATTAGCAACCAGCTCAGAGAGTCTCCATTTTCCTGCTCCATCTGCTGGTGTCTGACTGTATCACAGCCCAGGGCAGTTAGAACTACCCAGCTCTGCAGGCATCATCAACGTCGCATAGAAGACTTAAGCAGATATAAAAAGGCGTGGGTCGTTTTCTTGTCTTGAACAAGAGAGATCTAATTTTTATGGAAAATAACCACCGATATATAGAATATAATAGACTTCAAGAATTGAACTAAGCATCTCGTTTGCAGGAAGCATCAGGTGGGAATTTGCAGATGGGAAATGAACTGAAAGGTAACGTTCCCTCTGCCATATTGAAATGATACAGCAAATATCTGCCTGAATTAATCCATTAAAGTTTCAAATTATATATTTAAGACACTGAAATATGCCTCCTATACACTTGCTTAATCTGTTAGAAGTTGCAAATACTTGCATTTTAAAAATGTAATTTATACAGCACACAAAGAACAGCTTACTTTTAAGAGCTGTTAGCTTTAAAATTTACTATCAAAAGTCTTCTGCATTTAGGCATATGTGTAAAATTCTATTTTACATTTTAAAAATGTTTCTTCGGCAACAAGTACAGGGAAGTATCCTAAAAGGTCATTAGTCTTTTGCTTGCATGGCTCGCAGCCTCCCATTCTTTACTCCCTCTACAAGGTGACTGCCATTATTACATGAGGCAACGATGCTGCTGGAGCAGAGCAGTGCCAAAGGCAGACTGCGTCATTTTCTTTCCCCAACTGCAATACAGAGAAGGGCAGCGCTCGTAAGCAACATGTGATTCTCCTCGAGCACATGGCAATTATTGCTTCAGCTGAATTGTCTGTCCATAGTGACCCAGATACATTCCATATTTACAAGGGACCGGATGTGTCCTCTGAACAGCCCATTCCAGAGATAAAGGCTGTGGTTTAAGAGCTAAAGCCAGACAAAATAGCAATCAGGGTGTTTAGCAGCCAAAGCCTCAGGCCACGGCTCAGGAAACTGAAGAAAACTATGCTGACCAAAAGCACTGACTGCCCAACCAGCAGAGCTCTGGGCTTTCTTTAATGGACCATCATGATATAAGATGCATGATCAGAGAAAGAGAAGTGTCCAACACTAACATGAGCTAGCCAGCATTAACCCTCTTGCATTGCCATTTTTAGGGAACAGACGAAAATAAACAAGCCTGGTATGTAACTTACAGCTGGCCAAAAGCTCCTTTAACAACTCCATGTAACTGGTGCTGGCCTTCACCCAAACTTTCCATCCAATCTTGTGATCCAGCCTTTTGCATCGAGGTTAATACAGTGAAAAATAACCTCCTGAGGGGTTCTTAAATTATTCCATTTGCTCTTAGTCCACCTCATGATTTCTTCTCCCTCTTTTCACAGTTCATTTGTAGTTAGATCTGGGAATGATCCCAACAATCAACAACTGGTCTGCAGTTACCTCATCACCGTGCCTTCTGCTTGCCCTTGATCCTCTTCTCTCTGACACAGTGGGTGGCAGTTCAGCGTACAGCTGAATCAGACCATCAGGCTTGTAACCTCCATTTCTCCCACAGAATTTCAGTATCTCCATGTTGCTCCAACCACGATAGAAAACACATGTAAATAAGCAAAACTGATGAGAAGTAGCATGGTTCAGTTGACCACTAAGTTACAAAGCAACAGCACTCCCAAACAACCAAGAGCAGCAACAAAGTGAGTGGGGAAGGGCACCTGCAAAGCAGGCAGTTTGCAAGTACCTGCCATAGTTGAGCAGCCTTCTGTGCACAGGGCACAGCACCACCTCCTGATGAGTCCATTGAAACAACTCACATCAAAACATGACTGTCCGTATGGCACCACACACGAGAGATTTGGACAGCAAATGGCATCAGCTCTACAGACTTTTATTCTTTCTCTTCCCATTGCCAAATCAGAATGTTATGGACGAGTTTATGGCACAGGGGAATTACCAGCTTGTATTCATTTGGGGCATAAGGGAACAAACTTAGCTACTCTTCAAAGCTTTACTGTATCACGTCCTACTGAAGAAGGAGGAACTTCTTGTGTAAGGCAGGTCTTCCCATGCTTAGGTTTTATACTTGTAGAGACAGAGTTACAGTCCATAAATTTATCCTACACAGGTAGGAAAGACCAAATTGTGTAAAACAAATATACATACAAAGAAAACAATACCCCTGGTAACAGAAAACACCTTGTTCCAACCAACCATGACAACGTATACAAGCAAGGAGACATTCACAGCACTAGGATACAGCTGTAGTTACTGGGAGAGGTTTAGCTTCTACAGGGGACTCCTACATTTGGTTTCATAAACAGTGCTCTTTAGCATGCAAAATGCCACTTCTGAAGTCAGAAGCGTAAGGACTGCTATTAAAAAGCTCCTGCTAATTAACAGTGGCTGTTTTTCCAGCTGCTGCAGAGCCTGTCAGTGTGTTACCTGGAAGCTTGGGAAGAGGAAGCTGGTGTAATGAACATGATACAATCCACGGACGCTTAGATATTATTGAAGAGGTAAGAGCTATTGTGTTGGCTCCTGGACCTTACCAGACCTCTGCCCCATCCTTCTGACCAAAGAAAGAAGGTTTCTAGACACTGTCCCTTCTTGATTTTATTCTATTCAAGGCCTGACCTCTTTTTTCAGATGCCATGGTTTGTTACGATCCCTAAAGCCATCAACAGAAATTCTTGATGAATTCCAAACTGATTAACCAGTGACTATTACATATCAGCCTTTTCTGATGTGTATTTGATGTGCCTTTAATATAACAATCTCAGAACAGATACTTGTGAAGTTTTACATCTGCTCATGGCTAGATGTGAATTCTGCAGGTGACTCCAAGATGGAGGAGTTTCTGCTTGCTCCTGCAGACATTCAGGAGCTACATGAACTCTATGACTGGGATCCTAGGAAAGCTGCAGTTTTAATGTTTTGCCCTGGTGTCTTAAGCACTCTCAAGATACATGTCCAGCTCTAACTATTTCCAGCTGGGTAGCTGCCAAACTGCATGCTGTTGGTTCTCAAGTGGCAACGTTACTCCTCTCCTGCTCTACTCCCAGCCCTCTTCTTTCCACCCCATCATCTCCTATCTCCCATGCAGATTCTTTTCTTGGATATGGTGGTGGATCAGAAAAGAGAGAGAATTAAAGAGAAATTAATGCAAAGCTCTCTCCAACAAGTCAAATTATGGGCGATTCTTTATACAGAGGTGCAATTTAACTCTCGTGAAACAAAGTTTTAATATTTCAGCCGCTAGAGGCCAGCATAACACAAGAAATATTTAAATCTGCAATGCGCAATATAAATTAAATCAGCTGTTAGCGTTATGAGACATTAGATTCGCACTTCCACCACCACATTTGTTACAATTCTTTCCACTTGACCCTTCAACTACCTCCTTTCTCCATCTGCCTCCCTTGTTTTCATTAGAAAGTAATAAAAACTGTGGAGTATCTAGAATCAGAAGTCAAATCACTCCTCAACATCATCAGTGAGACAACATCGAACATCCCCATCGCTCCAGGAGCCCCACTTATAGATATTTTGGATGGTAAGTATCTAGTGGAATATAAGCTAAGCTGAAAATAGTGTTCCATATGTTGTTACTAGATATGTCATCTTTTCTCCTCCCAAGATGTGAAGTAAATTTTTCATTCGATTCAGCTACAGCTGAGGCCTCAGCTTGAAATACTGGGTCCAGTTTTGAACACCAGATTTCAACAAGCACTATGGAGAGAGGGGGGGAAGAAAAAGGGAAAAAAAACCCCAAAGAGTAAACAAACAAAAACCCAGCCAAGGAGCAGGATACATGAGCTACACAGAAGGGTTGTTAAATTGGGGATGTTTAGTCTAAAGAATATCTAAGTAGCCTAGAAGAATGAGCAAGGTTGCCACAAAGATGATGAAAGTTGTTTTCCACCCCATTGCAAAAGCAACTAAAACAAGAAATAATGCAGTAAGACTCAAGCACAACACAATGCAAAGCTTTCTTACGAGGACAGCAAACCACGTACTTGATACGAGTGTAGTTTCCCCAGCACTGGAAATGTTTAACAAGCATCACACCTTAGGACAGCAGGATGGACTAAGCAATCTCTAAGTCTCTTTCAGTTTTAAGATTCTGCGATTCTTTTGTTTCATGTGTGACAAATGAAAGAAAGGAGGGCAATGACATACAAAAGAAGTTACTGGAAATATTACCACTTTCATGCCTTAAATCCAATTTTGACACACAAACCCCTCAGCACAAAACATGCTCCTGGATAAATGTTTTTAGAATAAATTAAACCAAAACAGAAATTACTCAGATGAGACCACCTTTTCAACACAGCTTCTTATAATGCTCCATCCTCACCCTTCTCTGCCCAAATATCAGCAGTGCATTTAACAAGGTGAGAGACACTCCTGATGGAATATAAGCCACTTGTGGAAGGGTAAAAAGCATCCACAAACAAGTCTGCAAAGTCAGATTGTCAGTGTTGGTTTCTCTTGTTTAAAATAGCTGTGCATGGGTACGTACACAAATACGTACTGCCGTGCGCTTACATGACAGAAGGTGGGCTCCAGGTAGACAGCAGTAGAGCTTATGTTGGTTTTTAGTTCTTGCAATTGACTGTATGGATCTGGTCACCACGACTGGAATGTTCTCACCAGCTTTGTTATCCATTAAAATTTTCAGTTTTCTGTAAGGGGCAGTTAATGGGTAACACTTCTGTTATGCCCCTGCAATGATAATTTATTTTTTTAAAAAAGGAAAAATATTCCAGTAAAGCTTTACAGTGAATTTAAAAGGGAAATCCTAAGTCAGTCTCAGAATATTTGCAGCACATCTATAATGAGTACTACACAGATGGAGTTTGCAACAACTGGCAAATAGCTCAAGAATTGCAGATAGGACCTTTCTTCTGTGATTTGGTGAATCCAAGTGACAATCCCTCACCTTGAAGTAGCAGGATTCATGTTTCAAACTGTGTTTATCCACAAAAATTGATCCCGATCTTACAACAAAAAATAACTACATCAACTCTTCTCTATACAGATACCAGCTGAGCACTGAGAAGACAGAAGACAGCTGAATGTAACAGTATGGTTGTCAAACAGTTGCACTTGTGTTCATTTCATAAGCTTGTGTTTTCATCATTCGAGCAGGGATGAACAATCCTCAACTGTAGTTTGCCTTCTGTGTTCCTTTATAATAAACAGACACTATTTCAAAGCTTCATATTTTAAATCTTTAGCAGCCTTACTTCATCAAAACTGCATTTTAAATACAGTGTTCTCAGTAAGAAAACAAGATCAGGTGAGGTCTGGGATTGAAGCACAGCTCACAACCTCCCCTTAATTCAAAAATTTACTCCTTCCCTGGTAGAGAAGTGAACTCTTGCTCGCAGTGTAAGTCAATGAAGATACATTGTTAGCTGCAATTTCCTCTCAACAGATGATTAGATTGTCTGACAAAAATGAGTGTGAAGTGGTCTGACTGCGGTCAGTCAGATTGCTGCCACTGACTGGGACAGGAGTCCAAAATGCACATCCTAGTCAGAATTTGTCATCTGGATGCACAGACACCTTGTTCTGTGAGCTTTACTCTTCTCCCTTGCTGCAGTAACAATGCAACACAGAATTAATTCCAGCATCCACCCCCATTTCCTTCCAAAACAAACAGTGACAGAACTACTTCTAGGAAAAAGGGCCTGCCTGCCCTTTACAGAATGGAGAGTGAATGTGCATATAGGTGAGAAATAAAAGGAGTCTGCACATTCTTGATTAACAAGCAGTCTATTTGCACTGATGTAGCTCCAAAAAAACTCTTCCCTCCTTGTGCTTTTTTTGTCCTTACCTCTTTCTATTTTAAGAACGACAAGCTGAAGAGATGTCACTCAGGCTAGCAGAGAATAAAAACTCAGAGTTCCAAGAGTCAAGAAGAGAAATTACAACATGCAAAATGAAAATAGCAAGCAACAACTACAGATTACATATGTCATGTACAGACAACTGCTCAGCAACAGTACACAAGTCCCAAATTCTTGTCTACGCAACAACATCTGAATGATTCTGGAGATTCAAGTAGAGAATCTTTATAGAGAAACTCAGTTACATAAGCTGAGTCATCACTTGCATGTAAATCAACATGAACATCAAAAAGCATAGTCTGCAAAGAGTTAGAAGATCGAGAGCTTTAATTTCATAATCTCTTCTTACATACATATATTTTAAGTCACAATCCAAAACCTTAAAACATTAACCATACAAACTTTACTACTGCCTTGTGACAGCTGCCCTAGTGAGAATGAAATGTAGAATTCATCTTCTTTAAAAACAATCCAGGAAAGACAACAGAACTTGACATAACTTCTTTAAAACAGTCTTAACCAGAGACTCAAACCCCCGAGGCTGTTCTCTCCACCTCTCAGGGAGCAGGCTAGCACAAAACCTACTCAGCATACGATATATATAAAACATGCATTAAAATGGCACGTAATGTTTACACAAAATAAAACCTTAAATCATACAACTGTGATTTTTGTTGCACAAAACAAACATATTTCAGCATAATAGAAGCAGAAAAGAAATAAATGACCTGTCATTCATGGATTGCTGAGAGTGCTATACAGAATCCTGAGCAGATGGCACTTAAGCTTGATATTTATATGTTTTTGGCATTTATTACCTACTATTTTTGAACTGAAGAGAAGATATACGCACAATATTATCTTTTAAAATGTAATTGCTTTAGAAGAAACAAGTCATTACATAGTTACTTTTGGGGGAAAAAAAAAAGGTGCTTTAAAGCAAAAACATGAAAATAGCAGCTTTTTTAAGAAAAGCTCAACGCTCCATTTAGTCATTTCCACCACACAACTTGAGTAGGATTTTCCGGTAGTCTCCTGAAGTATCACCCTGAAAAGAAAGACAGAAAAAGAGTAAGCATTTTAAACATGCCATTAATGACCAAAAGAGATTAAACCGGAGATGAAAGAAAGCAGGTGTTAACCTCTTACAAAAAAAAAGAAGAAAGAATTAAAAAGCCTGCTAATTGGAAATCACTCTAATACAAGTACATAGTAAAATCTGCTCCTGATACACAGGTTCAACTACTGAGCTGGGAATAGTTCAATACAAAATAAATTAAAACAAAATCACCTTGAAGGGCTGTCTTCCAGCAAAAGGCATGAAAATATGGAAAAATTAATACACAATCCTTTTCATTGCAGTCAATGTGGATATCTTCCCAGGGGCAGCAAGTGAAAGTTTACTCTTTATTATGTTCAAACATTAAAAACAATGCCTTGACAGCTAAAGATATAAAGTGCAGGGCTTTTCCCACAATTTTCCCACAAAAAGAGAACATCTCTTTCGTGTTGTGGGCAGTGAAATCAGTATGGGTGCACATACAAACACACAACTGATCACAAAAAGGCCCCGCTTGCTGAATTTTGCCTGGTGCTCTCATGAATAGAAAGTGTTCATCGGGAGCTGCTCATTAACTAGTTCTGGTTGATGAGGCTTGCCAGTCTCTTTCACAGAACAGTTTCAGCTACTGCATTTATCTCCCCCTTCATTTTCAGGTATGACGGAAAAATTGTTTCTCTAAATCCAAATTATTATGGTAGTGACAAAGTGACACTTCAAAGATCAGGTTAAATCCTGTGCACGTGTAAAGGACAATGCACAAAATATAAAGCATTCCTGTTTACATATGCACTGAGAGGAAAGTGCTGTCCACTTACAAAAGAAAGAGAGAAGAATTAATAATTTTCTTCCCAGTGGTGTTTTCAGCTCTACTTTTACAGAAATTAAATGGGTATGGCCTCTTCCTGTTTCTGAACAGTAATGCCAGATCAAAAGAGAAAAAAAAACAACCCAAGAGACAGAAAGCTTTTCCACTGCTTTTCCACCAATGTCTCACTGTTGGGTTTTTTTTTTTAACTCACACATTGGTGGTTACAGGGCATGTAACTACTGTAGTAGAACATTATCTTCACTCCAGAGTTACACATTTGGAAAAAGCTTCTGCTAGGTGATCCTTTGTGGTGTGTGGGCAGAAAGACCATGTAGTTGCTGGCATAAGACTCACATCAAGACTTTCTGGCACACACTATCCTTTCTCTATCTTTGCAGGACTCCTTCCTAACACCACCAAGCTGCAGTCCCTCAGTATCAACAACAGGAGGAATAAATGGGGGCTTAACAGTTTTGACACCTTCATAACAAGGTAAATGAAAGTGGCAGCACCCACTCTCCTCCAGCTCTTATTACCCTTCCCATTTGGGGAGAGGAGAATGGCCAAGAGACATCCTCTTGATTGTTGCTACAGCTGTTAATAGCAGTAGTAAGGTGAATCAACTGCTAAAGAATCAAGTTTAGTCTATTTCCAAAATCTTGAACTTAGAAAAGAAAGAGGATGCAACCTTTTGAAAGCCTATTTACACTCTTGCAACACACACGAGGTATAGCACCATCGTTACTTAGAAGACTAAGAGGTTTCTACAAGATCATATACAGAGATCGGGACAGAGACCAAACTTAAAACCAGTTCTCTGAAACCTCTCTGCACCAATTTCCCTTTCCTTCCTTGTCTGTTGAGTTCCCTCACACCTCTAGCTCATCTCTCATCTAGCCCCCCAGCAAAAGCAAGCGCTGTCTGTTCTCTGGCAGTTCAGCCTCTACTTTGCTGACAATTGCAGCAATCCAAACAGAGCAAGCTATACTCGGTGAAGTTAGGAGCTACCCGGTGTAAAGATCCATGTTCTACGAGCAGAAAGGATGTCAAGGAAGGGAAAATAAAATCTCTAAACCTTACAGTGATATCTGTGTAGAGAGATCTACCATACATCCTCTTGTATTCTGCACGTATGTCCAGCAGGTCAACCTCGCTACGTGACACCATGATTCGAATCAGAGTTCTGTCTTTTGTTCCTGCACCCTGAAACAAACAGAACAACAATATAATGTATTAATAACGTGTGGAAATGCTGGATGATACAGCACTAGCAAATAAAATAATGTAGAGTAACATAACATAAAATAAAGTATTAAATAAATACAAAATCATCACCTCACAAACAGCCATTTACTAGCATAACCCCATTGCCTTCAATAAGCTTGAGCAGAATTTGGTTTATCATGCTTTAGTAAATTAAATTTACTTGTAGGACACTAACAGTCATTTCTCTGCACAAGGACAGTTAGAAAAAAAAGGAGGAGGTGTTGTCAGAGGAACGGGAAAGTCTGGTGAGTTTAATGGCCTATCTATTTAATTCAGTTAGACCTCCCTACTTAAAAGATACCCATTTCAATGAGTGTTAAGCACATTTGTGTTTTATCAAGTAAAGACTTTTTCTTTGTTTAAGGTACGGTTGTATGAATCTCTTTGTTAAGTGGATCAAATTACCCAGATTTTTCAGCCTTTCATAATAATGACTGCATCTTGTCCATCAGCTGCCCACTGAAAAATGTAATACCTTCAGGTGAACAATTCATTCCAATGAGCTGTACAGTCATATAAAAAAACTCCATACAGCGTAAGTTAACATATCGTGTCACAGGCACCTACCTTCATAGCTTTCTGTAATCTCTCTGCAAAAAAAGCTGGTGTGTTCTTGAGGCACTTAACTGCAAAAAGAAAGCAGATTTACAGAAATCAGGTATTTCTCCTCAATCAGAAATCCCAGTCATTTTTTAGCTTACCCTAAATAGTCACAGGCTTTCATTCTACATAAACATACACTTGATACAATGCAGCTTCCACTCCTTCAGATAGTTGGCAAAATGATTTTTAATCCCAACAGTAACTGCACTAAAGTTAAGGAACCTACTACACTTGATGGCAAACTTTTCTGTCACTAGACACCATCTAGCATGAAGCAGCCATAATGAATCTTTACAGTCTAATGACCAGATTCTTGCTTATGAAGGGACAAGAGGGGGTTGGAGAGGACATAAGGCTTGAAGGAACACAGTGGTGTTTGTGTCTTTCTCCTAAATTAAGAATTTTAAGGCCATGCATCTGCAAGGTATGACAAATTCAAGTCCTGCCTTAATACAAGTTGGGGAGCCACCCTTACTATAAAGTTAGTTACATTTTAAATTTTTTTTTTAGCCACAAAGTTCACCAAGACTCATAAAAATTTCCTGACGTGCTTATTTAGTAATAACTGGATTTTATATTTAATTAACACAGTTCATTAGGAATCTGAAAGAGCAAAATCTAAATCAAATTACTGTCATGGTAATCAGGATTATGAGAGAATCCTCCATTACTCATCAAAATTAAAATTTATGTATTGTCCCTATGTTGGTTAGAGGTAAACAATCATGCAATTTGTGGCACACTATACAGGAAACAAACCACACCCGATGTATATTGATACCACAAAAAGGTATCAAAAGCAATCACATAAAATCTAATACAGAACAAAAGCAGTAAATCTAAATCTGTACTTCACTGCAACACACATTCTGTATAGGACAAAGTACTTTTTTGAAAGGAAAATGTAGATGAGAGATAGCAGCTCACCACACACAGTTGTCAAAGATACATATAATAAAATCCAAAGATGAATGACAAATGAAATGCATGTTTCTTTATCACTGTATTTAGCTAAAACAACACACTTGCACTTTAAGATATTTAAAGATATTATTGTAAATTACCAGTTGTACAATCCAGAAAGCTTTAAAGAAAGCAAAATTAAATATTTTCAATTAGAAAACCTTTTTTTTCCTGAAAATATGGTTCACAGAACAAATGATGCTAACATCGTTGACTGATACAGATATATATGTGTATATACATATATATACACGTGACTAATAATAATAAAAAAATCTATTTGATAAAGGAGTTATTCAGTGAATATTAATGACAATTCTTGCTCAAAAGGCTATTGACTTGTTTGCAAGCTACATTCCCAATTCTGAATCAGTATCTACATGGAGACCTGTGAAGTGACTGCAGAGTTCCAAAGGACTTCCAAACTCTGACAGTACGGTTTCTTTACCAAGGCTATCATTTTCTACAAACATTGTATATACCTTTTTTCCCCTAAGTTTCATTTTCTCACAATACTTTGAGGTGACAGATTCTGAATCCTGGAAAAGGTCTACAAACGTATCACACCAACAGAGCTGGATCCAGTGTGGGTCATTAAAAGGCCACTGTGGTGACAGCTTGGCCAAGCAGAGTAAGAACACCAGTTGTGTAGTTCACATATGCATGAGACATGAGTGGAAAAAAACATGAGGCTTCTAAAATTGATTCCCATTTTGCAAGATTTTGTTAGAAACTTCCACGAGCCAAATGCAGTTGGGTCAAACATCCTCTCCTATCTTATTTCCAAGTGATGCCACGTATCTTTTTCCTATTTATTTTGGTGGGAGTTTTTTTGTATTTTTTTTTTTTCTGTTACAGCACTTTCCTAGTCACTACCATATTCAAAACCAAAGAACAACACTTTTAAAGCAGCAGCTCTACATACCACAGTAAATTCACAGTAATAAACCAGAAAAGAAATGGAGATGTAAAGAAATAGTTTTGCCTAAGAGACAAGGGACAAAAGACAAGAGAGAGAAAGAGGCCTACAGTTTCATCTAGAATAAAACATTCCAAATAAAACTACAGCACAACTTCTTGAGGCCTTTTCCCAACCTCATAGAAACTAATGACTACCTCCCAAGGGTAATAGTAGATGTGAGCTAAGAGTCTTTACTCTTCAGAAGTACTGAAGGCACTTAAAAACAAAGATTTAACGAAGCTCTAACCACAGGAAATGTGGAAAAAATAATCCCTTTGCAAAGTTTTCTTTCTACTAAAAAGAGGTAGAGGTAACCAATTAGAGGGTTTATATATTTTGCTTCATTTTCAAAGCTCTTCCAAATATTCCATTCTCAGTGACTCAGCAGTTGGTACAAGTTCTCATCACTTCTCTAAAACAAGGCCAAGTGCAGTTAATAATTCCCTCCCCATTTTAACATGTGAAATTTTAATTCTGCATCTGACTGAAGTAAAAGCTTCATCTGTCATTTTGAGGTGAATTAAGTGCCCTCCTTTACTAACCAAAACTGACTTCACACAAAGCGCAATGTAAAATGCAGAAAACTGGAATTATTACTAAAAAAGAACGTCCTTAGCTGGAGTCACTGGTGCTCCCATCTCATCCAGTTGTAGTGGGACACCAGGAATGAACTTGCTAAGATGACACATACCTACTGCCAGCATGCCCTTTTCCAGGTCTCCAGACATTTCACGACATATACTTTTCTCAATGTCCCGGTTACACATCCTCTGGTACTCGCTGAAGACTGTTAACAGAAGAGAAAGGTTTCAAGAGTCCACCTCACAAAAGGAGGTGGCACCAGTGCACGCTGGATGGCCTCATTTCAATTGCACTTCTCATATTGATAGGACAGTATACTTAGAGAAGTTTCAACATCTCAGCATCTCTCTATGGTTATCAATCATATTGTTCCATTGACATGTCAGCATGCTTCTTCTAACTTGCCTAGTTCTGCCCTCATTTTTAAAGGGCCACATCAAGAAGCCACTGTAAGGAAAACAGTGAAAACTCTTCTAGGAAAGTGCCAGGTGTCAATAAAATTAAAAAAAAAAAAAGCATTAAGGTTCTCACACACACACACCCCCCCTTTCCTCTCCATGTAAGTGTATATAGAACATTTCAAAAGTTCTATGTAGTTACCAAAACATTTCTGCCACTACAGACTGATGCAGCACCTAATCACTATCAAGTAAAAGGGGAAGGGAAAGACTGCAACTGTCTTGGTGCACATACAAGCACGCAAAATTGAAATATTCCAGTTTTTAAATTCTTTTATGAGAGAAACATTTGAACAAGAGAAACCTCTATCTGCTCTGATATTTAAGAAAAACGATCATACTGCGCAGCTCTCATGTACCTCAGAATCCACCCTGCTTTTCACTGAGGTATCATTACACTCCTTTCACAGATGGGGGAAATTCTGGCATGCACCATATTGCACAATTTTATCGTTACATGCAGTAGAATCAAGTTACTGTTTACGCAGAGGATGCCATTACCTGCTCTGAGGTGGGCTCTGCTTCTTGCACAAAGAATGGCGTTGAACTTGGATTCATCAGTTCCCAGACGGTTCTCTCCAGCAGCATATAGCTCCTAAACACAAAAGGGAATTTACACTTTATTACTCAGAAAAGCAGTCAGGCTGAAAAGCTGAGTTAAAGATCTGTTTCCTTATAGACTCTACTCTTTTTATACTTAGTCTACGTACTGCTGGAAAACAGGAGCAAGCAATAAACAGCAACTAGTTCTAACCTTCCTACAATATGCTAAGGTTGCAGACTTCCTAGCTTACTGATGCATAAGTGCTCAAACACAAGAGGTCCAGATTACCAAAGGAGGGAAAATTCTTTAAAAAGTACTTGAAAACTGTTCTTCCTAACAGGATTTACATCTAGTCTTTTTTAGTATGCATCTAGGTATGAAACATAACACACACATAGAAGTAACAGGGCAAGAGCTGACATGTCAAATTGCCTTACTTGCTGCAAAAATCATGAGTTTCTTAAGTAACAGGCAAAGGCTAATACAGGTGTTGAACAGATTAAAATTTAAGCCACGAGACCTGGCAGAATGAGAGATAAAAAACCCTATTGACTCTATTACCAAGAACTTCATCACTAAAATGGAGCGACAAGGCTCTAACATTCTGTCAGGGTTTTCCATATCACTTCCATCCACTGAAATGTAAGTACTACATCAGAAATCACAAGGTGTCCAAAACTAAGAGTCAGCAGAAACCACACAGTCAAATTTCAGTGTATTGAGTTGATTATACTCAGAAATTATGAAGAATTTATACCGACCTGCACATCTTTTTGGACAAGAGACATGTCAACATTTGTATTTTCATCTCTGTTTCCCTGAAAGATTTTGAAGATACAAAAGAATTACTGGTGGATTTAAAAAAAACAAAAAAATAAAACAACAAAGAAAAACCCCAAACCAAACCAACCAAACAAAAAAAAACCCCACAACCAAACCACGCCCTCCCCCTTAAAAAAAGCCCAAAACCTACAAGCACATACACACACAACCCGAACTCCAAAATCCCATCATGCAAGTACCTGAGAAAGAGAAATTAAAAGCCTCTGAAAGTGTCCAGATGTGTCACTTTTTATTGCTTCCTCCAGAGTCTTCTTAAATTCTGGAAGAGAGACAGTCATGAATTATCATGCAACTCTTCTCGTTTCCTAAATTCAGTGAAGGAAGAAAAGTAAGAAAATTTTGTAACAAATCTAACCTGCTTTATAGACTCTGCTGAGCTCCTGAATATGCTCATTACTGCGAGAAGCTAAGATTTCAATGAGACAATTTTCATCTGTGCCAACGCCCTAAAACAAAGCATAAGGAAAAAACACTCTTTTCAGATTCTCATCTTATTTCTACAACGTAGCATAAAAGAAATGTAATACAACTATACAACAAAATACAGATCAGAGTATGTTCTTGTTATAGGAGAACTCCAAGTAGTTTAAATGTGCTTAGGACACGTTCCCAAGATGCAGACATGTATTAAAGATATAAATTTACAGATAATTAAAATAATTACAAAAAACAAAATGTCACTTCAAAATGTCATCTTTCACACCAGATTTAGGAATGTTAAACATCAGTTTTTCTACCATTGAAGATGAATTTGTTAACTATAATACATAACTTTCACTAACGAACAGATAGCAGTTGCAATTACAACACAGATAATATGAGTTCATCCTCCTAACTACTTTAAAAATGCAGCCAAGGAACACAGAAATATGCAGTAATGGAAATATTTATTTAATCTTCATTTTAACATTGTCTTGACATAGAAATGCTTGACCTGGTTTTATTTTTAAAAACTAAATATTTATAAAATAGCCTGGTTGCTTTAAAGAGGAAGTGCACACTGCTTCTGTAATACTGTAGCGAGCTAGGAAAATACACTTTTGTGGTGGAAGAAGAGAGAAAAAGAAGGTACACCTTGACCAAAATCGTTATGAACCTAGTTTTCTGAACTATTCTTGAGCACTAAGTGTGAAGTCAATGGAAATTCTAAATTGAGCAGGTCTATCATTAGTTCTATCACAGCTCAAATCAAAACCCCAGAAACAAAGGCACCCCATTGCAGGAGATGGCTTAGATGAGAGTTGCCTCAGTGGCGTACTCAAGACTATGTAACAATTGAACTGCAGGGATGGTTAGAACTCAGTTTCTGCCTTTTTTTAGTGTGTTTATTTATTAATATGTTTTGGGTACAACACAAACTTATTAAGATAGTGTTTACCTTTAATTTATGGGAATAAGGTTTCTCAATTTTATTAGCATATACCTCCAATAAACAGTATATAGATCAGTCAAACTGTGGGTTGAATATCTTGATGGAGAGGAGGGAATGTAAGTTCAAGATTTTAAACGACTACCAAAATTTTTATCAGATCAAATATTTCCTTTATCTTATAAATTTGTATCTCCTACACAAACCTTTATGGCCTCCTTGATTTCATACGCATCAAACATGACAGGTGTCTTCATCATTGCTAAAATTGTCTTCTCAAAGTTACCTGATAACTCAGACTTGAGATCCTTGATCAAATCCTAAAGAGAAGTAAAAACAAAGAAGAAATGCACGAAGACCAAAACTGACAAATGTAAGCACCAAAATTGTGGATTTTAATTAGAATTCTTTATGCATAAGCATCAATAACGCATCTTCAAAGCAAAGCTATTCCACTTAACAACACTAAAACCAGCATAATGTAACACATACATCTAAGTAATTAAGGTCCAATTAAATAAACTGCACAGACCAAAGTGTCAAAGTGACGGTTTAAAAGAGAAACTGATTTATATGTTTTGTTTCAATACTGCACAGAAATGTCAAGAGTGGGTAAAAGCAGAACCCTAAACAGACTATGACTTGTGAACCATCTTCCCCTCAAGGAACCTTTTTTTTTCCAAACAGTCTTCTGACTTCCAGTAAAGGGATGTAGGGTCTTATTTCTTATTCCTTCTGTCCTCATGGTGTATTTACCTTCCCATAAGCTGTTTTGAAGGACAGGATGATCTGCTGCCGTTGCTTGTTC
Source organism: Actenoides hombroni (assembly GCA_024336885.1). Taxonomy (NCBI): domain Eukaryota; kingdom Metazoa; phylum Chordata; class Aves; order Coraciiformes; family Alcedinidae; genus Actenoides; species Actenoides hombroni. The sequence goes on from WUAM01000287.1 coordinate 21,071,914, forward strand.
GAACGACTTCCAAGACAATCGATAATAGCCTGCTCATCGGTTCCTGTACGTGCACACAGAAGAAGCATGCGCATCATGTGAGGACTCAACTGCTTCCATTTGATCCTATCTCCTCTAATCCCAACCAAAGGACATGCCTGCCTTTAACTCATCTACAGGATCTCCTCTCACGTATGACCACAGAAACTCTACATCCCATGGCGACCAAACACAGCAAAAATAAAACAAAAAACCCCCAAACCAAACTAAATACCAAACCCAGGATGTTGCTTACGCCTACGTGAACTCGCAATAATCCTTCTGATATCCAAGGACAAACACAGGTGAATAACGAAGAAAGATCAGTGCTCAATCAAAGCTGCAGTTCTACCTTTAACTGAAACGTATATTCACAGACTGCTCACCAAATCCCTTCATGGCCTTCCTCAAGACTTCTGCATCCTTCAGAGGGTCGAATCCTGGTGCATCAGTGATTGTGCCTCGGTTGCCATGCTAAAATCAGACCAAATTGAGCTGCATGTTAGCGTTAATCAGTAAAAGACTCTGTTTTATTACTTAGGAAAGATGACGCTGTTACCAACTTTCTTTTTCTTAGAAAAGTAACAGAGGAAACTAAAAAACAAAAACAAAACTATCACCTTACAATTTGTTCATTTCTATATGCAAAATAGGAGAAAATTCAAGGTCAAGAAGATTCACTGGTATTAAAATCTGCTGTCCAATTAATTAAGCTTTGATGAATCCCTGGTATCAATACTTAGTATTAATACAGGCTGGGGGATGAAGGGATTGAGAGCAGCCCTGCCAAGAAGGACTTGGGGGTCCTGGCAGATGAGAAGCTGGACATGAGCCAGCAGCGTGTGCTCACAGCCCAGAAGGCCAATCATACCCTGGGCTGCATCAAAAGAATCGTGGCCAGCAGGTCAAGGAGGTGATTCTGCCGCTCTCCTCCGCTCTCATGAAACCCCACCTGGAGCACTGCATCAAGCTCTGGAGTCTTCAGGACAGGAAAGACATGGACCTGTTGGAGCAGGTCCAGAGGAAGGCCACAAAAAAGATCAGAGGGCTGGAACACTCCCTTATAATGAAAGGCTGAGGGAGCTGGGGCTCTTTAGCTTGGAGAAGAGGAGACTGAGGGGTGACCTCATCAATGTTTATAAATACGTAAAGGGCGAGTGTCAGGAGGATGGAGCCAGGCTCTGCTCTGTTATGTCCAATGACAGAACAAGGGGCAGTGGGTGTAAGCTGAAGCATAAGAGGTTCTGCAAAAACATAAGGAAAAACTTTTTCACAGTGAGGGTGACAGAGCACTGGAGCAGGCTGTCCAGAGGGGTTGTGGAGTCTCCCTCTCTGGAAACATTTAAAACCCGCCTGGACTCGTTCCTGTGTGACCTGCTCTAGGTGGTCCTGCTCCGGCAGGGGGCTTGGACTGGATGGCTTTCGAGGTCCCTTCCAACCTTCAACATTCTGTGATCCTGTGTAACACCTCTCCTATGAGTAAAAGCTGAGAGAGTTGAGGTTGTTCAGCCTGAAGAAGAGGAGGCTCTGAGAAGACCTTACTACAGCTTTTCAGTACTTTAAGGGGTCCTGTAAGAAAAACAGGGGCAAACTTTTTAGAAGGGCCTGTTGCAATAGGACAAAGGGTAATGGTTTTAAACTAAAAGAGGGTAGATTTCAATATAAAGAAGAAAACTTTTACAGTGAGGATGGTGAAAGACTGAAACAGGATGCCCAGGGAGGTGGTAGATGTCCTATCCGTGGAAACATCTAAGGTCAGGTTGGACAAGGCTCTGAGGAACCTGATATAGTTGAAGATGTCCCTGCTCGTTATTGCATGGGGCTTGGACTAGATGACCTTTTAAAGGTCCCTTCCAACCCAAACTATTCTATAAAACTGTATATACAACTGGCAATATTTTGTTAAGACAGGAAAACCAAATTTCATTAAATTTGAATTTACATCAAATCTTTCTTCTTGAATAATGTGGTAAAAGAGCATTTATTTCTAGTCATATGAGCCTATATTGCTTGCATTTAGAAAGGATCCACCACTCTCTTTAGTCAAATTTTTAAAGACTTTCTTTTCAGTTTTAGGGTGGGTGCACACTTATATACACAAAGAACATGCAGAGAAACATACACATGGTCACATCTCAAAACAAAAGCACTGAATGCTCTTACTGTTACAGGAGAGACAGTAGGCCCTGTAGGTCCTGGGAATGAGGGCATAGATGGATTCACAGCTGGACCTGGTGGATAATTTGGCATGGGCTGTTGCCCTGGGTAAGTTGCTGGTGGTTGTCCTGGGTAGCCCATAGGCTGCTGGCCAGGCGGTGGTGCGGGCTGGCCTGGCACAGCACTGCCTGGGTATCCTGGGTAAGCTGGCATTCCTGACTGTGGATTTCCTCCAGGGGGAGGATACCCTCCATAAGAAGGCTGTTGTCCTGATGGAGGTTGCCCAAAGCTGCCTGGAGGGACTGGAGGATAACCCCCAGGTGTTGAAGGATACATGCCCTGTGGTATGTTTGCCCCTCCAAAGGTCCCTGCCAGGTTGGATGCCTGCAACAACAGCCAGTAAAGCAAGAGATGAGGAGGCACACAAGCAGTTGAGTTTCAATAAAGCGCTTAATACAACACAACCTCCCTCCCCATCAACACACACAGGTAGTTCTGAATCTGCAAAATAATTTTGCAATAATCATGTCTTAGCAGGCAGAAAAAGAATCTGTATTCAATTGACTCCTGCTTTACTGTAATCACCACCTGCCATACACCAACAAGCAGAACCAACAGACAGACACCTGCCACTGCATCCAGCATTACACACAACTCACACGAAAGAGCACCACGTGTCTTATTCTAAAAACCTATGTCCATTAACCCCAGCAACACAAAGCTATGCTTATCCCTCCTCTGTCCATGGCTGTCTTACATGACCAACAGCATCATCTCAGTGCAGTGATTTATTACGAGCAACCTCTGGCTGGTTTATGATGCACTAGATGCATTAAGTAGTTTACAAATAGCAAGAGTTCCTGGACTGCATTTAGTAAGACATCTGCAGAAACTGCCACAAAGCTACTCCACTCCACATGCAATATTATCTTCCCATGTGCCACACTCAGACCCTCTCCTACAGAGCTGACATTTGATGATTGCAGTGTTCTCAGAAGCTACTTGCTGTGGATATTGCTATGTGCACCCTAGATGGTTCATTGCTCATTTTGACTGCTGGCTGCCAAGTCACTTAATTTAATCATTGCCTCAGAAAGGCATCTATAACACAAACATCCTCCTAAAAACTGTGCATTCTTTATGCAGCATAACAGATCTCTGAAAGCTAAGTTGTCAAAAGTGTCACTCACTTCTACTCTATGCAAAAAAACCCAACTAACAAAACCAGTCACATTGGCAACGTCTGCATTTTCTTCAGTCAAAGATTTTTACTGCTATTTGCTAAACATCAGTGCTTCTGAGAGGCAGCTGATCCCATATTCTTTTCAGAGACGAGTCATTGATACCTTAAATTGCACAGTCTTGTTCCTTATTAAATCCAGGTAACAGGCAAAATCTGAACTGTGTTTGCCAATGTGAATATACTAACTGCAGGTACTTGCTGTTAATAATCTGTTCCCCTATTCCTTTGCACAGCAAAAGGCATTATTACTTTTACATCTATGACTTTTTTAAGTTAGGCTCTTAAATCAACATTTAACCAGTGATCTGCTTTCCCAAAATAAGGAATAGCTTCCAGTAACCATTTTCTTCAACACATCGATGATACTGAATGTTCAGCACCTACACAGACGAGACATAAAGGCTCGTAACTCAAATGATTAACTTCTCCGTGGCAATGCTGGAAACGCATCGTTGCGGCGCTTAAAGAGGTCACAGTAAAACACACTAAATGAAAGCAAACTCACCATTCCAGCCATGTAGTTAGGATTGAACTGATTGGCATAGCCAGCCACGTTTTCTAGACCAATTGGAGGTGGATTTGAAGGTGGATTTGAAGGTGGATAGGCAGCACCACCCCAAGGACTGCTACCTGAAATCAAACAACTGTGATGAAACAAAAACCTTTTTAAAACTTACTGCTTACTACTTATCTTTCTAATGTGATGTCTGTCCAACACTAGCAGTTTGGGAGAAGGAAAATCAACTTAAGAGGTGCAGGGTAGTAGTGCAATTAAATATTTAAAAAAAGCCTCACTAGACACTTCTAATCATGTTAGTTATCATTGAATCTATAAGTTCTGCTTTAAAATTACTCTAAACATATTGAAGGTTAACACTCAAGAGTTAATACTGCAAACATCATATTTTGATTAGAGGGTAGTTCCTCTTAAACTATAAAGTTGTCTGAGTATTCCAGCAGAAAGATGTTATTAATCCCTTTTAAACTCCTAATCTGACAGATCTCTACAGCACACGACACAGTACACTGACAGCTACCCAAGTCACAGAACTTAGCTGCACATAGCCGCACAGTCTTGTCTGCATAGCAGTCTGAGACAGAATATTCTGCTGAGAAACAGGATTTATCCTCCCAGACTAGTTTGGCTTCTCACTGTACCCTGCTTCCCCTTCCCGAGTCAGCTTGCCCGACTCCACATTTCCCCATACCCACGACTCCAGTTCTTTCCTTCTACTAACAACACTAACAACTGTAAAGTTCATTTCCAACAACTGTAGAGTTCACTCTAATACCAAGCAGTAGTTAGATATATCATCAGCTTTATGCTATTACATTTTATATCCTTTTTAACAGCCCCCTCCCTTCCATATACAATCATCTGCCTAACAACAATGAATTAGGGATAACATCATAATTAAAGCCCTAATATTTGTGGGATATGGTTTTAAATTGTGTGACTGATTTCTCCCAGTACTCCTATTTCTCACCAGCTGCCTTCAAGACTCAGTGCTGATGGGACACTGTTCCTTGGTATTTACTGATTTTGATCAAGTTATGACCATCTCCTAGTGCTGTGTGCTTCATCTGAGATGTAGGAAAAAGGACCTTATATAAGCACATGATAGAGCACCTGTATTATATAAACCAGAATCCCCAGCCAAGACAAAATAGGATTTAACAGGAGAGCACAGAAAGCTTCAGTGAGTCAACAAAACCCCCAACAATCACGTTCTTTGTCCATGCCATCTTTCCACTCCAGATAGGACCACCACTGCTATGTAATGTTTGCTTCATCTAAACAACTTACCTGGGGTGGCTGGCGGATACCCACCCGCTGGAGGATAGCCAGGGTAACTCATTGCAAAGATCTGGAAAGTATGTGCAATACAGTTAATTTAAATTAACAGTTATCAAAAATTTAGGCATAAACCACACAAGTGACATAAGCTTTAACCTGAGAAACCTCTTCTCATCTCCTTTAGCTCGACCAGTAATCATTTTCAGATATCTAAGCAGTTGTAGAGTCACTCCTCAGACTATTTTTCTTATTCATTTCAGTTACTACTTACTGTTTGTTTTGTCTATTACGTTGTTCAGGATGTACTACCTGAAAATCACAGAACCACTGAATGGTAGGGGTTGGAAGGGACCTCTGGGGATTATCTAGTCCAAACCCCTGCTAAAGCAGGGTCACCTAGGGCAGGTTACACAGGAAGGCATACAGGTGGGTTTCAAGCACCTCCAGAGAAGGAGACTCCCCAACCTCTCTGGGCAGCTGGTTTCAGTGCTCTGTCACCCTCACAGTAAGTAACTTTTTCTTTAAATTCAGATCAAACTGCCTCTGTTACAGATTGTGCCCACTGCCTGTTGTCCTATCACTGAGCACCACTGAAAAGAGACTGGCCCCATCCTCTTGACACCCACCCTTCAGATATTTGTAAGCACTGATGAGATCCCTTACTTTATTGCACTATTAAAGTATCCAAAAGTTTAACAACCTATACAGAACAGTCTTACTAATCAAGAGTACAAAATCATCTGACAAACAAGCCACATCTTCAAATAAGTAATTGTAAGAGAAGTGTTAGAAAGCATTGAAATGCAAATGTCTGCAAAAGTGCAGGGTCAGATTAAAGAGGGAAAGGATACACTTCATGCTTACAGCACTGCCGTAAAGTACAAACGGTTTATTGAAAGGCTAAGATGACTGGAACAAACTGGATCTCTCAGAGTTGGTAGTGCCTCTGGCAGCACAGAAGTGAAGTCATTAGCTGTCCAGAACAGAAGTGGAGGTCAAAAAGGAAGGACAACATGAAAATTATTTTCCAGAATACAGAAAGCCTTTTTTAAACAGACAAACTATCAGGAGGAATGGTAAAAGTAACCCAAGGAGCTCGTTCCAGATGAAGAAAAAATCCAGTCTTAACATTTTTAGGCTATTTTCAGTGACAATTCCCAGGCTATTTTGAAACTGCTGTGCAAACAGTCTCACTTTCCTCTCTTTCCCCTAAAGCATTGCCTTTTGAATCTGGCTTGTCTTACTGTGTTTTGGATTTTAGCTGGAGAGTTTTGGTTTGGGCTTGGTTTGGGGCAGGGGAATGTGCTGTTTTTCTGGGATTGTTTTCATTGTCCATAATCATGTTAACTTCCCTTTCAGGTTTGCACAGCTCTTGCAGCAACACAGTGGAATGGAAAAACTTACCTTCGATTTATTTAAAACCTGTTTGGACTTCATGCTGCATGTACTCATTTACATTTAAATAGAGAGAAACAAACTAGCAGAAATTACAATGAACAGAACAGACTAAAAGTTATAACCCTGCTTTACCCCTTCTTGCCCTAACAGACTCAACAAATAAGCGAATGCAGTTTCTCAGCATTTGAAAAAGCCCGTTTATCAGTAAATCTGCAAGTGATGCCTTTAACTGGGAAAAAAATTATTTCTGTACATGCAAATTTAAGTCCTGCCCTTCCATTTGTACCATTCGTTCATTCTCTATCCCTCCCTGTGAACAGAAGTGCAATACAGAGTCAGCCGGGGCTATAACCATTAACTTCACCAGTTTTCCTCTTCCCATGGGTATAAGAGTTAACAATTCACTCAGATCCCCACATGGGGAAACCAAGCAGGACGCACATCTGGGAAAGTTGCTGACATTTTACAGAATCAGGTTTTAAGTCAGTAAACAAATGGCTAGATTTAAATCTCAAGAAAGGTCTGAGGAAGTCAAAGCCACCCACAACCATCATGGCCCAACTCTACATATTGAACTGTAAAAATAAGACTATAGATTAGCAAACATGACACTGTTCATAACCAGATTATATCTGAAGGGTAAAGGCTCACAGAAATTTTTACACCGTTACCAGATGCTTACAAGATGTCTCCATAACATGGCCAATGTTTTTCCTTTGTTCCCTGAAGCCTGTGTTTCCAACAAGATCTTTCACTGTAGTGCTACCTAGGAGTTTCGGAATAGGTTTAGTATCAAGGCTGCTACAGCTGAAGAGACAACAAGCTTTCGATTAAAGAAGCACATCTCCCTGACTAAGCTCTATGTCTTTTGCATTTCATATGCAAACACGGTGCCTAAGACAGACAGACCTACAGCACCAAAACCAGAGTGTAATTACTGTGCAATATACACAGGGGGCACAAACTCCAGGCGCAGCAGTCATCGGGGAGATCAAGTTTAGTTTTCCAGGAGTGCCCATTGAATAGCCTACATTAAGATTTGGTTCCTGTCTGTGTCCCGCTTTAATGCTAGAAGCTAAATCTTGGAGAGAAGGTCTCAGTTATCTCAAGTATAGCAAAATAATGGATTTTCACTTTTGAATATTCACTGATGATAGTTAAAGAGCATAAAGATATGGCAGCAGCTGCATGGGGTTTTTTCCCAATGTTCTAGAGGGACAATGTTCCAGCCCAAACACCTTCAAAATGCCACTGCACTTTACTGCAACTTTACAGAAGTGGACAAAGCCGAACACTTTAATAAAGTAGATACAAATTCAGGTTACAAAACCCACTTGCAAGATATTGCTATGCCAAGGGAATCGTAAGTGCTGGAGACAATGCCATATAAGGATTGCTAAAACCCCAAGCTCATGAGGCCAAAAAGATAAAGCTCAACTTTTCTGATTAGAGCTGAATGCAAAACACGTCTTCTCCTCCTCTGCTGGAAAAAGAGCAGGCATCTTCCTCCTTCCCAGTGCTTTGCCAGGCTCCTACCAACCTGTGCAGGCATCTGTGATTGCTGGGGGGAACTGAGAGGCCCCAGTCACACACACCTCCAGGCAGGCAGGTATTGAGGCCATGGAAGTGGAGAGGGGCCAGCAAAAACAGAAAAAAAAAAAAAAAAAAAAGAGAGAAGGCAGCAGTAAAACACAGCCATGGTACTAAAATAAAAATGAATAATTATTACTCAAGTCACTCAAAAATAAACAAAACCCCCCACAAACCAGATGCTGATCATGCATAATCCTTATCAGTCAGTATGTACATTTTTTTATAGATTAATTATTACAGCACTGAAATTACTTTTTTTCGCCTTTGTCTGCTACCATGTATTTATTTTTTTATTTATAGCTTCATGTGTAAATACATTAATGACAGGATACTCAAAAAACCCCAAAACATAAGATGTCTTTTCAATAAAGCTTTGGGTACAAATTTAAGGCAAAAAGGCTTGGGGTTTTTTTTGTGGTAGAGGGTGAACAGCAATGGGACAGGAGTTGTTTTGCTTTCCAGGGTTGTTTGCTTGCTTTTAATCCTACGCAGAACATTCCTTTCACATTGAAACAAAAATTAAAGGAGTCTTTTAGCAAATAAAGCTGAAGTTGAGAAATAATGGCTAGCTTAACGATGAAACATTCTGTATGCAGCTGGGAGAAGTTTCACAATTACTAGCCCTTGTTTTCATGGGGGACTTCAGCTTACC
>WUAM01000287.1:21100133-21122988 GCA_024336885.1 Actenoides hombroni
AGCCTGTAGTAGACTCCAATCACATGGTTCCCCTTGTTGCCTTGAGCTCCAGTTCCTACCCATGAGCTTTTGACTTGTCCCTAAAGAATAGCCAGGAACATCTCTTCAAACTCTAGTAATTTCTTAACATAGAGGGCAACAACCCCACCCCTCCTACCCCTTCTGAACAGCTTGTAGCCATCGATAGCCACACTCCAGTCATAGGATTCATCCCACCAGGTTTCAGTAATGGCCACTGTATTGTAGCCTTTCAGCAGCACAGTAGCTTCCAAGTCCTTCTGTTTGTTGCCCACAGTGTGCATTCGTGTAGAGGCACTTCAGCTGGGCAGTCGGCTGTGTCACCTACTTCAAGAAGCACCCCTTAATTCCCATAAGGTGTTTCCTGGATGTTGCCCTGGTGGCTGCTACTACCTCAGGAGCCCCTGGCTTATCTCCACGAGACTTTGGCTTTGCTGCTGTGTCACCAGCTTGCCTCAGGGCAACAGGTTGAAGGCCCTTACTAGCTCCCCATCCCACTAACCCCGGTGCATCATCCCACAGCTTGTCACAGACAAGCCTGATATTATTATCCCCCTCCCCCTTCACATCTAGTTTAAAGCCCTGTCAATCAGCCCCACAATGTTCTGTGCAAAGGCCCTCTTCCCCCTTCAAGAAAGGTATCTCCCATTTGAGGCCAGAAAGCTTCGTACTGTGTAGGCCATCCATTGTCAAAACCCCCAAATTTGTGGCAGTGACACCAGCCATGGAGCCATTTATTAATAGGCTGGATTCAATTGTTCATTCCAATGTTGCTGCCTGCAACTGGAAGAACAGAAGAAGAGATGACCCGTGCCCCAGAATCTCTGACCACACGTCCCAAGGCCCTAAAGTCTTTTTTAATTGCCCATTGAACCTGCCATCCTGCTGACTACATCAATTTTTATCACAGGTGAATTATTAAGAGAAGTATCATTGTAGAGTTAACCAAAGGTTTTATTATACAATGATCAAACGAGGACTGAATTGTGATTAAACAAGAATTATTAAACAGTAATTAAACAGTAAACAGACTGTAATTAAATGGTGGTCAAATACTCTACTGTCACGGGGAAGATTTAGACTGCTTATAGAATCTCTGCCAAAGGCAGCAGCAAAAGTGATTTTATTAAGGAATTGTTTTTAAGGAAGATATTGCAGAAGTGAGGCTTAAAGTGATGGCAAGGCTCAAGCTTTTACTTACTGCACAGAGGACATAATTATGATTCAAAGTTACCTATACAAGATTTTAATGCTCAGTGATAAAAGGTTAGGTGAGATATCAATCACTTACCAGAGATCTGCAGTTTCTAAGGGTGGGGGCGGGGGGGGGGGGTGTCCCAGCTGAGGGGGAGACCACCACTGCACAGCCAGTTGCTCTGCAGGGAGAGATCAAAAAAGGCTCACTCAGGCTATATATGTGTGGGTGTGTAGCTGTAGCTGGTTTAGTTTCACCTGGTCCCAGCTCAGGCTGGTACTGTTCACTCCTGGTAAACCATGACCTAAATTCCTTAGGTTCCCAAGAAGACACAGCTAAGCACAATTTAAAGGCTTGCACAGCTGTGCTGGCTTCAGCACAGCCTGTTTGTGTGTGAAGCCCAAAGCAAGTACCAATAACCCAGAGTGGGTGCACCAATCACACCATACAGGTTGGGAAACTATTTTGGAAGATGAGTATCTCAATTCTTATGTTCTCTTGACTCCTATGTAACTATTCCATGTTCTTGTCTCACAGCAATGTTTCTATGATTACCTCCTCCTTATTTCCTCATCACTTTGCACTTCTAATAGAAAAAGAAGATGGGATTTGGAGTCACTCACTCACAAAGCTTTGGTTAACCTTGATTCTGGCTTTGACACCTTACAGCTCCTCCTGTCAGGCCATGTACCCACAGCTTCTCACCTTTACTTTGCTAGTCATGAGACTTGAATCCTCTCCCATATCTTCTGCTATTGTCTCCTCACCTTTAAATCCTGTCTGAGGATACACCATACTGAACTATCCTTCAATTCCTTCATCTACCGTCTGTCCCTCTTTCTTATTTGTGTGGTAATTTTATGGGGAAAGGAGTGCCTGTAACTTATTCATACATTAAGTATGGCGAAACAGTCATGAAGCTGACCAAGGAGATCTGGATAATTTTAGTTAACTATAGGCCTAATACATTACTTTAGCCTGACCATGCTTCATATTTCCTTCCCTAAAACTGAAGATAAATGTCATTCCTCTATCCTTAGTGTGAGGATAAAGACCAAGAGGACTACATAAAGATAAATATCCTAGATATACAATTCTTCTTCGTGATTACTAGTCAAAATCGAGAGGCTTAATTAAAAAATTGCAAGACTACTGAAAGACAGTTCAAACTGTAGTTCAAAGTGTAACTTGTCAGGCCTTCTGATCATTGAACCTAATGCCTGCAGAGGTCATCGGTGCACAGCAAGCTCTGAGGGGCCCCCTCACCTCAGTAGATGTGGGTCAGCACCTCCTCAAACCACACCTCCAGCTGCAGCAGCATCCTGCTGTGGCAAAAACACTCCCTTGGGGCATAACTTTTGGAACGTAATAAACTAAGTCTTACACATAAAAGTTGCATAATCTTTCCATGACTCAGCCCTGACTCACTCAGGGAAAACCATGTCATTCAAGCCATCTTTAGCACAGATGATATTTTACCCAAGATTGCTCCGAATACTCTGGAACTGTTAGGAAACACAAGCACTGACAGATTGCCTTAAATAGGTGTCCCAGCCTCCCAGGTAAGCACCCTAGTGTGGACTCGGGATCAGATCCTCAGAGTACTCTATGACACAATATTTAACTGAAACAGAACAAAAACAATTTTACATTCTCAGTGTTGACAGCAATGCGGCAGTATTTGTATAAAGGGAAAAAAGTAAATTCAGATCTAAAGTTAGAGTGTTTTTCTAACAAACATAGCCTACTTAGCTGACACTTTGAATCAGTAAATACTTCCTGCCTTTCAGTCACAGGAGGCAAGAGCTTGCCAGTGGTGAGTGAGCAGCACAGCTGTACAGCAGTGGCTGGCCCTGTCGCATTGCACAGGACCCTTCCTTCTGCAGCTTCACCTGGGATCCCACCAGCAGCCTATTACCACAGCTTTTTGCGTGGAGCCAGGGGAACATGTCCAAAACACAGGCTTAGGTGTGATGGTAATTCACCCTTGCTAAGGAATCCTTCACTCTTCCCTTCTTTCTCCAACTCAGCCAGTCCTAGATGGTTACAGTTGGCCTCAAGCACTTCTTATGTTTGTTTTGCACCCCTCACCTTTACATTAAGCCCTGCAAACCTTCTTTGAGTGACATTGTAAGGAAGAGAGCCTCATTATATCCTGAGCTAGACTTGCATTTTCATGTTTAGGAGTAATATGAAAAAAACCCCAAAAATGTTGATTTTCACAAAGCAACTGCCATTGGCAAGAATTATTCTCTAAGCTCTCTCAAAGCGCAAAGGAATGACAGCTCAGTGCTAATAAGTAAGATTCAGACCTTCAGTCTACTAAAATACATTACATTGTAAGTCAGAGCCCTCTCCTGAAAACAAGGAAAGGCATTATGTATCTTCTTTACGTAGTTGTGCTATTTCACCCCCACAAATAATTAATATCCATAAATATGAGCTACTAACCTTCCTGCTTCCTTCAGTTTTAATTTAATCCTACAGCAGGGAATGAAAAATGTGTAAGGGAAAATATTGTATGTGATGCTCAATGAAAAGAGACCAGAATTATGGAGGTGTCAAAGTTTACAGTTCAGCTGCAGGTTATGGCTAGTTGGGTTTGTTTGTTGGCAAACTGCTGAGATTTCAGAAAATTCGAGTACCCCGGGAAGGTATGTCCATACAATAATTCTTATCTTATAGTTACATATAGATTTGCCAATAGAGGGCGTCCTTTTACTGTCTACCAAAACTTTATGGAAGTGAATATTCATAGAGATTTCAAATAACGACTGTGTCCCTGCTGTGCAACTATCACTGCACTAATAGCGAGAATGAAAAAGGTTTGCAAAATAAAGTCACCTCAGGGTATTTAGCGGATAAAAACATGGGGTAATATCAGCCATCTAATCACTAGAAGTGCACTGGAGAATTCAAGTGGCCGTTTGTGTCATTACAGCAATTATATCTATGGGCACAGCTATGAAACATCTATGAGGGTAATTACTTTTAAACACATTGAGAAGAATTATGTCAGATAACTATATAGTTCCCCTCTGTCGGCAAATCAATGTTTAACTGTAGAACACACTTGAGTTCTTTCCTGATGTAGTCAGAGCTTGTCAAACAGCAGGTATTCAGTTAACCCCTGCTGTGGTTTGGAAAAAACCCAAAACCAACCTTTCTTCTACATTGTAAGTTCATTAAAATATTGTGCAATTTTAATCACAACAGAAATAGCTTCTATACACAAGTAAGACCTTCCCAACTTCACTTGCTCTTTTATCACAACATGAACCCAACTTTCTTTTCAACTATGAAAATATGAATTTAGTATTTTGGAGACATTGTTTAGGTCGTTACAGTTTCTGCTGCTTACCCTCTACATGAAGTGGCCAGTTCCCTTCTGATTTGATGGGAAGATTTCAAAAGCTGATCCAATGAGGATATGAATCACATTTCAAATTAGCTTGGACTCAATGCCTTAGTGCATTGAAGGAAGACCAAAAATAAGCATAAATAACTTTTACACTTAGTACAACAAAGTAAACTTTCTAACTGCAATATGTTGCTGGGGCTCGCAGAGTTCTGTGTCCTAAGTAACCAAAGCAAGAACTGAGGAGCAATCACATTTACTTACCTAGAGGTATGGTGACTTATTAGCAGTATTATAAGGACAAACATATGAGATTACAGTCACATCTGTGTGACAGTGTCTCCCTCCCTTGTCACAGAAATTGCCATTTTTATGGCAGGTAAGTCTTAAATGCTCATGGAGCAACTAATAAACCTCTGGGATTTTTTCAGCCTGACATATCACAGTGAGCCTTTAAGAAAAAAAATAAAAGCAGTATTACCTGCATCAGTCCCTGCCTCCTTTCACTGGGACCTAGGTTTACACTGAGATTGCAGCAGCAGTCTTAATCCCAACCAATTCTCTTCTGAAACCAGTTCACGATGGGCAAACCACTGCCAAGGAACCTCAGAACTGAAAAAAACCTGAACCTAATTGTTGATGTGATCCAAATACATGATTTTTTTCTTCTTCACTTTCAAATGAGTAAACTGTTCATTTTCTACTCTTTGTTAACTCTGCAAACAGATCAGCTTTGCAAGTTTTGGACAGCTGGCCATTTTAGATAAACATTCCAACCTTTTATGTGTTTACAGACTAAACTGCAGAGCTAAATGTTTATGTTGCACTGAATAACTTCAGCATTGTATTTAACAAGAAAGGCTGCTCAAGTAATATTGTTTCAGTCAATGGGTGAAGACACACACTACTGAAACAACCAAACTTTTAAAGGAAGGTATTAATACTAGTCTGTCCATAAATATTTAGTATGTCTCTATGTAGTAGGCTTTGAAGTTGGAAGATATAACACTTCCAAAGTTTACATGGCTTTTAACTTTAAATCTACTCCCAGGCCTTTTGAAAAGAATTAGTTATAACTATTAGCTTATATGAAAACTAGAATGTAGTTTTTTGGGTTTCAAACAGTGCATTCCTCCCCTAATTCTAGTTTAAATTTATAAATTCATAAAGTAAAACCTTGGCTACGTAGTGTAAGGAATGAGGCCTGAGATATCCCTAGGAACAGGATTTGCATCCTATAGTTATACCTGTGCAGGACAAGAGTGAAGTATCACTTAATTTTAATAATTCCTTGTGTTCATTCTCACAGGTGCAAAATTACATAGAGTGGATTACTGGTCTGGTCCAGAAGAGCTAATTTCTGGAGCAAAGTACCTGTTCTCAAATCTCTACTCAGTTTTAACTAATGATCTAGATTTTGTATGCTCAGGTTAATCTGCATCATGTCTTTCCCTCCTTGGTATTTACATTTTTCTTACTCTTTGGGAACAGCAACAATATCTAGTATATAAATCTGAAAGTATCTCATTTACTCCAAAATGCCCCTTTGCTTGCAAAATGAAAACAAAGTAGGGTACAATAATGCTTCTAAAAAGAAGAAAAACAACCTGAACAGGGTTGCACGGTGGCATCAGCTTGCAGGCTGTGTCATTTGTTGCTCATCATCTCATGTAAAAATCTTTCCATGTTAAAGCAATATAACGCAGACGAGGATATTTCTTAACTTCTGTGCTTAATTTGTCTGTTTCCATTTTCACTGTGATGATTGGATGGACATGTTTTCCACAAGGTCTGAAGGGTTTGCCCTGGGTTGGCTCCTCTGGCGTTCATACCATTACATATTTCCTGTTTTACACATGACAACATAGTAAGCTTTTTCAAAGACAAGCTCTATGTATAAGCCTTCTGAGCTGATTTACTACTGTACTATTTCCACAGAGCCAGACAGTACAAAGCCAAAGGAAAGCACTCTTGACTGAAACCTTTGTCACTTTTCTACTGACTCCTTCAGAACCTGAACTCAGGCCACCAGCTGAAACCAGTTGAATTCAAAGAGTGACCACCTCAGGATTTAAACTGGGGTTTCAAATCCCTAAATGCAGTGATCAGGTATAGCATTTTAGTTTGGTCATTTGTCCATTGCTTAGTCAAGGCAATTTTCACTGTGTCAGGGTAATTCCATTTGCACTTGTTGAGTCTGGTAATATGAAGTTACTATTCCTTTTCCACAAACTGCTTCACCTGTGCTCAATACAGCAGGTTGTTTTTGTTTCTCACCTCATACAATTTTCTGGAAGTTCTGAGTTATTTAGAGGTCAAACATATCCCGTGGTTTACTGTAACTCTCTTTCTCTCTTATATTGCAGATAAAGGAATTAACATCTTCAAGAGCCTTCCATTAATACATTAAAAGGACCTTTATAAAGAGAGAGCAACAACAAAAGCATAGAAATTCCAAAGAGAAGTGTAAAGGAAATAACTGGCAAGAAACACAGTTCTGGGGGTTTTTTTTAATCAGTTCAAGTGAAGATGCAATATAGATATCCATCTGAAAGGCCTGATGGTGATCTACTGAACTGGTGCAGAGGAGAGGGCTGTAATTTAAAGATGGTTTGTAGCAGCCAAATATCACTGAAATTACACCTGAAGACTTAGGCATAAGTCTTACTTTTTCCAAGACTGCTGGAACCACAATTGAAAGCAGGATGATCCATCGCTCATGCACATTTCTCTGTCTGTCTGGCCAGAGAGCATCTTTGGTGCATCTTAACGATGATAAAGAAATTGTCTGAAATTGTCAGGTTTGTCCTGCTATGGGACATGATCTTGAAGCATAGCTGTTCTCTAGATGTTAAATAAAGCAGGAGTTTTGACTAATTGATAGAACAGGATGGTCCCCAAAATTGGGATCATTATGTATAATTAACAAAACTCTTCCCCAAGAGAAAACTCCTGCAGTACATAGAAGAGAACAACAGGAGGGGATGAAGGCAGCCTTCATTTGTGAGAGCTGCAACCCCCGCAGCAGGCGGGGAGTCCTAGCTGTACAAGGACTAGGGCAAAGGCTGCTCTCTATTCCTTCCCAGAGCTTTTCTATGTTATCATCACCACTGAGGAAGCTATGCATTAGAGGTACCTGGCTTGCCATCCCAATGACAGGAGAAAGGAGGATACAGACAAAGCTGTGCCAGAATCAGTGCATTGTCCTGCATTGCTCTGAACTTAACACTTGGGAAGTTGATTCAAAGCAAGAATTTAAGAAAATATATAGAAACATCATTATTTCTTTCTGGCATTTCCAAGGATTCTAGCAAAAGAGTATTTCATTGGTAAGCCACCAGCCTGCATCCAGCTTCAAAGGCAAAACATCTCACTTCACACTATGAAGAACAGCTACAGGGAACAACCTGATGCCTGCTTGAATACCTCAGTGCGCTCTGTTCAGGCAGATCCATAAACGGAGAGCAGAGGCTGCTTGCATGAAATTCAGTAAAGGACTGGAGCTGAATTCTCTGTTCTGACAGCTGTTTGGTAGCGTGCAAGACCCTAGCTGGTGCGCTCAGATCAATCCTCAGCAGGCACATGCTCACCTCTTAAAATAGTACATTCTGGCAATAGATTGTAAAAAGACCACAGATACACATGCTATAAAACCTAATTACCATTGCAGCCCACATCATGGCCTCTATCGCCTATGATGCCTAGTAAAAGAAAGTTTTACTCTCCAGGACTCTGACAGCTCAGCATGGTGACCTTCCACCCCTGCAGTATACTGAAGAAATATATCACAGGGCAGATTTTTACCTCTTTTTCTGGAATGAAATATTTTTACAGGAGTGACATCATAGATGCTAGAAACAGGGAAGAAATATTGATTCATCTACTTGTATTCCTTGAAAAAACAAGACAGATCCCGACTGTACATATTTATTCATGCTCCAGCCAAACTACTGTTGTATCTGAAAAAGTGGTTCCACTGCCTCCATCTTTGCAACCTTAGAGAGTTCACCATCAGCAGAGCAAAAATGTTTCCCTTTCCTGACTACAACCTGTCAGTCTTTATTATACCCCTGTTTAATTACTCTTCTCACCAGTGTTTGTGGACATCAAGTATTTGCCAGCATTTACCTTGAATCCCCTGCTGTGAGACTTCCACTCTTTGAGAGTCTGAAAGAACAAAATTCCCTAATTCATGTCTCTACTAACATACTATACAAAGTGCTAATTGGGTGCTTAGTCTTTCTTTGGCATATATTTTCTAGTCCATCCATATTACCCAAATTTAATAACTGGGTACTGAACATCAATTCAATGACCAGTTTTGATCACTACTTTGTACACCTACAACCCCAGGATTGCACCATATGTATTTCATTTCCAGAACATTGAATAAACATATCTAAGCTATGACATTATTGCCACCCTTTGGTATTTTTAGTTTCTAACTATCCCTTTATCTTCCATAAAAGAATGACAGCATATAAACTGCAGCGATCCATGACAAATCAAATTCGTTCATTTCTCACTCAAACATCTTATTTCTCAGCCCATTCTAACGTTTACAGTTTCCTCTCAATCTGGTATTACCTGAATATTTTACTAATATTCTGCTTCTGTTTTCTATTACAGTAGGCTCATGGTATACTTTCAATTCATGTTTTTAAAACATCAGTGGTTCATCTATGTACAACAAGATTAAAAACCAGAATAAACATTTGTTCATTGTTATCTCCCACTATACCTTGCATTTGCAATCTATTGCTTTTAACCCTGAGTTCAACTCTAAATTTATTATACTTCAAGCTTTTAAAATTTGTTTGAAGCTTACCAGTTGAAACTCTACAGTCCTAGCAGTGGAAGCTTAAGAAACCATTTACTTACCATCTGTGTCAAATTAGACTCTCACTTCTACTGATACAATCAGAAATAGAAGAGTTGAGCAACTTCATTTTAAAAATCTATTTTTTTTTCCAGGATCTGGGGTTGGGGGTGAGTGGGTGGCTTTAGTAATGCAACCAAAGTTAGTAGATACAAGTTCTTAACAGGAATTACTTACCTTCTTTATTGATACATAAGGAGTAAGATAATTTCTTTTTAAAGCAATCTAGTATTCATATTAGATACTAGTGTCTAATATGTAATAACAGATTAACATGATCAAATAACTCAAAACCCAAGCTATGTGGGTAAGAGGACTTCATTCAGAATATTCTGCAAAACAACTCCTGATGTTTTTGAAGAAAGTTTATGTTCAAAACCCACTTGGATTTCTAGTCTGAAAAAACCCAGTGAAGCAGGGGAGATCTCCTCTCAAGATAACCCTTTAACAGTTCTCCCTTGGAAACTAGATATGCAGGGGCATAGGAATAGAGAGGCAGAGAATGCATGCTTAGAGCAAGAAAAAATAGCAGCTGCTACTGTCAGAGTAATGCATTTCTGCCTCTAAGTCCAAGAAAGTTGCAAGGGAATAGTATCTTCTAACTTTATAAAAAAAACAACAAACAAACAACCAAAACCAAACAAAAAACAACAAACAAACACCAAAAAAAAATATCTCTACACACTCTAATTCAGCGTGTGTAATTTTATCGTCTTCCAAACGACCAGCTGAACACAATGAAACAAGGACTAGCTAAAGAGAAGACACAGGAGATTTACATGGGACTTTGAGCAAGGTTCTAAGTCTATTCCCAAAGTCAAGTGAGCTCTTAGTAGTCCTATCCTTAATAAATTATCATTTAAATTGACAGAGCTACTGATGCTATTACTAGTTAGGTACAACATAGTTAGCCACATATATGTGTAATAATTCCACAAACATTGAGGTTTCCTTTCAACAGGCCATCTAATGTCTGCAGTTCAAGACTGGGGCATGGAAAAAAAAATTGCAATGATTGATTGCACTAAATTGATAATTAACTGCTTAATCTGGTGTGTAATGAAAGGTCGAAGGTAAGGTGAAAGAGATGACTTTCACCTCTGCTACAGTTTGGATAGCAGGAAGACTCTTTTGGATCCTACTGATTTGCATAGGCTGTTGGTTGAAAAGAAAACGTTGTGTGGATTTCCATGAGGCTTCTGTGGGAGGCAACAAAAGCTGTCCTTTCTGAGAAATGTACTCAGAATGAGAATATCTCCTGCTGGACAGCTTGGACAAAGAACTTGAACTGCCAAGAGCTAATGAAAGCTGCCAAAAGAGAAGGAAGAAAATGAAGCAACAGAAAAGCACTAACATTTTATCAACAGAATCTTTGGGGTAGGGAACAACAAACTTATAAAACATCGACAGTCACCATACACAGAACACTCTGAAACAGGAGCGAGCCAGAAATTCCAGCTGGGGACCACAGTAGAAGACTTTGAACATAAAATGGGGAGATCACATTACCATCATTCAAAATGTTGATTTTCAGAGAGGACCCAGAAAGACAATAAACCAAACAGTTACAATCCTATAACCCCTTTTAATACTATGAGTAGTAAAAATGTAACATATAAACCGGAGTTAATCTGCAAGCACCTTTATGGATTGCCACCTGTAGACTGTGGGAAATAGAGTCTCAGGCTTCACTTGGTAAAGTATGATGTATACCTATCAGACTACAGACACTTTCAGGTAACTTCTTGCTGCCAGTCACCAATATCTAAGCTTTGTTCAATTATTTCCTGGCTTAAAATAAAATTTGTATCAAACATGGCATGAAAACAATAGGACTAAGCTATTAAAAATCCTATACAATTAGGCAGCTACTCAATTGTTATGACTCTGACTTAAAAAGTAAAATAATTTTTTTTCCCTCCATATCCAAGATAGGTAGAAAAGCTTCAGAAAACCAACACCAGCATATTCCAGAATGCTTCCAGAAAATACAACCAGTGACGTGGTACTAGTGAAGCAAAAGAGTATTTAAATTCTGTCCTCAAACTGTCATTTTTCCTCATTCCAAGCAAGCATTCTCACACGTGCATTTATATGAATTTAGGAAGAAATTTCAAAGAAGTATCTTGAGGTTTTTTTCTACTCTCATGTAATCAAGCCTGACTTTAACAAGACGTTACACCTGACTGTGGAAACTGAGCTGCTGCATTACTACCACAGAGATTAGATACTACTAAAATTAAGAACGCAGAGCCACATGCCATGCTTTGCAGCATAGTTACTTCTCTCATTACAATCTTCAGCATATGCTTCTTCAGCAGTAGGCAATTCAGTGTAGTTACATGGAGTATGCATCTGTGCATTAGTATATGCATTCTATATTCCAAATAAACGTGGCAGTTATCATATATATCTGCTACTGGAGTTATTTTAGCCTTAGCTGCACATGACCGTACCCTGTTTTATTGGTTGGAATGTGCATGTTAGAGAATAAGAAAAAATGGCATCCATTTATTTGCATTAGTGAAATCAGCCCTGTGCAAGGATCTCTTGATTACCGCTGACTGTATAAATTATTACAAAAAGCATACAGTAGCTGGCACTGAACTCTACGTGGCAGTAATGTACCAGCTCAGTCTGTACAGCCAAGGCTTAAAATAGGTAGGGGATTACACAACGCAGGTGTAAATTAGGAGCTTGTGAACTTTGAGAAAAAGAAACAAACCCTGAAACAAACGTAAAGAATTTGTGGCTCACCACAATTTAGGGTAATGACTGCACAACTAGCAAAAATTGCCCTTCATCTTTCTAAGAATGTATTGATGTTTGGTACAGTTGTAAAAATCTACTTATATTTTTTGAGGTCATCCTGCCTGGCTTTGTAGGATCTTTTGGAACAGAGCTGTGCAATTTTCCACCCCAAGATATCTGAGAGCCACACTAAAAATAGCCCTGTGGCAGTTTCTCTGTTAAGATACACCTACTGCTATGTGTCATGCTGATCATAGTTTACAATCTTTTTGGACCCTCAAACTACTGCTGAAGCCCTAGGGGCTGTAACAGAATGAGTCTCAGTGTGCTCTTTAAAGATCATTAATAACTTATGTGCATAATAGTCCAAATTAGAAGTGTATCTATTTTCTGCACATCAAATATATACAACTTTATGCATTCTCTAACCATGTCGGGGGGGGGGGAACGGTTGCAAATCAATGAGGAGAGTGTATGAAGAACAACTTAGCATTGTTTGCACAGCTGTGGTGTAATTTTCCCCTCCCTGCATTACGTTTTCCAGTATTCCTGTCTCAACCAGTTAAAAACTCAATAAATTATCAGTTTGTTGCTTGTTGTTGAGAGCCAACAGTTAGAAGAGCTAGACAAAATCCTGCTTCTATGAATATCCACTCAGACAGCTTAGAGAAATTTGAACTAGCTCTTACTGTCTTTGCCCTGAAAACCACCTCACCAGTAGAGCTCCTAGGATGTACAGTAGTAGCTTGCACCCCAGTACCTCAGGAGAGACTTCCACAGTTACCCTACAGCTGTTAGCAGCAATGAATGTTATTGCAGCAGGAAGATTTCCAGGCAGGTTTTGCTTCATTTTTCTTCATAAACATAAAATACTTGCATTCTGTGTTTAAGCAGTATCAAAGATTACATCAAATGCTTGAGAAAGATTAAATGCAGCTTGACAATTTACCTCGATTTCTCCTTAAAGGAAGTTTTATAGTATCTAGCTTGCTATGCTGACTAGAACAATTTTTTTTTTACCAAAATCAAGACTGTACAATGCTAAAGGCCTAAATTGCTGCACTGCAATACAAGCCAACACTTCTGGCTTGTTTACTGTTCAAAAAAAGATGTTCCTGGGTTTTTTTAGCTGATAAAATGGAATTTCTGCAGAAAGTAAACTGTATTAAAAAAATAACTACATCAGTCTTCATTATTCTATCACCTTCCTGTAGCCTAAAAATATTAAGACACTGTATCAAAATTAGTCACTTGATAACTCCAGTCTTGCTTTTCTTTCTAGTTATGGTTTTTAGCAATGTAATTATTGCTTAGGTGAAATTTCCAAATGGGAACTTACAACACAGTAAGGCTTGGAAAAGTCTAGCCTATTTCCTTCTTAAAAAACATAAGTTTGCAGGAAATTTCTTATGGAAGAAGCATGGAACCTGAAGCCACCTCAAAATATGAGTAAGAATCAAGCTAATCACATTAATGATAAGCTAAATTGTCATGAAACATAACATGCACCAAATGTGAGTAGAATGGAGTGAGAGGAAGGGTTGTGGGGTGAGGGGGAGGCATCTTGAAAAGCGAGATTGCGTTTGATAGCATCTTCCTGTAAGGTGTAGAGTATCACCCTCTACCCAGTGAGCCTTTTGTTACCACTCACCAACTGCTGTCTTCAACCTGGTGTGGAAGAAGGTTACCCATGTATGTGCTCATTTGGTCAATGTATTCTCTAAGAGTTGCCTCGATTCAACATAAACGTAAAGTCAAAAGTTAACAACTGCATGTACATCATTCATCTTCTTGTATTTCCATGCACTTCTTGCAGGTGTGGTATGCAACACATATTATTATTACCTGGCTTTAAACTGTCAACTTGGAGAAGATTTTTCCTCAGCTTTGAGACTAAGGGTACAAAGAGACAGGGAAGAGAACTACGTGAATGTCATTAAAGGATTCAGATTCTAGAGACTTTAACCTCAAGTTTTACTTTAAGATTTTTTTGGGGGAATGCAGATGATGAAAATCCCCATTTCCCCCAGTCTACTTAATTACCTGTAGAAAAAAAAGAAAATCCTCCCTGCAAGTCCAAAAAGGTATACAAAGCTTTGATATCCAAAACCAAGGAACACAGTTCAACTGACAAATTCTTATAAAAAGTAATCTGCAGCCAGCATGATCCTTCTGTGTGCTCCAGGCAATCCAGGTATTTGGATATATGAGCAAGAGAAGATGTGTTGTGCTGATTTTTAGTGGGAAAGTGATTTATCTCTATACATTGGTGAGATGAACTAGAATATTGTGCACAGTGGACATCCACATTTTAATGAGACCAGCTGAAGTGTGAACAGCAGGGTAGCAGAAAGGAAACATTTAAGAAATTAATATAAAAAAGCTTTTATTGATAAGTAAAATAATTCAAAAATGCCTCAAACTATTTCATCTAGCAAAATGAAAATGCAATGTGCTTATGAGACAAAAGAACTTCCACAGAAAGAAAGCACTAATTAAAAAAACCTGTCTTTACTGGGAGGGGGGAAGAATTTAAAAAAAAAAAAAGAAAAGAAAAGTAATCAAACTGTTAACTAGTGACTGAGGCCACTTTTAAAGTAAAGGGTGATTAATCACTGGAGTTGATGCTCTACCTCTTGCAGGAGTGTTTTTGAGATCAAGAAGATATTTTTAGCCAAAGATACTAGAAAGATTATACAACTCTGCAAAATTCAATAGCTTGCATACTAGAGTTGGTCAGAATAAACATTTCCATAGTCTCTGCCATCTTTAAATTCTGTGAAGAGTTAGATCTTCCTCACAGCATTTTTGAGGTGAAATCTTAGATTCACTTTTCTACACAAAATCCTGTTATCCACTAACATATCTAGTAACATCAAATGTATTTTTAATAAGTTTGCTACTTCACAGCAGTAGAAGGGAAGAAATATGAGTGCATATAATGAAACAGTTAAACTCAGTTTTATAATGCAAACCCAAGGGAACTGAACCATATTCCAGCCATGTCTGCAGGGCTGAGTGGTCAACTAATTAGGTAAGTCTTTTTGTAGACAACTGACAGAGTCAAATAACAGGGATTTTTTTTTTTTTTCTATTCCTTTCCAAGAAAAGTACTGAGAACATTGAAAGGGAATAAACCCACACATAAATAAAATACACCAGAAAATGCTCATGAGAAAACACACTACCAAATCCTTGACCAAAAGGTCTTCAGTGCCTGCGCAAAGCTACGCACTACTGCAGACGTAGGTGGAAACGAAACAAAAAAACCTAAACCAACAAACATTTGAGAGTGGAAATATCCAGGCTCCTATAATGAAATCTCTTTACATGTTTAAAAGTTCTTCCCTAAGAAATTTAAGAGCCAAACGAGTGGAAAGGAAAAGGTATATGGGTGAATGCATCCTCCTAAACACCCACATTTGACTACCAAAAGGTAAACATTCTCTATTTTCTGGGTACAATACATAGCATTCCCTTTTTCTTTTGATGATTGTATTTTCCCGGTTGGTTATTTCTGACCTTGATTCTTCTACTTGTTTCAGAAAGATCACCCACAGCAAACTCTGGCACATTCCAGGTTAGATGCAAGTTTATACTCCGTGCTTTTGATAATCTGATGGGATGAAGAATTGATCAGCTTAAGGCTTTTTTTTTTTGGTCTTTTCTTGGTTGGTTGTTGTCTTGGATTGGTTTTGGGGTTTTTTTTTGCAACAAGCATCTTTTACTTTTTTGTGCTCTTCACCATAGTCTGTGTTTTTCAAACACCATGAAAATACTTCAGCAACATTTGTCAAGCCAAGGAATTAATCTAAAAATGTATAAAAGAGCAATTAATTTTCCCCTCCTATTCCTCTGCACTATAACCAACATAATAGTAAAGGAAACCCATTACCCTGCTTTTCATATCACATTTTTTCCTAAACATGATTCCTCTAGGAAATATCTGCTGTGTGTACTGTAGATGAGAAGACACCCCTAGCTAAGCTGGCTCTTTTTTAGACAAGTATTTGAAATCCATATGACATAGCTAGAGCTCACTGGCAACAGCTCTGACCTGACACCGAGTACCACAAAACTGCCCTGTTTCATCCCAAACCTGTCCAGTTGGACTGTTATCAGTGTACTCAACAATGCACAACAGCATTTTGCATATGACTTCTGGCAGAGTGCATATGAAGTTGATTTTGAACTGGAATGTTCTCAGTGGCAAATTTTATGCTTAGTCTTCCCAATCATATAATTTTATTTGAACCCTCTGTGTCCAGCCTCAAGGTAAGGAGGAAAATTCGAACTGTAAAGGCACTTTAACTTTACTCTTCATAGTAAAGCAAAGTGCAAGAGAGTGAAATAGGTACAGTTCAAGGTAAAGAGGAGAATGGTGAACCTTTTCTATCCTTTCAACACTAAACTACGATATGATGATTTCTGATCTTAGCAACTGACCTATGGGACTACAGTAATGGACACAGTAGATAGATCTACATAGATGTGACTGGACTATCCAGTCAGGCCTTGTGCTGAGCTTGGCAAAATGAAGAACAAGGGATAGTCCCTTGATAAAAAAGCCAGATGATCTGACTAAAAAAATGGACAAAGGAAGCGAAAAGAAAGAAGTGAAGGAACTTTCCTAAGGCCATAGAACAGTTCAGTGGCTGAACCAGAAATAGGAATACCACTCTTCCCAAGTCCCGTCTTTAGCCCTAACCACAAGATGTGCAGCTGCATACCAGCCATTATTCTTCAAGATCAAGATTTTACTGTGTATTGATTCACTGTTTAGAAACTAGAAACAGACAAGCAGTTCAGAAAAGTAGAAGAAATCACTGGATCACTGTTAATTTCCTTCCCAATATCCATTGTTCATTATGAGACGCTTCAACACAGCGTGTATAGGAGCTCTCTAAGTGACAATGCAGCTCTTCTTAATCCAAGTAGTAACATACTTTTCAAAGTTTCACTTCCAAGAAGATACTTCAGCAGCTAAAAGGTTTTAAATTTCTTAGTTTATCAAGCTCTTGTTGGGGAAAAAGAAAAGATTGGCAGGCACAGCAGTGAAACCGAATTCCCCAGAGGAGGGGAGAAGTTTGGGCATGGAACAAAAAGTGGAAAATGGCCAAAACATGAGTTGTGAAAAGTCAAACTTCTGGAGGGTGTTTCTGCAATGTCTCGCATTTCTTTACAGACAGCAACACATCAAGAGTTATAACAATCTTCTAAGATAGATGAAGATAAGCCTTTCCCTGCTATGCAAGTTGCAAAGAAGGTAATACTCCTAAAGCCAAGTTTTGCAGCAAAACTAATAAAGTCTGGTCAAATTTTTCTGGTCTTTATACGAAACTCATTCAAAATAGCAGGCTTCACAACACTCGATGCTTTAAATACACTGCAGAGCTGCAAAGGGAATTTTTATTTATTTTTTTTTTTTTTGTAATGCAACAGGACAGGAACACTGTCAATCATTTATCAGTGGCCCATTGTACTGACACCAAAACTCAGTTCTCCATGTCATATTACTACCAATCTATACTCATCCTGGTTTTGCTTACGAACAGAAGTAATTTATATTTCTATAACAAAGTAAAAAGTAAGAAAAAAAATTATTCTTTCTTAGAAAAAGAACCAGAGCAAGTTCTAATAGGTAATTACAAGAGGATTACACTTCACTAACAAGTATTTTACGGGGTGCATTTAATGGGTATATAGAAATAGATGCAATATTTTCGGCCAAGCTATTTAAATGTAGAGGTTCATTGACTATTTGCTACTGTAACTAAGATTAAGAATTGATATTTTAAGAAAAACAAGTGGTAAGAACTCCAAAACACAAGCACCCATGCATTCATTTCATACAGTCCTATGGCTGTACACATACTGTGTGACAAACACTGTTAGAATTACATGGTTTTCTCTTCACACTGGAGAAGTGTGGTCCTATAAGACTAAGGTTTGTGGTTTACTGATTGGAAAAATTGCTGTGCTGCTGTCTATATAGGCTGCATTGTGGCGACTCCTTGGCCAAAACCTAAACACATATGGTTTACTATTCTACAAATATATAGCCTCCATTGACAAGTAAGCTCAAGAGGTGAAACTAAACTAACCCCCTTCATCTCAACAGCTATGCAAGACTTCTGTAGCACTGAGATTTAATCAGTGACTATTTTCAAGAGAGTAGAGCAAGATATGCAAAAAACCACAACCAGCAAAACAACAGAAAGGTCATGAAAAGATCATGCACAGAGTCAACTGAATAATGAATTTCCTTATGTATCCCTAGAGATCCCCAAGTAAATGTAAGGGGTTTTGGACAATTTCTGCAAGACAATCTAGCTTGCGCTAAATCTCAACAGTCTAATAAGATGTGTCAGATATTGGACAAGACAAAGAAGGAGAATAAAATGAAAAAAATTTGTCCATGGTAAAATACTATTTCTCTGTTAACAAAAAAAATGGATATATTTTTTTTCCAGTTCATATTTGTACATCATTTTTCCACAGAATCTGACCTGATCATAAATTACTGAAATGATGAAAAAAACCCACAGCCTGTTACATTGATATCATATTTTGTGTTGGGTGAAAACTGTGAAGAAATAGCTACACTAAGTGCTGACAAATCTTCAAAAGCCTTCCAGGAAACTCATTTACTGTCTGTGCAGAGCAAGCAAAAGAATCACTGGATCTTAAGTAACCAGTGGTCAAAACAACATGGAGGCACCGTTCCAATAGCCATTTTTTAAGCATGGAAACAAAGAAATTTGGAATTGGTGATTATAATAATTGCTGCTGAATAAAGTCTGAATGATTCTCACTTTATCCTTAAAACAGGTATAGCCTGAAGTAATACTGCTTCTCGCTGGAGAAGTGCCCAGCATGATCAGCCCTACATCAGTTAGAGCACGTACAGTACGTGGCCAAAAGTGGTAAGGATGCTGATGACAACATAGCAGGCAGCACCTAAATGAAAAAGAGCAAACATGGAAATTAAACCAGTTCAATACTTTAGTGAAACAGCATATAAACAATGACTTACTAAATTTTGTGTTTGGTTTTGGTCTGTACCATTTGGAACAAAAACAAAAGAACAAAAAGCCAAAACAAAAGAACAAAAAAAACCCCAAAAAACCCAAAACAAAACAAAAAAACAAACAGAAAAAACTAAACAAAACAAAACCAATCTCAAAAAACACCCACCCACAAAAGAAAAAACAAAAACCAAAGCAAACAAAAACCCCAAACACCACAAAAAAGACAAAGCAAAACACAACAATATTTCATAGTACCAATGCCTTTGAACTTGTGAACCAGGTTATCGGGTCACATCCAGCCTGCAACTGGTGGTAATGATACATTATGTTCTCAGAGTTACCGGTTATCTTTCAGAGAAGGAAATTTTGAGACAAAGTGCCTGAAACTGTTTCCTATGTACAGCATAATCAGAAGTCCAGTGAGTTTACCAAAAGTAAGGAGAAGCAGCACACATGAGATGGAGAGCAGCCTGGTCAGCAGGGACCCCTCAGGACTGCAGCCAGACACTGCAGTACCTTCATCAGCCCCACAGAAGTATGCTGGTTGTGGAGGCAATAAATCTAACCCCTTTTGTAACTTACACATTCACATTTTTCAAACTCTTTCTCGAGACAAAAACTGGCAGTTTGTCTCTGCTATAGAATTATAACAAGATTTTCAACAGAGCACTTTTTTTCCTGGGATTTCAAATTTGCTATTGTTCTTAAAAACCCAAACCCAAACAAAAATTCCAAATACAAGTCTGGAAATACTTACACCAAATCTGTCAGGGTAAATAAATGTATAAACCAACTCTCAGCTAAAGAAAAGTAGAAGAACAAAGGGGATCAAGAGGAAAAAGTACATTTTATGTTGTCCTGTACTGAAATACACTATAAATGCTATACATACATGTGTATATATATATATACTTAAAATGCTATTCTGCAAAAAGGCAGAGCTTAGGGATATTAAAGAAATTATTATAAAATATAAATTCTTAATCAAAATGTTAATGAGCATCAAGAGTAAAGTCAAAACCAAATACCTCTGCTTTATTTGCCAGAAAGAACTGTTAAATATTGAACTCTTACACAGATATATTTGAGAAAGTAAATCTTCAGTGGTTTTAACAACCAAAGCTACACACTGTGGCTTGCAGAACAGATTCTGGACTCCTTCCAGGTGATGGAAGTACTCCAGGTAGAGCCAGGATGCTGGGGGAAATTATGGCAGACCCAGAGCCTTCCTCTTGTTAGAAGAAAGAGTGGCTTATTAGTTCTGGGATTGTGTCACAACCAGTCAGTTGAAAGAAAGGAAGCTGGAGGTATTACAGGTAAGATGTAGCAAAAGTGGTTTGCAAACAAAGCACTTGTGACAAGCTAGCCTTTTTTGTTGGATTTTGTTTTAATTCTAAACTATATCCTCCAGAAATGCCAATATCCCGGTTTAGTCTGTACCTGTATTGCTGCACAAGCAGAAAGTAACCGTAGAACTTTAAATGAAAAAAAAATGTGCAAAGATTGTAACAAATTACTAACTTATTCTTGAAACTTCAGGGCCTGAGCAGACACTTAAAAGCCACAAACATGCAAGTGGCCAAACCAACCCAGATTACTGCAGAGATCCAAAGCTACCACTGAAAATTTGGGGTTTTGTTGCCTTCGCTTTGCGAGCAGTTTAGCTTGAAGGGATATCAGCATCAGACAACATTGTGCAGTGAGGTGATGGTAACAGACAGAGTTGGTTCAAGGATGAACAGGGAAAGCATTATTTTTGTTTTCCCCAGGCATTCCCCAGGCAGTGATTTTGAGTCTACCCTAGCCCCTATGTCTGGATGCCAAAAGGCAGCTGGGTTCTGTAAAGTCGCTGCTTTGCAGTGGTTTTTTTTTCTCACTCTAACAGTGTTGCAACATCACAAAGCTGTCTGAGCAACGTGAAAAGAAAGAAGTGAAATGAAGGCATTTACAGTTCCCCAGTAGTGTCTGTCACTCAAAACACAGCCACTCTTAATCCCAGTTCCAATAAACACTGGAAAACATTCCCCTGAAATTCACGTTGCAAAGCAGGGTAAAGGGAAGGGTTCAGACAACCGCTTTGCTCCTGGGCCCCAGGGGGATGCCAGCAGCTTTAGCAGCCAAGTCAGCTCATTAGAAAAAGGCAGAAACTATCTCAAAGGTAAACGAGATGATGAAATAAAGGAGAAATACTCTTCATGTGTCCAGATTTTAGTCAACCCTTTAAAGAGGATGAGTAGGACAGATACATTTCAGAAGCAGGCTGGCTGAAGAGGATTTTTTATTTTTTTTAAACTGAAAATTGTTCTCATGTCAGAGGAAGAGGCAGGATAGGACTTTGGATACCAAATGCAGATGATTTTTTTCAAGAAAGGAGATACATTTCCAGAGTACCCACTGTTAAAGCAGACGCACTGAATCCATGCTATCCAAGGTCACAGCTTTGGGTGGCTCTGTCTGCTGAGGGTTCACATTTATCCACAGTCAAGTCAGTCAGTTGGTCCAAGTTTATATGCCTACAGAGTTGGTTTTAATAACACCAGTCAAATGGATGCACTCAGACTTATTCAATGCCAATAAAGTACTTAGTAATTCTAGAGTACCATTCATCTGAGGGTCATTAAAGAAAAACATTGTTCTTAGAGCCTGAAGAGAATGATGTAGGGACATTTTCTTCTTACCTCGATGGCTGAAACTTGGGCCACACTACTGATAAAACCCTGACTTGAGAGCTGTTCAGTTTCCTGAGTCAAATAATACATAGTTTTGAATACATTCCAAACAAGTAAGTTATCCTAAGAACTACATTGGGCCACTGTTCATGGCACCAATACTTCTGGAAGCTTCACAGAAAGGGCAAATAGGCTATATAATGGAAGAAACATAAAAGTATAAGTGAAGACAAACTATTCAGGTATCACAGCATGAAAACACTTTGTGATTACTGAAATGCCAATACGGGAAGCATTCACATAGTATTCTGTGTCCTTCAAAAACACAGGAGGAACATCTTACCATTTTGAAACGTGCTACCAGCAATGCTCAGTTGAGAGCCTTATTTCATACCTCCACAAAGGTAAAGGCATAAAAACCTATGTAACTGCAAAACAGAACAACAAAAACCCCACAACACACACAAAAAACAAACACAAAAAACAAACACAAAAAACCCAAACCACAAAACAACACACACACAAGAGAGAGAACTACTATAATCTATCCTAACTGGATGAATTTTGCCTTCAGTCCCAGGACCAGCAGAGCAAAAGCAGAAATATATTTCATCACCTCTCAAGAGCAAGGAGGAAAGCCAGAGGAACAGTCTAGTTCATGCTCTGCTCTCAGGTAGGCTCACCTAGAGAACATCTATGTAAACATTTTAGTCCAGACCAGGAACATACTCCTGTTGTAAATCTTCATAGAATCATAGAATAGCTAGAGCTTGAAGGGACCTCCAAAGGTCATCTAGTTCAGCCCCCTTGCAGTGAGCAGGGATACCCTCAACTAGACCAGGCTGCTCAGAGCCTGGTCCAACCTCACCTTGAATACCTCCAGGGATGGGGCCTCAACCACCTCCCTGGGTAGCCTATTCCACTGTTCTACCACCCTCAATGTAAAGAACTTCT
>WUAM01000287.1:21140586-21183343 GCA_024336885.1 Actenoides hombroni
GTTGTTTATTAGGGGGATTTGGTGGAGTTGTACAAGAGAGACAGCAAATAACTTTTATCAATGGTCCTGTTACTTTAGTTATAAACAATTAGAAGAAAAAAATCACATTATTGACAGCCACTAGGTAAGGATTAATGCAAAGGAAGGTTTCCTAGTTCAGAGTTTAAGTGGACTGCAAAGGGACTCTGACACCTTATTTAAAGGATATTTAAATCTAAGAGGATCTTTTCTATACCACTTTAAGAAGCATGAAAAACAATGACAGTGCAGTTGCAGAAGAAAGCAGGAACACATATTGCAAAGCTAAATCATACAATATTGATAGTACTGTTTGCATAGAAACAAAAGCAAATGTGTTCTGCTATCTAAACTAGATGCGTATGTATAAATGCTGCCTAAAAAGTGATACCGGGTATCATCTTAAAGCTTCTGAATGGTTTTGTGAAATGTAACAGTGAATATTTGTACTTCTCATTTTCTGTTCCCCAAGAAAATTGTCAACAGCCTGGTGCCCATTTTTGCCACTCTTCTGCATTGCCCTTCTTCCTCTTTTGTAATGCCACAATGAAATTATTAAATTAAATGGAAAGAATATAAGTCTTTACTTCATGACAGTTTACTTAGGTTCTGTCTGGGTTCCAGAAAAGTTATAATGGATCAAAGGAACCAATTAAGTTTTATAAAGCTATTCAAATCTGACAGTAATGCTGACATATTTCAGACGCTATTTCACAAGTGTCACAACTTAGATCACTTTTTTTTTCCCCGCAGGTTGTTTTTTATTCTCAGAAAGATTACAAGCAATCTGCAATCTACTAAAAGTAGAACCTGAAGTTATAGGCAGATTCACTTGAGGAAAGTAGAATAAACACAGGGTTATGAGGCCTGGACTCTATCTGTGTCCCTCATTGTCTAGCCAGGCCAGCACAGCTGTTTGGTGGGTTTTTAAAATATCACAAGCCTAGCCCATTATTTTGTCATGTGTTTTCATGTAAGCAAATACTAAAAAGTCCAATACTTTGATTAAGAGTAATTTTAAGGAGCCTTTTGTAGGCCCTTTTTCATAGCTCTTTCAACTGCTGCTGATAGGAAGAGCTGCTACGTGATCTTCTAAACCTGTATTTTTGGAAATACATTTTATGTTTCAACAGATTTAACTTGAAGATAAGCAAATGCCCTCATAGTCCAAGACTCTTGCTCTCATATCCAAAGCAGAAATACATTCCTGCTGTATTATAAACCACCACCCACACCTATCCCTGCACATGGCAGGATTTGGTGTCTCTCTTGAATGGACACTAAGTGCAATACTCTAGTGGGATCACAGGAATATGAAAATCTATATTTACATCTCAACCAGCTAAGTGCCAACCAAGTCAACATTTTAAAGGGATCATCTTGCTCCCATAGGTTTCTCCTGCCAGCCTAGGGGTTCCGGGTTTCCAAACTTGATAGCGATTGTAACAGGAGAGTTGGACTCTGTATTTCTTCACACTGAGACAGACTGCTAGGCAAGTATTTGCGTGCAGTCATTAGGTCTGTGGATACCTGAATGGACAGCAGAGGAACTATTGTACAGTCATTGCACCCAGAAAATCGGGGATTAGTAAGAGCTCTTAAGAGTGTTTGAACATCAGGGTTGCCTGAAATACAGAGCTGATCTTACAACCATCTTTTTCCAAAATACATTGCAACTGAAATTAATAGAGTAATAGATTCATTCCTCTAATAGGCTCAACCTGGAAAAAAAAACCCAAACCTAAAGTCTACCTGGAAACCAGATTACTCTGTTATTATTTTATAATTTATCTGAAGCAGATTGTGAAGTTTTAGGCTTACTTGCTCAGATTACATTTCAAGCTGTGCTGTCTCACAACTGATTAAGGTGGCTTCGAATGTAGATAAAACTATCTCAAAGCTAGAGTCACAAAATGAAATTCCAGCCTGTCATTTACTAGACGGAAATAATTTATTTTCCTCACTATATTCAATTTAATAAAAGTTTCTGTCTTCCCAGGAGTGCAGGAGCTGAGGCCCTAAGTGCATTGCAAGGGGCCCATTCTGGGCAGATGATGTATTGTTTCTACCTCTGACAGCGACCTTCGCTTTGCCTCTTTTAAACTTTGGCAGCCATTGCGGGGGTTTTTGTGCCAAGAAGGCATTACCGAATGTAAATGATATAAACAAAATGGTCCTCGGACTTAAAGTTTTATTTAACCCAAAATGGACATTTTGCAGCAAAACCTTTCATCGTGCAAGAGCCGCACAGGAGGTAAATGCTTTCCTAAGTGTGTCTTGAACAGGCACATATCTATTTCCGGGTGTTATTTTTCTTATGTTTGGAGTGTCAAAAGACCCACCAAATGAGAGGAAACCTGACTCTTGTTTTTCAAACTGTAGGTCATATTGAGACAAGATTTCCTGCAGGAAACAGAGATGTTAACAGAAAGTGCAGGGGTCAACACATGTCCATCCACTTCTCCCCTCATTTTATACTATACAACTTTCATAAACTCCTCCTCGTCTGAGAACCCTGTCTCGACAAAATAGGCTTGTTCTTCAACAATGTGAGGAGACAGTGGGCTTGAGGTATCTGGTAGAGGCCCTCCCCATGGCCCTCTCTCAGAGAGGTCAGGGAGGTTGGCAGTCTGCAGCCTGGGGGAGACTCAGCTGCAGGCAGTGGAGGGACTGGCCTGGAAATGAAAGCTCCTGTGGGGATGTGTAAAAGTAATTTGCAATGTGAATGGTCTCTGTTATCCCTAATATAGTGCTCATGTGTTAGGGCTTCTCTTTAACATAAGTGGGCAGTTGTTTAGTGTTTGGTTGATGAAAAGGATCCCTGCAGAGCTTGGTGCAATATTTAGAAAGTTCCTCCAAGACTGTGCACCTCTGACCAGAGGAAATCTGTCCTCTCCTTTCACACCTTTCCACATCTGCCATCAAAGGCTGTTTGTGAGGCTCCCATACATTGTGTAAAACAAACATCCTCACTGACATCCACAGCAGACCTTTACCTGACACTGAGATAAGGAGGATCACACTACCAGCAGAGAGCTGAGATGCCTACCTGAGCTTCAGCAAACCTAAAGGTGGTGACTGGTTGATGATTTAACTGTTAGTATTTTGTTACTTATATACCACTGTATAGTATACAGGGAGCAGCACTTTTTAAAGACCTTTAGATCTGCGATTCTCACTGAATGCTTTGGATCAAAATGTTAAAAGATCAGTGGATTTAAAGCCAGGCAAGGTGGTGGCACTCATTGCTCTTCAACCTTGCCATGAATTGAAGGTACATCAGTTATACACAGAGGAGTCTGTTGCACCCACTTGCTGTTCTGCAGAGTCTCAGCATTGATGAGCAATTACAACCTGAGATGCCACAACCAGCTGAGCTGTCACATCTGGGATAACTAGATTAGATGGATTTATCCACTGGATTAAAGATTCATTACCCTACCTTTGACGCGCTTCACAACTACTGGCAAGTCATGCTCCATTCATTGCTGTCTCCTGAAGATAGTTTCTGCAAAAGGGAAGTCCTGGTGCCATCTATCTGAAAGTATTTAGAAGTAGACATCAGTGTTAGCAGTTTAATATAAGCATATATTTATCTAAAACCCTCTACAGAAGAAGGATGAATGAAGATATACTTGGATAACCTAACTATCCAGGAATGATTGATATAATGAAGGTTTACTTGGCTAATCTACATTGATCTGTGTTTTGACATGAGGAGCTTGAGTAATTCACATTTTACTAAAGTCAGCCCAAAGACCAGATTTTTTTGACAGCTAACTTCAGCATTGACTTCAGAAGGAAACAGAAGCATGAATTTTTATTATTTTTTTTTATTCCTCCAGGCAAACATTTTCTTCACTGAGCAATGAGCTTTGCTTGCTGTTATCCAATATAAAATGTTACTGAGTAAATTCTTAAACTGTTTTCTGTAGAAGTACCTATAATTTATCAGAGAGGCTAAAGCAGACAAGCCATACAGGAACAGTTTTTGAGGTTTTTCAGTTCAGCCTTGGTAATTAAATTTACCTATTTCTCAAATTAATAAAAATACTTTCATAAATTTAGTTGTGTTTAATCCTTCTGTTTTCTTTGCTTCTATTTGCTTTGG
This sequence comes from Actenoides hombroni, assembly GCA_024336885.1. NCBI lineage: Eukaryota > Metazoa > Chordata > Aves > Coraciiformes > Alcedinidae > Actenoides > Actenoides hombroni. The sequence goes on from WUAM01000287.1 coordinate 21,144,716, forward strand.
GGTTGGCCATAAACATGAATTCTGCATTGGACCTTTTCTTTGAGCACAGAAGCAGGGAACTATTCTGACCACTTACAAAGAGCAGAAGCACAGAAAAGTAATGGATTTGAAGGGTTCCTTCTCCACATGATTGTCTTCAGGTGCAACTGGTGTGCTTTCACACATGGTGCATGGTCCCACATAGAAATCCAATGTCAGAAGCAAGCCCTGGGGCACTCGCAGAGAATCCAGATATAGGTCTTCAGGTTAAATTTTGTATACTAGGACATACAAGCCACTGAATTACCATTTGGGTAGCTTTAGATCTCCATGTCCTCCAACATGAGAACAGCAGCTGAGTGAGGGCAGCGACTTGTCTATCCTGCTGTTTTATCCATGACACAGCACGGGGGTGTACTCAGTTCTTCATGAAAATCCAAGCTAGTAACTTAAGCACCTTTTGACATTTCAGTGCAGGGCTAATAACTAGCATGGCTAGTCTGGTTACCATCATACATGCTTTTAGACTGAAGAATGTTTATAATTTACAGACTACGAAAACCTTACTTTTTCCACACTGATGATAGGGAAACCTAATTCCTTTTTCTAACAAACTCCAAATAGCCATGGTGCCTGCTGACTTAAATTTAATTCTAAGAGTTAAAACTGCCTTATTTTTTGCTTGCTTTATTAAGTTGACAACGTACTAAAGCAAAAATTTGTCATCAAAAATTCTTTGCTCATTGCTTTTCAATTACAGACTATTTCATGTAGTGAAAGAATTGATGACTGGACTATGTTATAGGAATATTGGAATGCTACAAGACCTCACATCAGTATGTGCAATTAAAACACATGTGGAGAGAACCCCTAAAACAAATTATGCTCACTTATAGCTCGAGCAGGTTCTTTCACAAGTACTTTATAGATACTTTAAAACAGCCATAAATAGGGAAGAATTTTTTAGTATTGGACTGTAGGCGGGGGAGGGGAGGGGGGAGAGGGGATTGTTTGGTTTTGCTTTTTGTAATGTCAACTCACTGGATTTCAGGTGAAATAGTCACAATAACAGTGCCACATCCAAAGGAAATTATCCTGTTAAGGTGGAGTAGTCACCTCTGCAAGCTTCAATATGAAGTCACTTAATCAGCAGGAACAAAGGACATCTGTGACGAGGGATACTGTGCACAGAATCCAACAATTTGGGAACATATGGTTTCACCTATCCAGTTTTAATTAATGCACTTAAACAACAGATAACTTCAAAGAGGACAAGAAGTTGCATTTTTACTATGCTCATTTGGCCAGTTGAAGTATTTCTTTCTTTTCTCTATTTTAACTGGTGAGATATTGTGTAAGGTTTTTTTTTTTTGGTTGCTGTTGTTGGGTGGTGGTTTTGTTGTTTGTTTGCTTTTTTTTTTTTTTGCTTTATTTGTTTTGAAGGAGAGGGGGAAGCATATTTTCAAAGGATAGCTTGTAAATTAAAAAAAAACAAACAACAAAAAAATCCCAAGAGCACTAAACAAACAAACATAAGCCACATGCAGCCTATCAACCACTCCAACCAGCACAGGTCATGCTAGCTTCAGGTAGCAGGTAGATCTATACCCCTTTACCACTACTTTACGGGTCCAGTAGCCACAAACTGAATCTATGGCAGAAACCAAATTTTCCAGATAATGCCTCTACATTTCCAGTCCCATGCCTAAAACCTTTGCTTCTTACATCTTACAGTCTTAATAACAAGGTGCCATTCCCATATGAACAGATTGTCATTGCTTGTCAATATAAACTGTTTTAGAAGATACATAATCCCATCACTTTTGGACAGAATTAATGCTGTCAAAATTTGTTATTTGTGCTTTTTGCTTCCCAATGAAAAACACCTTTACAACTAAAGCAATAGCCATGCTAGTGACAAGTTTGGTAAATAGCCCTACCACCTATTTGTTCAATTATTTTGTTGCATATTCTTGACAGTACCATTGTCTTCATTTTCAACATTACATAGTTACTAAAAAAGAAGCTGAAGAGGTAAATTCTGTTTCACTATTTCCTTACCTGTCTCTTGGCACATCAGTCCCAAAAGCTGTCTCTGAAGAGCAGGGACCATCCAAAGGAATCTAGAGCATTTGCCAAATCAGCTGCTTAACCAGGAATTTCTTAGAGTTAGATGCTGGAACTCTTGAGTCACTCACATATGTTACCCAACTGGAAAGCAGAGTAATGAAACTATAGAAGACAATAGCTGCCTCTTTCACAAAGGACCACATTGCAACCTCACAGATTATGTGCCCTTTAACTGGAAACACTTAGCAAACAAATAACAAAGGAAGCCTTACTTCCCAACACCAGATACAGTTTAAAGATCTACTGAGCAGAAAAGTTACCTTTGGAAAGTACAACACCAGATTTTCAGTTTGGTTCACATTCAACTAGTCAACAAATTTCATAGGAAGAAAAAAAAATAAAGAAACAAACAAACTTATCAGCTTGAACTTCTCACCAAGCCAGCTTCTAAGTTTTACCACCAGGTCCCCCTCCTCCCAGTACAGCAAGATAAGGAAATCCTGAATTCACTGCAGCTGGCCTGATGAGCCTTGTAATTAGGACAAGCAGTGAGGTCTTTTGGCTTCTTGAGAGCACTAACTCTTTCACTGCCAAATCCTTTCTATCCCTTTACAGCTCAAAATGAGACTCCATTTGAGAGGTATTATTTGTTTTCTGCTTTTTAAAGGAATAGGTTGGTTTTGCTAGTGGTACTCTGTGAACACAAAACAGTCATTGCTTTTGGTGGAATTCAGCAGAGAAACAATCTCCCTGCCACATCCCGGAGGGGTACCAATACACTTCAGACCAGGAGGAGTCAGAATGCATTTCCCTCCTCCTCTCTATTTGCCTTTCTACTGTTGTCTGTCTGAGACCATCAACATTCTATCTCTGTCTCTCTTATCGTCCCCTGGACATCTTTGAGTGTGAAGCTAATTCAAAGTTTTTGCTGAAAACCCTTCCCAAAATCACTTTTGCAGCAAATACTTAACAAGGGCTGAATTGCTGATTTGCAATGAAGTGCTCCTGACAAAAAAAAACCAACCCCAAAACAGAACAACCTGTTTTATGTATCTCAGCAATATTCGTTCACCCTTTGTCTTCCACAAAGACAAAATGAACTAAATCACCATTTGCATTCATCACATTCATTACATGTTCCTGAGCTGTTGCTATTTGATTCCAGGGGCTGGGTTGAACTTTCCCGCCACCACCCTTATTATATAACTTGGCTTTTTGGAATGGCTTCTTTTCTCATATCCTTCTGAAGGACTGGAGGTTTCCACAGACAGCAGCAGGATGTAGCACCATTTGTGCCGGTGCTCTTTATAGCATTTTTCAAGTGCCAGATTGATGTCTTTTTCACATTGACTCGGCATTAAGCTGATTTAAGACCATTTTCCAAGTCAGATTAGCAGGAACTGCTGAAGCAGTTTGCCTGACTCTATATCAGGAGGGATAGACTGCATCTTGGGATTGTCTAGGAATTTTCCTTAACAAATTCATTGTTCTTTGAAGCACCAGTGTCATTAGCAATATCCTTTACTGTCATCTTCTGGGATGTTATATTTGTGTCTTTTCCTTTTTTAACACTTGGCCTCCACATGATTATAGGGAAGTGTTTCATGGTGGCCTGTGTGTTTTATGATGACTGGAAGTTTTGGCCTGTCTAGCTTTGGCACGTATCGCACAAACGCCCTGCCAGCTGAACCAGGTGGCCACTTGCAGAGCCATGTGTCAACGCTTTGGCCACAGAGCCATTGGTGACTGCTAAGGTTATGATTTAGCGTCAGCACGGCCTGGAGTCTGATGGGATCCTAGCCTTTGACAAGGCTTCTGGCTGCCGTGGTTGAAACAAACAGAATTTTGTAAAGGGCTGCTGACAGAGTGGGCAAAACCGTGGTCATTGCAACCCTTGTGTTTCTGTATTGACCTGAAACAGGCCAAGAAGGGTTGTTGGAGGAGTGAATTATGTAATACCCAGCTGCGGTACCAACTTGTAATGGGGGTAAGAGCTCAGTGTGAAGGATATGTAGGAAAGAAAATAGTCATCACTGTGAGCCATATGTCCAAAGCAAAGCCCACTGAAGGCAGCAGATAGATATGTTTTGTTTTGTCACTGGGTTGACCCTGAGAGCAGAAATAGCAGCCTCCTATTGGGCAGGAGTTATATATTCTACATCCCCAGGGGATGTTCCAGATTTCAACAATGGTTAAAGAATTTGGGATTTCACGCATTCTGTGTGTCCATATACCCACCCTTCTATAAAAATCTAATAGGGAATTTGTAAAGCTACTGATGGGTGTAATGCATGTGAAGTACCTTAAGAATCTCTCAGCAAAAGGGACTCTTAAAAAGAAAGATTTTGTATTATTCCAAATGTATGTAAGAGGAAGGGGCTCTCCTAGGGAGAAAAAAACCTCTTGAAGACCCATAATTAATCATATTTTGGCATCCATAGCACTTCCCCTTCCTTTTAACAGTTTGTTGCCAATAATTTCTCATTCCAATAGTGTCCAATAAATCCTAGAAAATAAATTCTAGGGACTGTTGGAGGTATGTTTGGTTGCTTGACTGTTAAAGCAGCTAAAATCTTTTTGTTATTTTTTGAAATAGCTTTTCCTTTTGAAATGTACGGATTTAACCCCTGAAACAAAGTAGCTGATTCTCCTCTCAGCAGTCAGGACATCTTACACCAGCACAGAACTATGCTGTGCGAAAAATGATGGGTGTGTAAGTGGCAGGACAAGTGTGAAGTCCCCATGAGATCACACTCTACTCTGTGGCCATTTGAATTGAATCCTGTTGCTGTGCATCAGCTTCAGCTTTGTAAGAGGGGTCAGTGAAGCTCAGCACGTTGTGTTTGACTGCAGTGAGTGAGTGTGGGGTGAAGCAGATTATCTGTACAGTGGTGGCCTGCCATTTAGGCTCAATTTTTATTTGCTGTCTACACCATCTGCTGTGGGATAGGATTCAGTGTTAGTTGAGACTCACCCAGGTGATTGTGCTTAGAGCTCCAATATGATTCTGTAGGTATGTGACTGTCACCCAGCAAATATACTCACAGTGCAGACATCCTGGATGTTTCAGGTCTCAGAGATAAATGTAATTTAATTTCAGATTTATTTCACAAATTCTCTAAATCAATTTCAATGCATGCCTTCAATGTGTATGTAACATATATAAACATATAAAAAACATATATGACATACATAAAGACTCCATTGAAATTTTTTGATTTAAAAGCACCGAAAAACAAGGTCTCCACAGAGGCACATATTGGACCTCTTCCTACCTGACTTTCCCATAAGCCAGTAGTAATTCTCTGATACCAGGAGAATTACATGAGCATAGCATTACTGTGAGATGTATCAGACCTAACACAGAAACACCCTGTGAAATGTGACCCCCTCATTTTAGGGTGCAGAGGACTGTCAATAGTTACTCCTGTTTCTACAGTGATTCATTACCTTGTTTTTGTTTTCCTTGTTTGTTTTTGTTTGTTTGGTTGGTTGGTTTTTTGTTTGTTTTGGTGGTTTTGGTTGGTTGGTTGGTTTTGGTTTGTTTTTTTAAAGTTATTATTTACTTTTTAAGCTTCTACTACGCAGTTTCTTTCGAGCCTTAACACATTAAAGTGAATCCTTGTTATCTCTGGTAAGGAGATTAGCTATGTATGTGATTATGGGTTTCCTGCTGTTCTAAAATTACTGAATGGCAAATTAGGAACTCCTGATTTTGATTTGCAGATTGAGAGAGTGAAGATCCTATTGAGGTGAAGAACAAAATCCAGGCATTTACTGTTTATCAGGAAATGTTTAAATCGCAGCAGGTTTTCCCTTAGAAAATCCAAGACAGATGTAGATCTGAATGTTTCTTTTTATTGTTTGAACACGGGACTCTATGTTGTCTGTCACATTAACCAGATTGGAAACTTAAAATTACTTTATATTTTTCCTGGTGTTCTTTTTCTTTCTGTGACTTAAGTATTTTTTGTGTAGGTAGTTTTGGGTACAAAAACATTCCTTCCTGGGGGTTGTTCTTTCAGCTTTTTGTCTGCATATTCTAACTATGCCATGCACGTGGTATGATCAAACACAAGAAAGCAATCGTTCAGTGGAAAGGTTGGACTAAGTGAACCATGGCAAGCTCAATAGTTTCCTCAGCAGTGGGGTGACCAGCTCCATTGCACTGCCTTTGTGAAACCTCTTTATTAATGGCCTGTATATTGCTCCCCTCAAATATGCAGCCATGTTCTTAATGAAAAAAAAAAAAAAAATAAAAAATCACATTTTTATCTGCTATTTTTAGCCCTCCCCTACTCAGATAGGTGTCAGAACAATGCTTAATGCAGTACTGTGTTTCATGTGACTTTTTTCTTTTATTTTGCAGGCTCTGAGCAGCAGTCTATACAAGAGTGCATCACCTTATGGCTCTCTTAATAACATTGTGGATGGGTTAAGCTCCCTCACTGAGCATTTCTCTGACCTGTCCCTTTCTTCAGAAGCCAGAAAACCCAGCAAGAGGCCACCTCCTAACTACCTGTGCCACCTCTGCTTTAACAAGGGACACTACATCAAAGACTGCCCCCAGGTAAGGAATATGCAATATTCTGGAAAAATCTTCATTAAAATTTTCACAATTCCTTGCATTAGTAACACAGAATTTGACTGAAATACTTCTTTAGAGTGAAGAGCACTGAAGAAATATCTTGACAAAGAGCCAAGCTAGTCATGTGTTCTTTTCTTCTATTCTTTATCTCAGCACCGATGCTATATATATATATATGCTATAGCACTATGCTATTTTGTTTGCCTAATAAGTATTACAAAAAGATATTAATCTAGGCGCATGAATAAGTAAATTTTGGAAACTTTAAAAATGGCTATGTAATTTTCTATCACAGAGATTGTGTAAAATACATTTTCAAGCAGTGCACTGTATAGTCAGTTTGGCAATGGCACTTAATAGCAATATAACAAGACACATATGCTAAAGGAGAATAAATTGTTATACTGGACGAGAACTTTGAATCAATGCTGCAGTAACACAAGCTTCAAGTATTTCTGGTACAAAATGTCTTTCTTCTCAAAGAAAAGGTTTGCTATACTTGGCAAGACGTGAAGGGCTTGGACTCCTAGCACGTTTTTGTAGTGGCAAAGCTGGCAATGTTTAGTTTATTTCCTTAGAAAAGAGGTATAAACCAGTGTGCGCTAAAACCATTTGCCAATCTGCAGAATTTTTTTTCTGACGCTCCAAGCCACAATGTGCAAGGTTTCTCCATCCTCTCAAGTTTCAGCTGGATGCAGTTGTGTTGTTGGCTTAAACTTTCACAACTCCAACAATATTCTATGTAGAGTCCCAGGGAAATTAAAGTGCTGCCAATACTCCAGAAAGACAGATGTGGACATTACCGGCATTCACTTCACTATGACTTTAACCTCCTACCCCCTTAATGTGTGACTTTCAGCAGAATTAATCTCCATAAAATTAACTACAGTTAATTTGCAGTTGAGGATGTCAGACATATATAAGCCAAAACACAGGCAGAAAAGCATCTGCCAGCTGAGCAGGATTAGCATGAAATCAAGTCTAATATCAGATGAGCTTTAACTGAGTGTATTCCTCCTCTGTTACGCCTAAACTGTTTACTTCATGGACTTTAGCTGTATATATTTCATTAATTCTAACAAAAGATGTGGAATGAAAGTACATTTGCAGTCTTGGTTGTGGCAATTGAAAATATGTTTACTTGATATTATTTCAGTATGCATCAAGACAGTTTTCTTTAGGGAAAAAAACCCAAAACTATGGCATTTTCTCTGCTAGGAGATCAAAACTACTCTGGTTTGTTTACTTCGGTGTTTAATGTACTTAGTTTAGCATGTTATAGCAAAAAGTAGAAATAGTATGTAAGAGCATACTTTACTTAACAAGGGAATTAAAGCTACAACTACTAAGTATTCAGCAGAGAGAAACAGTGGTGGATTGGAGATGACTGCACTGTGCTGCGTAAGAAACCAGATGAATACAACAGGTCTCTTGGGGATGAATACGTGCAAGCTGCAGCTCACACAGGTGGTCCCAAGTGAATGTGTCAATGTTGGAGTAGTAACACATTGTTTATTTCCTAGGTATTTTTATAATTAGAGGCACTAGGGATTAAAGAAGAGTTAATGAAAATTGAAGACATACCCAGAGAAATCCAGGAGATGCAAACGAAATAAGGTCTTGTAGGAAGATTAACTTAAATTGGACGTCCTATGTAATTTTTGTTAAGATTTCACTAGTAACATCTTCAATTTCTCTGTGAACCAGGAAATGGGAAGACTTCCTACAGAGTGTACTCTGTGGCTGGCCTATGAGCTAGTCAGTAATGAGTGAAGCAACACAGGATCAGGAGGTATCTGTTTTCTCACTGCACGTGGTCTTCTACAGTTACAGGCAGCCATAGCACACAGCTCCTTTAGTAAACTGAGCAAGTTTTAGTTGGGAAGTATTTTGGTATTTTCCCCTTGCTACTGCTGATGTGGGAAGCTGCTATAGAACCTCAGTCATCTCCTCATTAAAATCTTCCAATTTCCAGGAGAAGTGGAAAGGCCATATATATATATATATATTAAAAAAGGCCACTTTATAGTAATTTGTTCTTCTGCCAACATTGTCCTCCACTGAAATAGCTCTTATCCCTCCCTGGCATTTATCTCAGGATGTATTAATAGACTGCAATCATATCATCTCTCAGCATTCATTCTGTAAGACTTACCAAGCTGGGTTTTCTCAGCCTCCTCAAAAAAGCATTCAAACACTCTATTCCCCAATCCTTCTCATAGCTCTCCTCTTCTGCATTTCATCTCCTTGCGCATGCATGACTATCTGTGTATATGGCATCCCAGAACAGACCTCATCACTGCCTTCTGCTGTGTGTGCACGTACCTGTTTCTATAGATCAAAGCTTATGTTACTTAATGAACAGGTGATATGAAATTTGTTCTGCTTTATTGGAGATTTCTAACATTAGCAAGTGTTTTTGTGGTCTAGTCAGCATGTAAGTGTGCTCTTGAAAAAGAGCAGACTTAAACGTTCACAGAAACTTAAGCACTTCCCTTATGTTATCTCAATTTGAGGGCAGATCTACAGGGGATGAGCTTGTGTGCATGAGTTACATTCAAACTGTTGAAAACTTTGTGCACACGAAAGGAGCACCAACAGCAGGATCAGGCCTTTGTCAGAAAGACCCCCATTTGTTACCACTCTGCTTTTGATGACAGCTGATTTCTTCATTTGAACATTATATATGCACTACTTAACAGCTTAGATTTTGATGCTTAGTTTTGCAAGTGCTGTCAAGAATGAAAGTTGTTTCGCAAATCCTACCAGAAAAGGGCTGTAGCTTTGCATTTTCTAAATACTTAAATTTGGATAGAGAAAGGAGATAAACTAATCTGATTTGGACAAAATGCATTATCAGTAAATCATAGGGTACTTTTATTTTCTTTTTCTGTAACTGTCTAATAAGAAACAGATTTTGAAATTGGGTGTTTTATGGAGCTTTTGCTGCATAACAAAGAAATTGTGTAACAACTTTGAGACTTTATATCCTCTCTTAATTCTGCTTCTTATAAACACTGTAAAGACGTGTTCTTTTTCTGTTGCTGTAAAAGTCAAGGGTATCCCATACTGATGGAAATGCATGTATCAGTTCAGATTTATATCTTAAGTGATCACATTCTAGGGGGCTAAATAATTCTAAACAACAACAACAACAACAAAAGCCAGCTTTAGCATCTGAGTACCTTGGGTATCCGCAGTTTGTCCAGTATCCTGTCCAAAATGATCTGTTTGGAATCTGAAATGGGATTTAGCAAACTTCTGTTATTTTAGATATAGTTTGTGTGTGATAGAAAGTGTGTTTTCTGTTTTAGAAACTACCAGAAATGAGAGCTATGTTATGACTGCAATTTATCATTTTCAATTTGCCTGCATTTTCAGAAACTGTTTGTTACAATTATGTCTATAAAAAACACAGCACTTTCTATCTTCAGAGTCATTTTTATAGCAATACCTACATTTTCTCTGAACTGATTTTTGAGTTCCAGTGGCTTCAGTTCTTTGACAAACAAAACTCTCATTGACTTGAACAAACTGAAAAACATCGAGAGAATAAAGGTTAAAAGCACTGCTCTTAATATAGTGACACTCTTAAGTTATCATTGACAGTGCCATCAAATATAGAACATATTTCTCCTTAAATGGCAAGATGAGGAATGAGAGTACTTTTCCTATCTGTTTTACTAGTGGTTAGTTGCAGGATGCATAAATATATACACATATAGATTTGTCAAGACCTTATTTACTTCTTGGTATAGTCAAAGATGCTGTGCCTATGTACATCTTACACACGCGTGTTACCCATAGGTTTCTTTCCCTTGCCAAGACAAATAATGATGAGCTCTGGGCCAGTAATCATTAAGATACATGATTCTTTATGACATTTATTTATCTAGCATATTTAGAAACTCACAGAAGACCTTTTTTAAAAGCTATATTGTCTCTTTTCACCCATTATCCCCGAGTTTATATTTTTAAAGACTACAAAATAAAAACAGTGTGCTTGTTTGTGCTGTGTGTGACCTGTACAAAATGCATCTTGCTCCTTTACAGTATAAGGATGTTCTTGACTTTACCACCCTAAACTCAGACTTACCATATAGGTTTAATATTCAGAAAGCACAGGATGATGGGGTATGGTGTTTCATACAATATATATGTACATTTGTGAATAAAACACCTAGTTCAGGTTCTAAAAATTGCCTAGTGATTGAACCTTTTCCATGGTTCAAAATCTTCTTTGGAAAGGAAATATGTGAACATGGATCCTAGATCACATTTATCGCATACATAATTTCTCTTGTTCATTTGGGCAGTAATGGATTAACAGCAAAGGCAGCAATGAAGTTTGTACTTGTAGAGGTCCAAGCTAGACCCCCAGCAAAGCATCTCTGTACTCAAGTTTCCAAATGGCTTTACTTTGTGTTTCTGCCAAGCACCAGTTCCAGGTACTGGTCATTCTGTCCTGACTTTTTACAAAAGGATTTGACAGCACTTGAATAAATATGTGCAGGCCTAGTCACTCAAAAAATACATGGCTCCAGCCATGTTTTTCTGAATGCTAAACAAGGAGATTGCTCTGATTCCTGTGCCAGTGCCAAACTCTTTGAAAAAATCTTCCTGACAATTCCTGTGAATTTCTATACAGACAGGGAACTCTCACATCAGGGAGATTTGGTGGAAAAGAAAAATAAATAGAGGCAACTATCAACAATCTACAGTCAAATCCCTGGTGCACTGCAACTGTTTAATCCAGTCCCTGGGAGACAGAACTGTTACACAGTGTGTTTCCCAATTTGACACTGTAATCATAAAGGAAACTGCATGTGTGTGCTCGTAGAAATACAGACACACTGCCACAGACGTATATATAATGGGAGACAGTATTAGCCTGATTTTGCACTGCATATTTAAATTTGTGAATGAAATGTATGGCATGATCCATATTAAGGAGGCCAACAGTTGGAATCTTTCCATTGCCAACAGTGATCTTTAGAGCAGATCCTGTAAAACTGAAGTACCTTGAGAACACATATTCAAGTCAATGGGAGTAGAAGGTAATTTCTGTGGCTGCTTGAGTTTGCATAGATTTACTTTTGTGGTTTCATGAAGGATGTGGAAGAAATCAGTGTCAAGCTGAGTTTAGTCCTTTCTTCTTCGTCTGTAGCTTGGTCTGCCAGATCATTCTGCCCTTAAGCTGTCCCTCCCTATGGTCAGATATAGTGGATCTTTTGCAGTAGAGCTGTCTCAGCAGGCAGCTATTTGGCTGCAAGATTGCTGTGACTCCCGTGCCTGAAACATTAATCTGATTTGTCTTGTGTCTTATGGTTGTGCAAGGATCGCAAAAGTCCACAACAGTGAAGCATTCCACAGCTGTGCTTTCTCCAGGTACCAAAGGCTGGCTAAGATGGCAGTGAGGAACAAGCTGCCATCTTTACAAAGATAAAAAGATTTCACCTTTCTGGTTTTTAGCTTAGAGATCTTAATTTTTTAAAAAAGCAAAACAAACACAAACCTCTCGGAATTTATTTTTCTTTTTAAGTGGAAGACAAAGTTTTGGAGAGCTCTGGAATTAAAGGAGATCATAGACTTTGAAAAAATCTTAAAATTCACTCTAATAATTTTTGACAGTAGCTACATTTTACGGTGCTCTTTTGGAGATTGGGTGATGGCTTCCAAATAAACACATCTTTTCTCCACTGAACTGAGTGAAATACCAGTATTGTTATTCAGTTATAGGATGAGGGTTCAATCTCCTCGGTCTCTCAGGAATCTGAAACCCTGTATGGCTCAGTTTTGGAAGTTTCACCACAGTTTTTGTTTGCAGTATGCTTGCTGGCATTGGATCTGGTGCTGTACGGGTCTCTCTTGTTTATGCTTCAATTCTGTTGGCTTAGAGAGTTATTACCAGCCTGACAGTGGAATCTCTGATATGAATAAAGCAGTATTTGAATCACCAAGATTAGTATTCCTTTTACAGAGGTAAAGATGAAAATATGGGGCACATAATAAAAGAAAACAACAGCAAACCTCATCTCTGGTTCAGTAGTACTGATTTTACTCAGACCTCTACTGAGAGAGAGCCTGTGTGCCTGTCTTAAAAGGAAGGAGAAGCTGTAATTAATTTCAAACTGCATGTGGCACTCCAGAAAACAAATCTATATATATTCAGCCCCTTGGTTCTCTAGCTTTGAAATACATTTTGATACATTAACCCATTTTGTATAGTGTGTATTTCTACACTTAAACATATAGTTATAAGAAACTGCAGTTCTTAGGTGTTCATTCTGTAAATACCTATGCATGTACTAAACTTCCACATTACACATACTGGAACAATTTGAGGCTCTCAGATTTCTTGTTTATACACAACATACTGCTTTTATTTATTCATATTTTTCCGCTCAGAACCTGTATAAAATTGTTTTAGATTATTTGGACTTGGCTACGATTTTTAAAATTATTTTTTACCACATGCAGCCACTTTGACAACTCCATGATATCAAATATACTACAGAATTTATTATTGCAGGTTTGTTGGGGTTTTTTTCATCATATGTTTGAACTTAGCCCTGCCAAGTTTTCTCAGAGTTTCTGGATATATTTTCTCAGATCATTTCTACTTTTATTATGAAGACTTACAGAAATCTTGTATGGTGAGCTGTAATTTTGTCACATCCATTTTATCTCTGGAAATATAAGCTGTCTGAAACATCAGAAAATACCCACTGTGCTCTGTTTTGGAAATTCTGAATAAGCTTTGCATATCATGGATTTAAACCATTTATCAGAAAGGCAAGTAACTTAGACATCTGCATGTATGTTGAGGGGAGCCAAACAGTCCTGCTTTGAGACCATCCTCCCAAAGTACTAGTTTTAAAACCATGGCTCTAATATGTGACATGTCCAGTTATTTGGTAAACCGGGTGCTTGGAAAGAAGATACTGAACCCTAACATACCAGAATAAGAGCAGTTAGATAATGAAGAAGAAAACAGAAGTATCTAGTGAGCTGTTTCTGTGCCCCTTTCCTGTTTAGCACACGATACTACATTCCCCAAAGTCTGGAAGACCAGCCAAAACCAGACCCCTCCTTCATCACCATTGCTAAGCTGTTATTACTGTGGTTCAGTCTTTATTATTGATACAAGTTCAGACTTTTTTTTTTTTCTTTCCCCATGGGAAATGCAGTGTAAATGTACATGATAAAGGCAAGTACTGTAAGAGGGCATGCTTGCTTGGTCTTTGCAGCAATCTTGGAGTGGAATCTCAGGTCCTTTGTGATAGTCACCAATGGACTGTGTAGCAGGTATTGGACGACCGCCCACCACAGAATTTTATTTCATTTCAGTGAGCTTTTCCAACTTCTTTATATTTACTTTCGAATTTCATTTGCATATTCAGTGTCTTAAATAATTTCAAGGTCATTGCCCACTGGCAACAAGGTGGATATCAGGAAAAGAATACTGCTTAAATGTATACCCTTATGGATACCTGGCATTTAAACCGAATAAGGTTTCGGCACTTGGAAAGCCTCATCTTGGTCTGGATTGAGGACAGTAATTCAGGGAAGACTGGAGAGGAGGAAAATTACTTTGAGGTCTCTGAAACATGACTTCTGTTGAAAGACTGAAGAACCACTGTTGTTTGCTCCCCCCAAAAAACATATTAATAATTTGCAAGTATGTAGAAAAACTTGCATGAAGGGCACAGGGTTTTTTTTCCACAGATCCACAGCTAATGAGTCCAGAGTACTGGACTTTAACTAGGCTGCTCTTTCTAACCATCAGAAATTGAGATATAGTTCCTGGGAAGGCTTTTAGAACAGTATAGATAAACATACACTCAGATTTTCGTGGGTGATCCTGTCCAGGGACAAGTGAGCAAACATTCTAAAGCATCTCCCAGCTTTATGTTTCTGTTGTTTTCTATCTGTGTACTAATAATAAAACTCATTATCTAAAACGTGCATAATTTATATTTAAAAAATTTGCACAACAGACCAGATCCAAACCCTGTGAATGTCACTGAGAGACTTTTATAAATTCCTTTGAAGTAGACTGAACAGAACTATTGCATTGGTCTAAATCTGAACTCTGTTTACTAACAGTTTGGTATTTGCTTAGTTTGCAGAAAAACTGATAAACCATAATTAAGTGCTTAGCTTGGAAATGAATACTGAGAGCATTGCTCTTGAGAGGGAAAGTAAGGTCTGATTTTCAGCCATCCACAAGCTGATTTATAGATAAGGTAGAGAACTACCAGGTCAAAACCACACTGGTTTATCAATTCCTCATTCGCACTGATAAGAAAGGACTAATGGAAGATTATGTGAGTCATGTTTTCTCACTCTATAAAGTATTTTGGTTTAGTGTGAAATATAGGTTGTGGAATTTCCATCCATGCTTAGAAGCATTCAAGATCTGACTGGACAAAGCCCTAGGAAACCTGACCCGAACTCAGTGTTGGTCCTGCTTTGAGCAGGAGGTTGGACTTGGTGACCTCCCAACATCCCATACAAGTTTAATGACACTGTGATTCTATGATAATTAACTAAATTTTCATGTTCTGCAACAAGAGATCACTAATTTTCATTCAAGAATTCTGTATCTCCCGGCCTAATGTCTACCACAATCCTTCCTTACTGTGCTTTTAAATAAAATACACTTGCAAAATACAATCCTGTTAAAGCATAAAAGTTGAAGCAAACAGGTATTTATTGCAACAACAAATACAGGAAACAAAAGACCCTAAACCTTGGAAATAACACCTATCAAAATGTCCATGCACTTCCTGTAAAAATGCAGCTTCATTTAATCTATATTTAGGAAGTCAATAAAATAACTTTTTTTTCAAAAGGAACTTTCTGTAGGTAACTATCTGTTTTGACAAGGTGTTGAAACAGCTGAAAAAACAAAAGAGGTTGAAGCAAACATCTGGCATGAAAGAAACCACTTTGCAATGGTATGAGTTTGTTTTGCAACAAACTGTTTTGTAACATCTCATAAGCTTCATTTACCCACATGAACGCTTATATCTTGGCATTTCTGATTTGAAATTTGGAAAAATTTCACATCTGTCAAATGTATGAATATTTCAACTCTCCTTCCCAGTTTGAACAGAACCTTGTTTCCGTTACTCAAAAATGAAAATGCATTTTTTTATAATTCTCATGCCCAATTAAGAAGACCTACAAGGTCTGAGCAGAGGCTGGAATGGATAAACAGGGCATGCTCTGGCTGTTGAGAAGAAAATGACTATCAGAGTGAAGTGCCTTGTCTCTTCCCTCCCTTTTCCTCTTACTGTACAGAGGAAGGAGTCAGCAAATGGGCATCAAAAGCAGTGAAGAACAAGAACAAATCTCTAAAGGTAGAGCAGCATTTTCTGCTGACTACAGCTTGCAGCAGCAGCTCAGTGTCTTCCAGGACAGTCTGTAGATTGTGAGTGAGGACACAAACCCAACCCAGATGGGCCCTCTTATTTTCCTGCTGTCAAGACGTACCAGTCAGTCCTGCCTTTCCCTCCTGTTATGTCACTTCCTTCAAGAAATTAAAATTTTAGTTTTGGAAATTATAGAAATAATGGATATTATTCCATATGGAAAATATGGAAATTAATCCCTCTTCCATTTCCCTGGCACAGCACAAGTATTGGTGTTACTCTGCTGTATCTGGCTTATGTCAATAAATGTAAAAGGACCTTTGTATATTGCAATATGGCCCCTTTTATAGCTATAAAAAGTTCTCCTATGGGAAGTGAAGAGAGTTTCTCTGGCAACTAATGCCCATTTGTGCCTTGGGGGATTTTTGACATCCTTCAGACTGGCCAAATAAGTTAGAAGTAGGAGGAGAGAAGGCAGCACTGCATGGACCAGGAACACAAGTCTTTGTGCTACACTGACTCACGGATGGCAGCCTCATGGACATCAAGCTCAGGATAAGCTTACTGTAAACTTTGTTCATTTATGTTCTGTATTTTGTGCTAGAAATTATCTGTCATGTTACCAGCAGAAGATTGTTATTCAAGGACACATTTCCTAGGTTTGTAGAAGGTTGCTTTTTTCTTACAAAACAGATTTTTTCTTTCAAATTTCATTCATGGAGTACAAAAGCTAAAATTTTTGCATAGCAGAGAAGACAAGAAATAAGCCTTTAATTTCAGAACCCGGTCAGTGCCAGATTACTAGCTAATGTAATAAAGCCCACAGACAAACACTTAAATTGCAACATTTGTGGATTTTAGCAGCAACAGCAGACATTTTGGAAATGACATAATCTTGTTGACTAGCTCATCCTCATATTGCATCTGCTTTTCCACAAGACACTTGCTATTTTTTGTTTCTAATTCATTCCCTGACTGTGCAGAAGTGTGCATAGGAGCACAGCAGTAGCACCCTTTGACATCTTTAGTATGGCTGAGCCCTGTAAGCAACTCTTTTCATTCTGCAAAGAAAGAGCACATTTCAGCTAGACTTACACGTGGTTTCAAGAGATAGTTTTGGCTGTGAGTTCAGAGTAACAGTGACCATTTCCCAGGTTCAAGGGTTTCAGATACAAAATACTGTCTTCAAGTCCATTTCTAATTTTAACCTACACTGCAGGTGTGCAACTATAGATAAAACTCAGTAACAGCCCAGACAAATCAATACTTCCACCTGACCCAGCCTACCCACACAACTTGGCAGCCAAGAACACCCGGCCCAAGTGCACACTCAGCTCGCCCAAACACTGCCCTGTGGCTCTTACATGGGCAAGGAATGGAGACCCTCAGAAGGCTTCATGAAAGCAGAGCTAACCTCTGAGATGGTTTTATATAGCAGTCATTTTACTCCTAAATGCCTGATTACACAGTTGAGGAAATCAGAAGAGCAGAAAGTGGGGGAGAGAAAGGCTCCTTTCAAAGAAATGGCAAACAAAAGGGCTTTACTAGAAGATCAAAGGAAATTCATCATTAAAGTAGAAAGGTGGCTTTGGTTTAAATAGTTTTAAACCCCCAAACTTATTAGTAGTCATTCCAGACCTGCTTTTTATATTTCTTAATGCAAGTTAGAGCTCTGCTACTTGAAATAGATTTCTGTAAATCCAAGTTAAGAAAAGTTTAATAGATTAGAGCTAAATGACAAAACTGCACTGCTGTCCTCATAATTTTTACTAATAACCATGAAAAATTCCTCCTGTAATGAATGTCAGGTGTCCCTGGCCAGATTCTCTGTACGCTTTCTACCAGGGCACACCACCACCTAAATGGTTGCACTGGCTTTTGTGCTGGACTGGTTGAAGTGTTTACACAAAACATGAGAAAGTGGAGAATCAAGCCCAGAAATTTTCAGGTTTCCTTGAAAATGGTTACTTATGTAAACTTACAGGTTCAATCCAATGCCAAGATTGTTATATGGCTGTGACAGGTGAAATACATATCCACCTGCATTTCACCTGTCACAGGCATGTGACTTTCTCAGGATAGGTGATAACTGTATCTCCTGAGATAGCATAGAGTGCTGTTACACATATAAAACTAACCATACTCCCATTTTAGAGCATGCTAGTCATTTTTGCATTAGTGACCAAAACTGTCTCTCAGTTTTCTGTTAGTCTAAGTATACTACACCGTTGTATCCTACATGATGTAATATGGACACCAAATGAGTAGGCTGCAGCTCTGAAGAGGCCTCTTTCAGTGATACATGAAGTTTTCCTGAGGTGACCTGCAGGGCAGGTATGAAGTTCTGACATCCATGTTCAGCTTTTCTCTAGTATCTAATAAATCCACCCTCACAGATTTGCACCATTTTGTAATTTTGATTCCTTATCCTAGACCCATCTGATCTAAACTATCACAAAAGATTCTTATTGATCCCTCTTCTTCTGTGTGACTCAGTTTCAAGTGATACTTTGAGTCTTCTCATCTCTGCTTAGTGCCCTTAGAAGACAGGGGGTTTTGACTAAATACCACAGCTCTCATGGTCTGAGAGCCAGAGGTCCCTGCGTGCTGGGGAGAGAGAGGAAGGATAAAGTGAGCTGTAGAAATGGGCATTGTATGCCTGTAACCACCAGCCTTAGCAAATAAAATGAGCTCTTAACAGTCATCCTGAGGTTGTTAGCATAGAACCACGTACAGGACCAACAGACAGTTACTGCTTGTATTACTCTTTCTGTTCTTCAGTAATGAAAGTGATGGTAATTAATAACAGTCTTCTAGACCACTGCTAACACTCATGTTAAATTTCAAAAAAAAATTGTGTCTCTTGCTGGTATCATTTACAGCAGTCCCCTGAGCAGCAAGTCTTAACTGTAATTTTATGGTGGTTTGTGATAAATTATTTCCTTGCATATTGTACTGAATCTGTTTAAATAGAAGACAGGAGACTATAAACCTGAAAGAAAGGAGTGGTGTTAATGTGAAACTATTGGAAAGATTTTTTTTTTTTTACATAATGTTGACATATACAAATAAGTAATACAATGTTCTCTACAGCTGCTTGAGGCACAATATATCCAATATTAGCGCAAGTGGGTAGAGCTAATAAGGCCTGTATTGTTTATGCAGAGCTCACAACGTGACTCACATTTTGTGTTTGTTTGCAAAGTTGGAGAGAAGAACTGGGCTTTTTTTTTTTAGCATTAACATAATTTTAACTCATCTGCTTTCTTCTGAGCTCCCATTCCCGATTCAGCACGCATGAGTCTGCTAATGAAATCCAGATGTCAGACAAAAAATCAATAAGCTCTCCCACCCATCTGGTGGATCAGGTTTCTCAGAGACTGGAAAAAAAAAGAATCAGGAAAGATTCCTAGAATGTCTGAAACTTTAGATTTCAGTGTGTTTTCAGAGAGCAGAGGCCAGCAGGGGGATGGTTTAGAAGTAAAATTGATAGCAAGTCAAGATTCTTGTTGGAAAAGTGAGAAGAAATTGAATGGTTATGTTGTCAGTTACACTGAGCCCTAAGAAGACCTAGTATATCCAAAATTCACTGCTGCTACTGAAAAATTACACTGAACAGCACAAAGAGCAGTTCTGAGACAGAAATAAAAATGTTATGTGATGTAAATTATTAAATTGGTTTATTCCTTGGCTTTGCTGTTTCAGGGTCCCAGTCCCTTTAGAGACTCAAGAAGCCTGGGAGGAGAAGTTATAACATCATCCTCCAGTTTGCTTTGGAGGATTATTTGCAGAATCTCACCACTGTGACTCGGGGCTTCCTTTCTTTCAACCCTCACCTTAAGCCTTACACTAGACCAAAGCTGAGCTGTGTACAAGGTGCCCAAGCTGTTTCCAAGACCAAGACTTGTCCTCAGGGAACAAGTTTTTCATAGTTCTCGGCTTTCTTGGCAACCTTTTTCCAGTCAAACTGTAGTTTTAGGCTTTCTCCTTCTCTTGACCCTAACCTTGGCTATAAACCAAAGCTTTAGACAGAACAGTCCTTCCTACAACTGAAGCTTTGCACTTTTCTTTCGCTCTACTATTTCTCATTTCTGGAATGCATCATAATACTTTAAATTTATTACACCTTAGGCCTGAGAAGAAAGGGTCAAAAAGGTCAGTACTGAAAGATTTGGGCTGAGTAGCCAACTAGAAAAAGAAATTTGTTTCATTTTCAGAGGAAATACTTAACAAAAATCAGTTTTACTCAAGCTTTTTGTGTGACTAATTCAATGGAATATTCACAGTAATTACTTTCAATTATTCAGTTGACTGAAAAAGTGGTGTCTTCTGTACTTCCAATAGCATTAGGATGCATCGGGGTTTACTCTTAGACTGAGAGGCATGTTTCCGTAGGCACAGATTTTAAGTCATTGTGAGCTGCCCTCATTTCAACTGTAGTTAACTTAAAACAAGCCACAAAGTTGCTTTCATGCTACTTTTGCATTTGTTTCCACAGCCACACTACTCTAGATTGGCAAAATAGAAAAGTTTCATACGTTGCTCTGCCAGCTCTGTTGTGACAGCAGATTTCTCTTCTACACAGGCACTTCCCTGATCTATAGATGGTGGGTTGATGGGCTCACCATGAAGGAAAGTTCCCTCTCGGTCATTCTGTTCTGTTCACTTTTGCTCCACTTTCATATAATTTAACACCTGAGCATTCTCAAGACGTACACTTGTGGTTTGCTTTCCCAGTCTTTTCCTAGGGTCAGTCTTGTGCATGTAATAGAGTGTTTCTGTTTAGTAACTGTTTTTCTTAAACATGAGAAGAATGAGGTCACATATATGTACCTTGCACTAGGGATGGGATAAGTGAGCTTTAGTTAGGGTGAGAGCACGTAACATTGTCTCAGCTCATCTTGTAACCCAGGAAAGCTCCCTTAGCCTGCTAATGAGATACTCCATTGCTCCAGAAAGCAGAGGAGTCGACAGAAGCAGCCTTCTCTCAGCAACTGCACCTCTCCCAGATATGTCTAACTGTGGTCCTTGCAGACCTGAGCAAGTTCTGCCTCTGCTCTGGGCCAGCTGGCCCAGGCTACTTTGGATACAAAAGTCCTGTAACCTGCATGTTGTGATGGAATGCAGTATTCTGTAGATTTGCAGTTCTCAAATGCCACAGCCTCAGATCTGTGAATGTTGTACTCTTCTCCATGGAGGACTGTGGGTACACCTAGTATGGAGAAAAATCTTTGGACCATCAAGAAACTGCAGAATTCCCATGGATGCTGCTTAGTGGTAGTTTAGTGTCTGCACAGATCCCAGAGCTCTCTGCTGTCAGACTGAAGAGAGCTACTGAACACTTGTGCCTCCTATGGAGAGAACAGCTCTGTAGCTACAGGCACTTCAAAGTATTTGTTCACTACTACGTATTTGGCCCAGGTTATCAAGTTGTTCATTATTCATGAACTGGTCTTATCTGAAGCCTGGTTCACATTGGTGGTTACTTGTGATGATGGATGGTTAGAGCTGGGTGTAGACTGCAGACTTTGAATTAGAGCCTGTGCTGTTTTAATGGGTTCATCTGGTGATTGTACACAAAGATTCAACAGGATCAGTGTGCACAGAAACCACAGTAGTGACCAGTGACAGAGCTGTAATCGGTCAGTGCCCTTGGAGAGAACAGACTGAGTGATCCTTTCCCTGAAGGATGCAACCACCTCAGTGCAATCCCTTGGACCTTGCCCATCTTTCTCAGGAGGATAAGCAGTATCTTATGAAAGCATCATTCTTCATAAACATTTCTTATCATGTCTTTTTTCTCTACCCCATAGTCTTCTCTCTTACAAGCCCCTAATACATTTGATGACTGATAAGGGCCAAAAGCAGAAGCTAGTAGAGATAAGAGCTACAGAAGTGTGAGAAGTAAGAAGACAGCTGTTGCCTGAAGACTACCAGCTGTTGAAAAATAATCAACATAATTTTGATGTTGAGGGCATTGTACAACATCACCCTATGGTTAGTAAAATAAGAACTTAGTCTAACTCCCATCTGTGTCTGTGGAAAAGATCTACTTGTTTCAGTAGGATCTGGAGACAGACATAAAGCAACTCTGGACGGTCGGCTTTCAGAGAAAGGCTGTTGTCTTGCTCCAGCAGAATTATTGGAGCACGTGCAGAAGGTCTGACCCTACTGACCTCACATTCTGCATCCTGTCATACCTCCTCTTTATCTTTCCTCCATTCTTGAGATTCTTTCCCAATCAATCCCCCTCCTTATCCAGCTGCTACAGTTAAATCCTTCATTCCTTTTCCAGAGTATCTAAGATCTTTGACCCCATTCATTCTCCTTTCCAAGGTGCCTTCCATTGATAGAGAAGAATTAAGGCTGAACAATGGATATTTGGCACACCAAAACAGACATAATAAGGAATGGAAAGCACAGCTCTTCTATTCTTTGTATACAGTTCCCAGAGACACAAGTCTTATCTAGCTTTTCCAAACTCAACCTTTTTTTCTGATATTTTTCTCTTTTAATCTCCAGCGGCTGTCATTTCATTTATCTCTGTCATTTCATTAATCACCCTAGAAAACATGTTTCTCTGCTTAGCACATCTAGCAAGTTAAGGCACAATAGATTAATCTCTGGATATTTTTACCATACCTTAGGTGGTTATGTTACAAAAAGAAACATGGCCAAAGTGCAGTGAGCCCCAAGAGATAAATTTATAGATTGAGATCTATGGAAAAGCAACTAGAAGTTCTTAAAAAAGCCTATGGTAGGTTTTAGTAGGAGACCATAAGTCAGACTGCCAACCAGCAGTTGAATATCCAGCAGCAAATAGTAAATGTCTCCTTGTATAATTGATTTATTCCATACTGCTGCTTAAAAAAATGCTGATCCCTGATTCCTTCTCACTTCAGGCAATTCTAACTGGGATGAATAATTGAATTTGAACACTCTAAGAAGTACCATACTGTACATCTCCAGAAGACAAATCTTGGAGCTGATATTTCTTTTAAGGCCTCTTAAACTTTTCTGTTGGAGTAAATTACATGGACTGATCAGACAAATGCCCCACAGAATACAGAACTGGTATTCCATCAGGCTCATAGCTGAGCCTTTTCTGCTAGCGTAGCCTCGTTTCATGTAGGTAGAACTAGCCAACTATCCTACACTAACACAATGTAGGACGTCAGTCTATTTTCATTTCATTTATGACCAGTTTGGGGGAAAGGGGTTTGGTTTTAGTTGAATTTCAGCAGTTTGAGATAGTTTCAACGTGCAGCTAGATTACCAGTGTTCTAACATTCACATTTGTGGCTTAACTATGTCTAGTTATTATACTAACATGATATCAATCCTTACAACAAAAACAGCAATACAGGCTTTCCAGAAATATTGTACCAGGAAATGAGTTTGCTCAAATTTTTGTAAAAAGTGGAGATGGTTGAAAACAATTCACTAAAGATCAGTAGATATTTAAAGAAAACTTGTCATGCACTCAGTCCTCAAAATCTAGTCTCATATACTTTCGCAGTTATAAACAAATCAAGAAACAGGGTCTTCAGGGCATCCATATGAAAATTTTAAAGTTGAAAACCCCCTGGTGTTTGCAAACTTCCCCACTGTTCATACAAAATACAACTTTTGTTCTTCCTGTTACTCTTTAGAATGCAGGTACTTCACAGGAAACCTTCCACATGACTTTGGAACACTAAATCATAGAATCAACAAAACTGCTGAGGCTAGCAGGAATCTGGGGAGATCGGCCAGCCCAGCTTCCTGCTCAACACCACTTAGCTGTTGAATATCTTCAAGGATGGAGACACCACAACTTCTGTGGGCAACCTGTGCCAGTGTTCAGTCATCCTCACAGTAAAACAGCTTTTCCTATCCTTAAAGGGAATTTCTGCTATTTCGGTTTGTGCCCATTGCCTTTTGGATGGCATCTCCACTGTCACTGGATACCAGTGAGAAGAGTCTTGCTGTTGTCTTTAATCTCTCCCGTGCTACATATCAGTTACCCAAAGCATAATCCAGACAGCTTTTTTGAATTAACTCATGCTGAATAGGTCTTCCATGTGTGGGAAGCCAGGATGGTCATGTGGCACCTTTTTGCCACCGGTGATCTAAAGTCTAACAGGTTGATGCTAAAATATGTGATTCATAGGATGATAGAAGTCATTTAGACCTAAACTCTGTCTGGGCTCAAAAGAGACATAACCTTACACAGCACAGTACACTGCATGTAGAGAATTAGGGTTGCATGAATTACATGTAGTTTCGGGTTCTGGAATTAGCTCCCTAAGAGCTACCGTGATATAAACATACCCTACAAATTCCATGAGATAAAAAAATAAGAAGTATAGTCATGATGGATTACCAGGTGGAAGACAGCTTTTTTTTTTTTCTGTCTCAAATACTGAGTGCACTCTCTGTGAAAAAGCCCACCAGTCAAGTCAAGGAATTGATAGAATTTTGCCCATCTAAATAGTTGATGTAGAAACTTCTCTGGAGGTAGGCAGTACATTTCAGATGCTGGGGGAAATGAAGCTCTGAATACATTGGATTAAAACATGCAGAAGTAATGATCTAGAGTGAAATAATGACCCAAGTAACATTTTGACCGTATCAAATTCCACTTTCTTTGTTCCAATTGAATGAGAGAGGGGAAAGAAAGCAAAGCTAAAAGCAGAATTCCAAGTCAGAATATCTGCACTAACTTTAGCATTTTCATCAACTTCTTGACAGAGAATGTTCTTTGCACTGCAGATTTTCTGTTGCAGTTAGACAGTTTGCAATTAGTTCTCCATTTTAAACAAAACAACAGGACTAGGCTTTTCAAAGTCTTATTCCCTCTTCTCTGTCCCTGTTAGGTTTTACCTCACAACCTTTCCTAAATTTTCAGCTGCGTGTTGTGTGTTAGGCATTAGGCTGAAGGCAAGCAAGCCTAACTGGGTCAGCACTCAAGGACAAGTAAGTGTGATTCTGCTCAAATCTGTGGGGATGTGTCTATTTGTAATACTGGATGATCTGGCCTACAAGAACAAACAGAAAAGGCCAGGTAATACTGCCAGCTGAAAATTTTGTCTGACGGGGCATCTGACTTCATTTAGCTGTCATGTTGATGTAGCAGAAAGGACTAAATTTGTGCACTGGATATGTGAATCTTGAGTCAGAAGTGCTAAGGCAACTCCTATGATCATTTATCATACCTCGTACTTTCCTATGCATTTCCACATAAACCAAGCATTTCTCATTCTGCACAATGCCTCCCAGTAAAAGTTTTGAAGAACCTGCATCTCTGCTGATACTGAGACTCTTGGGTCAGAGATAGTGGCAATGCTGTAGAGCTGAGCTGTGGTGGATGCACGCTCTGTTCCCAGCATTTTACTGCCCACTTAGGTCCTTGGAAAGTAGTAAACTTTCTGCTTGTTTCTGCACAGCTGACCTAATTGCTCAGAGAGTTGGAGTACTTTTTTTTTTTTCTTTTTAATGACTAGTGTTGATTAAAAAACAAACCAAATTACACTGTTGCAGTACACAAGATCATCAGCGATGATGAAAAGGTATAATTTTGTTTCATAGCATCACACTGGATACTCAAATACATCTGATTAACCGTAGTGGTCCAAGGTCATTTTCAGAATCACTCTCATGAGAAGAAAATTGTGCTTAACGTAATAAGTTGTAACCCTTTAATTTTACATTTGGCCGTGCTAAAACACATTCGTGTGCAACTTACTGAGTGATTGAGATCGCTGTATCACTTAGCTGACCTCCTCATTGTTTACCACACCTCAAACACTCTGTCCTCTGCAGGCTTTTATCAGTTGTTATTTTACCTTTGTTTGTATTTTTGGCTACAGGTCAATGTAATATTATCAAACTGAAACAAAAGAAAGGTGTTGCTTTAACATCCACGGTTAAAAATGGTGAATTTTATTATCAGATTCAGCTCACCCCTAAATAGCTGTGTGAAACAGTGTGAAAAGCACCTCATCACAATCAATTCAACTATGAGGATGATTCAGAGAATGGTAAACTTGTGAGACTGAATTACTGGTCATCACTATGAGTAGGAGTCAAAGCTGCTCTATTATTTTTCCAGAATATAAAAGCCTTTCTAATTTTGAATGTTTGGCTTTGAACAATATCTGCATAATTGTTGTGTAGTTAAAAGTCTGCTTATGGTCCCTTGTCTTATAGGAATATCGTGTAATCACAGTCGGGTAATATAATGTCTGAAAGGTTTAACTATGAAGACTAAAAAGTAAAAATCCTAGAAGACCTCTGCAAAAAAAGGTTTTAGGTGAAAAGCACTTTAAAGTTTCTTTTGATAAAAATTCATGGGATTTTTATGCTTTAATGAAAACAGCAAAACTAAAAAAAACCCCTAAAAGTTGAAACAATGTAATTTCTGTTTTATCAAGCTAATTGATCATTTAGAAAGTAAGTCGAATATTATTTTCCGAACAGTTTTTTTATTCACATAGTTCTTGAGAAAAGTTATTCCACTGGCTTTTATGATCACCCAATGATGTTTGGATTTGTGATGCTACTGTTCTGCTGTTCTCGTATAGAAGTTTCTCTGAAATCTTTTTTCTTCCTCTCCATTTGTTTCTTACACTTTCAATCACACTTTGTGGGCTTACACTAAAGCCAAGATCTCATTTTTAAGTCCTACAAATCAATCCTGAACACCTTTCCCACCCATAAGTATCTATCATCACTCAAAGTAATGGTTTCTAAATGCCAACAAAAGTTGTTGTCACTGTTCTAATTTCTCTCTCACTATTAAATCAACCCCACTATGATTTCCCTTTCAACTTTTTATTTTCAAGAGCTGTGGCTTAAGCTGGTCAAGACATACAAGAACTAAGGACCAGGAAGGAATAAGAAGCAGTTACACTAAACTTCTGTACTTTTGCACATTTTTGATGAGTTGTATCGTGGTGGTGATTCCTTCTAGAGCCATTTATGAGAGTATTTTTATCTTTATCTTATCCTCATCTTTAACTAACACTGTTTCACTCTAGAGAAAGCTACATTAGAAGGATAAGTTAAACATGTATCTAATACACCAATATTCTGCCAAAGTTCAAGGGAAAGCAAATAACTTGATGGATTGCAGGACTGCAACAAACCGATTACAGGCTACAGATGCAGGTGAATTTGAACAGCAGTCTGGAAGGCAGCTTTCTTGTGCCCTTTTGGTCTTGGAACTTCTACTTCTCATTCAATTCAACCTCATACCCTTGCTTCAGTCCATGAGAAAAATGTCATCTTGGAGTTTTTATATATTCTACCATGAGTCCAATTCTTGCAGTCTTTCCTCTTCAGAAGACACTCTCCACCACCATAATCATCAACAGTGAGGGAATACTTCAACAAAAAAAGTTGCATGTGCTTGAGGGTTATTATTCCCTGGAGTGTCACTAAAGATACAAGTCTCAAGATGGAAGTTCACTTATGAAAAATTCCATCCTATAGGTGCTAGTCAGTGTCAAAGTCTAACCACCTTTTAGAGAGATGTCCTATTATAAGATCATATGCTTTCTACGTGTCAACAAAAGAAGAGGCATTTATGTGCTTCTGCCCAGGAGTCTGGGTGAGTGAGTTCTTTCTGGAAAGTGAGTAGGGTATGTTAGCTTTTGACAAAACACATCATGGTCCATTTTTCTGTACTTCATCTTAGTTATACGTGACAATATTGGCAACACCATGCAGAGGGTACTGTCTGAAGAATGAACAAAGAGGATGTTGTTACAAAGCAGCAGTATTCTCATTTGCTTTAAAATTCTTTTTCTCATCAAAGCCTCAATCTCCTGCATTTTCCACACTGCAGTAGTGTTTGCCAGACATGTCATGCAAAGTCAGATACAACAGACATCTTCCTCTTCTACAATTTTCTGTTCCTGTTCAATTCCTTCTTGTCCACAAGGAGATGTTATGAAAGTAGTATTTTCTCCTTAGGTCTTTTCTTGAGACCAGGTTGATCAGGATATGCGTGCTCCATTTGTGTGGAGCACCAAATGCAAACATGAGAAATAGACTGATCTTGTGCTTCCTGGAGGGAGGAGCCAAGGTAAAGCTTCTCAGTGAACAAGAAGATGGAGGAGGGAAGACAACAGCAAGAAAAATCAAAAGTAAGCACCTTGTCTGCATGGAGAAAATAACTATGTATCTGTAGTGAAACATGGTCTGAAATACCTCAGTAGCTTGCTATGGAGGAAGAGGCAGAAGAAGGTTCTGTTGTACTCCTTTGCTAGGGACTCTTTGAAAAGCTGCACTAACAACTTTCACTTTTGGTACAAAATGGTTTTATCAGCCACCTTTCTAAAGAACCATCTCTCTGCATTCCTTCTGGTGAGCAACATGCCTCCTCTGTGTACAATTTGTCTCACTTCTTATTTTGGTTTGCTATTAGCAGAACTAAGTCTTTTAGAGTTATCAGTGAACCAGAGGAGCTTAAAAATAGCCCCTTCATGCCTTGTTCTCAAACTCTGTCCTCATGAATTCCCCCATAACTCTGGTTCATGAAACAAGGAATTACCGCTCTTGGAGACAAGAATCTCAGTATTACTTTTACCAACTACATCAGTGATGTTTTTCTTTTAATCTTTGGTACTCTACATAACACAGCTGTTCATAGCATTTGGCAAATCTGGAGCTCAAATACAACTATCATTTCTATTTAATCAGTATTATGCTTATACTGTCACACACACAAAAAAATAATCTCCTGATTACCTCACCATGCTTTGTTATTTGGAAACAGCAAAATGTGTGCTGTTCCCTTAACATACATAGCCCCCAGGAAGATATAATTACCTCTTTAGCACAAATTGCCATAAATCTTTTATGATTCTGATTGGTAGGATCAGGATCTGTCATGGTTCAAGTAAACACAAACTTCAGTGGCTGAATGACATCCAACTTTAACCTCCAAATGCACTGCCTTACAGCCTAGTTCCATGCATACTACTATTGACAGGCTAAAGTGGTTAAAATCTAAATTAAGAAAACAAGACAACACCCAAGGAAGGGCCATGTTCATCATATGTGTATGCACACCTATGTGTGTGACTGGCTGTAAGGGGACAGGGGTGCTAAGAGAAGGTAGGCTTGGAGAAAGAGCACAGTCGCTCAGCTTCCCTGAGAAGGAAATTAAACATAAAGAGCAGGAGAGGTCCTTCCTGACAGCTGCATGGAACTGTGCAGAGGGACACAGTCTTCCTTCTTGTTTGCTGATCTAATGGTGAACTTCCCTTTGCTGTCACTCAGCAGCCAAAAATGAACTCTTATGAATGCCTTTCTTACCAGGAAATACTAAAACACAACATTGAAAATCATAGTGTGCATGAAAGAGCTATAAAGCTATTGTTTGGGTCACTAGCATTCAAGTACTTTCTCTGATGGCCTTTGGTATATATATGGATGCTACCAGTCCATTTATTTGGGGACAGGAACCTGTAACATAAAGGCTGTCATAATGGCTGTAGCACCGTTATTCACATCTTCAGTAGAAGGGCCAAGAATGGAAACAACATTGACCCACACAGCTCTTCTAAAGATGCACCAAAATGGGATGCAATATGCCTACTGGTATAGCTCTCAAAATATGTCTTGATCAACAAAGATGAGGCTTTCAGATTTGTTGCCATTCCTTGTGCCATGGCAAGAGTGATATAGAAAGCCTTGGCTGTAGCAAACTGCCATTCATGTTATTAAAGATGGGTTTGAAACCTAAAAACTGTGTATTGCAGAAGGTCTCTACAAAGTACAGTCTACTATATGTTTCTGTATGGATCCAAACAGAAGAGTTCTGCAAGATGCCTGACACGTTTTTGTGATTTAATCAGTCTCAGCCAACTAAATCCAGCTAATTCCATCATTCCTATGTGTGCCTGTCCCTGAGATAGCATGATTGGCTTTTCCATGGCACAGTTGAAGGCTGAAATGTGAGATTAATGCTGTCCCACCCTCCTAAGAGGTCCAGTCTAAAGCTCTCTATCTCATGCTGAAATGCAGTGACATTCAAACTAGTGGCAGTCCTGCCCATTAAGGACTTGATTACATTCTTTGGGATGGCATTGAGTGTTCTAATAGTTTTGGTACTGATCATGTAGTTTTAGCTAATGATGTATTTCTGGAAAGAAATCCAGCACAGCTGGGTGATAACTACTATAGGTCTATGGAAAATATTCTTCAATGAAACCCCTACTACTTCAGAGAATATGTGCTTTAAAGCACTTGGGAATGGTTAACCATCAGAGAAGAGAGATCCTGGAAGGAAATGGTTTGCTATTTTGCCATCAAAGTTGGACCTTAATTTTTACTTCTTTGGAGGAAAGTTGTAATTCTTGGGAACTAGATGAAATGAAGAACATAGTGGTACCCTGAGGAATGCATTGGTCAGCTAACAAAAGCTAATATTACACTTCTTTCTTTAACAAGTTTCAGTTACTGTCTTCTTTTATCTTGAATTGAAGCAAGAGCAAGACTATTAGTAATTTATAGTCTGGTCGTTTGTCTTGAATTCATTCTGCTAGGTGTGGCTCTTAGTCACAAAGGTCCCTAGTCCCACAGGGATGGGGAATGTCAACAGTGGAAGAGAGAAATACTTTATAAAAAAAAAAGAAGAAAGAAAAGGATAAGTAAAATAAAAGTAAGAAACCTTCCTAAAATATCTCAGGTTTTCTATGACAGATTCTGGTCTTTCTCCTGACATCCTGCATACAAGATCCACTAGTAATGCTTTGCCTTTGTACTGCATCAGTGTGGAGCACTGCATCACAGCATCTTGAGGCCAAATTGTGGACTACTTTTGGTCCAAAAGCTGCTCTTTGATACTGCCTCACATATTAGAGCCTAGACAGTTCAACTCATCTCACTAAGTTATGAAAATACTATAAGCCTAAAGAAAGATAATCCCATTCACTGTTCAGTGAGGACTGTCCCATCTGCTATTGTCTTTTGCAGTACCACATATTCACCACAGGAATACAACAGAGAGATTGTGTGCAGACCTCCCCAGTTTAGCTGCAGTGTGCAGTATGCTCAGGAATTTCGGTCACAAAGAAGATCCTTTTTTACAAGAAGGCGGTAATGTGCCCTTAGAATCCATTCGCATCACATAAAACAGAGCTGTGTTTGTTCTGCCTAATGGACTTTGCATGAGACATCGTCCTACCACAGTCAGAAATATATTTCTTGGCTCTACCAGTTTGCCCTCAGGCTCTGCAGTACCCCACACGTTCTCCCCAGGGAATTCATGCTGTTCAAAATCATAGCCAGGTCCTCCTCAGTAAATGCATATGTCCCTGCAACTTCAGTCTAGCATGGTGCTGCTGGCTGTGTGTCAAAACTGTAAAATATAGGTGCATGGGGGTTTTGTGTTATTTCTTTAATACAAAGAGTGACTGGACTATGTCTGTAGTTCATCGAAGTCAGTCATTATTGCTTATTGCATTGAGGAAGGGAGTTGTTTAATGGGAATCACTTTACTACTTCAATTACATTATAGCAAATAAAATAGCGAGCTCTAAAGAGAGCAAAATAATGTGGCTTTCAGTAACTAACACTGAAGTTATGGAGAAATTCCTGGAGAACTTGACTTCCCTGGAGACTCACTGAGTCAGCAAGTTCTTCCAACTTTCTTCCCTTTCTTTGGTAGCTCCAGTGCTCAACTTTGCAGTTACACATTCTCAAAAAAATATTTTTTCTTGTGCAGGTCATCATTAGTTTCACTTGTTGCAGAACCTGGGAGTTAGTGGGGTTTTTTTTTGTCTGTTAGCAAGCACAGACATTGTGCATATTGACTTTAAAATCAGTTCTTCTTACTGTCTACTGCAGGCACAACAATAGAACATACAGACTTACGTGGCTGGAGTGAGTTAGGCTGACTGTGAGCTCACTGAGGACAGACTGAATCCCAGCCAGTTTCCTGCAAAGCAGGCTTTTCAGATATTTTTGTTTCAATTTACACTTCTTGTAATGTGTAGCACATTCATTTGGATGTGAGAGAATGGTCTTGTGGTTTAAGCTCTGGACAGGGATTCAAAAAATCTAGGTTGAGTGCCGATGAACTGTATGTACTGGGGTTAGTGCTACTATCTATCTGTGTTTTATGAGGAACTGGGGCAAAATCCCATCTTACCTATTAAAGTCTGAGCTCTTGTGGCCAAAGTATTTTTCTATCATTTTGTATAGCTCCTACTGCAATACACTCAGGATCTCTGCTTGGTAGTAAACGATAAATAATTTTTAGACAAGGGTTGAAAAACACTTCATCACTGCTGATCTGAACAGGTCTGGGAATAAGTGTATCACGTTAGCACAGCTGACATACCACAGGTTTACAGAGTACTATTTACAAAAGGCATGAGAAACCAAACAAGAATTCAAATATGGTTGAAAACTTCCAAGTGGAACCTGGTTTAGCCTCCTGATGTGCCAAGCAGGGCTGGAAAGCAGACGAGAACAGGCTTTCATGAGATTTTCCTACTTCTGGTCAGGCCAAAAATTTTGCAAGAGCAGCTTTTCTCATGATATTTTGGCACTTTTGCTCCTGGTCTTGCCTGAAGCCCAGAGGCAGAGCCATGTGAAAACACTAATGGAAAAAGCAATTTCTCTTAATGTGTTTGATCTTCAGCTACAGTCTGAAAGACTCATGTTCTTTCTTATATTTTGTCTATGTCCAGCTGTTATTTGCAGGTCTAAATGTTGGGGGGTTTTAATCGACTTTGCTCCTGTAAACTTGCAGCCTCACATACAGCTTTCTTCACAGGAAGAAACCGAAAGCATAAAATGAAGTCTGAATCTTAAAAGAGACAAATTTGAATTAAGGAGGAAAGATGTGCTGTCCATAAAGCCAACACTGAAACTACCTTAACACCACTGTCTATTTTACCCGAGAACTTCCCCACTTGATGCCAGGACAGTGTGGCTGATTTGAATGTGGACTTGATGTAGACACTGTAGTCAGTAGTAAGACTACAAGAGCTGATACCATGTACTCCACAGACTCTCAAAACAAAAGTAAGCCTACATGGTTTTCTGATCCTCAGTCTATTTCATCGTCTAGAGGATAAAATCATTGGGTCAGGGACTGCCTCTATCCACGAGTTTCAACCAGGTCTAGCATGACAGGCAGTTTCTCACAAATAGTGAACAATAAGGTTAATACCAGATGTTTTCCCTTTGGAGCTTTTACCCTCTGAGCAATGTAGTGAATCATGGAACACACAAGGGTTAATATGAAAGGACCTCTGGCTTTCTTACCAGGAAGCTTCACTTCTACCCAGGTAAACAGAGAGTCTCTGCATTTGACAAAGGAAATTATCTTGACTATATCTAGCACTCAGAAAAAAAAAAAAATTAAGATCACACTTTCCGTCCCCTCAGTTTTTCTGATGACACTGTTCCCATGAACTTCTTATCTAACCTGCTTATGGCTATTTGCAGCATGCCTGCCTGATTTCTCTCTCACCCTGTTTATCTGCAAACACTTGTTCAGTGCAATCATCTGCTGAAAAGAAAAGTTGAAGTTTTGGGGATTTGTAGTAAGAAACCTTGCCTTTTTTTCTCTTTTTTCTTAAGTGGGGAGTAGAAGGGAATAGGAGATGACTGGAGTAAACCTTTCAGTCTTTCTTCAGAGTAGCACAGAGCCTTGTCCTCACCTAATCATACTCACCCCAGAACACTTGTATGCATATTGGGACCTATTGCATAGTTCTCAGACTGTGTTTTGGAGACAGGTGATAACCATAGTCTGAACCACTGAAATTTCATTTAGTCTGCAATTTATTTCTTGCTTTAACTACAGCTGTTTCTCAGATGATAAAAATAGACTCCTGTGCTGGTGCTATCTCTGCCTATTTTGATTAAAACAAGATGCATGATTAGATTCTGTTCTGATCCATATGATCCAGAATAAGGGAAGGATGAAACAAAGTTTTCTTTCTAGCAAAATTATGGGGAAATGGAGGGCAAAATGAACAAGAAAGAAACAGACAGTTAATTCCCAAACCTTCAAACCTTTTTAGAGCTTTTTGTTAGAGTTTGCAAATTGCAGTGGGTAGAACACTACACCACCATTGTCTTAGTACCTTAATTTAAGTATGTATTGATAGAAGAAAGGTGATTGACAAAACTGTGAGCCCAAGGGGAAGTCAACAGTTGATCCTTGCTTGTTTGTCCGTGTGACGAGCACAAAATAGCACTGCATAGTTTTTCATCACTGTCAATACAACAAAGGAGGAGTTAAGGACTGGAATCGGGTCTAGCATCAGCCTGAGCTGCAGTTACCAAAAAACCAGTAATCACCGTGTCAGGCTTCAGATGGACTCACCAAAGAAGTTGCTTTCACTGCACTATTCTGTTCCTAGAGGTGGTATTCTCAAGGTCTGTGCGAGAGCAAAAGAACTTCTACACATTCAGCACCAGGTTCCTAATGGGTGAAACTGGGAACAAATAGGCTGGGGAGATGTTCCATAGTTGCTGCTGGCAAACTTTGTACTGTAACAAGAGTGGTAAGCCTGGGCAGATGGTGATGAACCCAGTCTGAAGAATGCATATGTCATCTTCCCTCGACCCAGATGTAGGCAAATGCTCTGCACAGTGCCCTGCTAATTCCAGTAATGATGAATTTCCTTTCTACAGAAGTCATCGTTGTAATACTTCTTGTACTGTTTTAGAAACCCTGCATAACATCTTCAAAAGAAGATGTTGAAACTAAGATTTCAGGGGACTTTCAGTTTCAGTGGCAATACTGTATTTAATCTCAAATATCTCTAGCTAGTATAGGGGCTATTCTCTTTAGAGGTCATTTGAGTGGTGCAGGACAACAGCAGCAATCAGAATTTAGGAAAGAACATGAGGCCAGGTAGGGAGGCTCAAGTAACCTCACAGTTACATGCCTCAGACTTGACTAGTGACCTCATCAACAGCTTGTGCTGTTTTCATGCATCGTTAGGTGCTGACTGTAGAAACAGCACAAGAGGTTACCATTTTCAGTCACAGGAGTGAGAATACTCATCAAGAATTAGAACCAGTCAATTTAATTGAATCAGATAAAATGTTAGTATTTGCAAAAGTCTGTACTGAACCAGATCCCAGCTAACCTTTTATGGAACTCTGAAAGAGCAAGGATATTTGGCTTTTCCTTATCCAGTTACATGTTTGTAGACCTTTGCTGAATTGCAGAGGGACAAGAAGCAGTCATGATGAATAATGCAGGCAAAGTTACTGGTTTATTCCATACAACCAGTGTACAGGTGATACAGTCTTTCACTTAGATGTATCCAACTCACTTTAACAATCCCAGAAAGTTTTTGTTAGGAATCTAAACCTGGGAATGCTTATTTGAACCTCTGCAAATTCTGCCATTATCGAACAGGATTAGAAAAGAGAAACAATGTAGCCCAGATCAAAATGAAGAATACCATGTTAACTATGAGCCCTGGATGGGCTTAAACAAAAGTTTCTCGAACCCTTACTCTAGAAAAGCAAGGGACATGGATCGTATGGAAAGGAGTTGTACTAAATGACAAGAGCTTCTAGATAGGATCCACATGAAAAAAGAAAAACAGAGGGAAAAAAACCCCACAACCCTTGCTCCCTAAGAGTGTTGCTTCTACATCCTACACATCTTTGCAACTGGAGATCTTTGATCATGGAGCACCTGTTGTCCCTTAGTATTGAACATGCAATATTGAAAAGAACAGAACACTTTATTAAATTATTTATTTGTGGTCTTTGTGAAAACACTTCATAGTTCAGCTGCCTGGATTGCTTTATGCCTTAATCTGGCCCAGCTTTATCTCACAGCAAAAGGTGCTAAATCATTAAGTGTGTTCAGGCACATCTGTGATGTCATGCCATATGCAGTAACAATATATTTATTATGTGATATGGTGTGCATCTGTCCTAGTAGGTCATTCCTATCGTCTTGATCAGGGACACAGGTTTGGGGTTTTTTTCTTTACATGTGCAATGTTTTGTTTTACTTTGAGAGCACTGACAGCTTTGGCAAGGACTCAGCTTTAAAAGTTAGCAGTTGCATGGACCTAACTGGACAAGTGAGCTGATCAAAACCAGGAGATAAAAGTGTATATTTATAGGGAGATACGTTTATGGAAACCTATGGGAAAGGTGAGCTTCCTTTTCAGAGAAGACAGAGGTTGTGCATGCCTATTACAGCTTTGAAAAGTTCTTCTGTTACCATTTTTATCTATCTTCTGAGTGAAAGTTAATTGCAAATAAATTCCTGTTACTCCTGTCAGCTCTAATGCTTCATCTTAGCCTTCATTTTAATATTTCATTGTTGTTCCAAAGTATTTGGGACGAATTCTCTCTTGGCTTACCTCCACTAACTGCAATGAAGCTACATTAGAATGGATTTGGCCCTAGAGTTTCTCTCTTTTTTTTGGGTGCTGCTTCTGCTTGGCTCTGTACGTGACTAGAATATAAAGACAGCAAGCTCACATGAGAAACAAGTCACTCAAGAAACTGAGAAATCCTTCTAAGCTATCAAATGTCTTTTCACGGGGTGTAAATGACAACACAGTTCATTTCCTTTCTTTTCAATATCTTCTGGCAGGAGGACAGTGATAATGTAAACATCAGTTTTACAAAAGATTTCTACAAAGTAAGTAAAATATTGGTTTGTGTTGCTTAGTTCACTCTTCCATTGTTTATACACAAACCTGAAATTCCCATTCCAGAATTACAAACATAAACAGTTACAATTCCCCAAAAAGGCTCTTTTCAGAGGACATAAACTGTTTCTACATATTGATGGTCCACATTAAAGTTTCAGCTGGTAGAACAGCTGTCTGGGTTTATGGCTGATCTGCTGTGCAGCAGACCCCTAGATATTCTGCCAGAGAATGCCTGCTCAGCCATCTAGGTTAGCGCAGCCTTCCTCTAGTGCAGGATTTTCCTGTCGCTTGTTTTCCCATTTTAAATGTCTCAGTGATGAAGCTTCCATGCTTCACACTGAAGTCAATTCCACATTCTAATTAATGGTTTGCTTTTTTATTATTATTTCTTTTCAGGGTTGAAAGAGAACTGCTTTTGTAGCCTTAAGGCACATGGCAGGAAGAGATGGAAACATTTCTTTCATAACCTCTTTCTGATTATAGAACCCTTTGATCCTAGAAAATTTACATTCCAGTGAAAAACAAAAACTGAAACAAAACAGCCGTGTGTAATCACTGGTCACTAGTGCAACTCAGAATATTTTACCAGGCATGTTAGTAACAAACCAGCATAATCTCACAGGCACATATCCAGGAATACCTGTATACCAAATTATTTAAAAAACCACAGTGGAGAAGAAACGTTTCCAAAGTTTTGGCTGCATTGTATATTTGAAAAAGAGTATTATCATGTTAGAACAGAAGAGTCTGGAGATGACAGAGGCTGAAGCACCAGGAAAGCAATGCACTTCCTGATGTGGCGAGCTGTGCCAGCAAGCTCTTTGCTTAAAATGACACGGTCACAAAGTGGTGGCTTAAAGTTAGGGATTTCCTAAATGGAGAGCTGTTGAATATCTGCACGGGCACCTAAGACGAAAAGTAGAGTAGAAGTATCTAAAAAAAGAAAGAAGAGTAGAGGTATCTAAAGTGCTATCAATAGCATTAAATAATTGTTCATTTTACATTGTCACATAAATCTAAATCTCACTTAACCTGTACATATATATCTGTGGCAAGACGGTTTGCTCCTCTCTGATGCTGAACCTACTTACTTGGAAACCGAAACTTAACTGTTTGTACATCTTGTCCAACTAAGGGCATGAGAAGGGTTGTCATCGCATCTTTGGCAAGTCTTTGTCTACTCTGGCTAGAAAGTGAGGAAATCAGAAAATAAGATACACATACATGACATTTCCCACTGTTTAACTGTAGTAGATATTTACACAGTTCTATCTGCAAGTGAAAGTCTGAGGAGGATGGAGAGGAAGGATACTGTTGTAGGCTTGGAGGAAGCAACATTCACAACCCAAAATGGAACAGCCTATTGAGTTAGCCCTGTCGTTGCCTTGACTGATGCTGCAGCTTTTCAGGAAGTATATTCTGAAGTAGAATCATAGAATGGCTAGGTCTGGAAGGGACCTCTGAAGGTCATCTAGTTCAGCCCCCCTGCGCTGAGCAGGGATACCCTCAACTAGACCAGGCTGCTCAGAGCCTGGTCCAACCTCACCTTGAACATCTCCAGGGATGGGGCCTCAACCACCTCCCTGGGTAGCCTATTCCACTGTTCTACCACCCTCAATGTAAAAAACCTCTTCCTGATATCCAATCCAAATCTGCTCTTCTCTAATTCAAACCCATTACCTCTCATCCTTTCACTCCAGGCCCTTGTAACCAGCCCCTCTCCAGCCTTCCTGTAGGCCCTCTTCAGCTACTGGAAGGTCGCTAGGAGGTTTTCCTGGAGCCTTCTCTTCTTCAGGCTGAACAACCCCAGCTCCCTCAGCCTGTCCTCGTAGGAGAGGTGTTCCAACCCTCTGATCAACTTTGTGGCCTTCCTCTGGACCCCCTCCATCAGGTCCATGTCTTTCCTGTGCTGAGGGCTCCAGAGCTGGACACAGTACTCCAGGTGAGGTCTCACCAGAGCAGA